>CM029013.1:217334600-217702100 GCA_016801055.1 Panax notoginseng | reverse complement strand
CAAAGTGATCATACTATGTTCATAAAGTACTCCAACGATGGTAAGATTGCAATTTTGATAGTATATGTTGATGATATTATTCTTACTAGGGATAATGTCACTGAAATGGATCGATTGAAGAAAAGTCTAGCTTTGGAATTAGAAATTAAAGATTTGGGGTCTCTAAGAAACTTTCTTGGAATGGAAGTTGCTCATTAAAAAAGAGGTATTGTTGTCTCACAAAGAAAATACATTCTTGATCTCCTTAAAGAAACGGGAATGAGTGGATGTGGACCTGCCGATACTCCAATTGATCCTAACCAGAAAATAGGAGATGCTAGGAGATGCCAAGAATGGAAATTCTGTGAATACAACTTGGTACCAGAAGTTGGTGGGAAAACTAATCTATTTATCTCACACCCGACCAAATATTGCATTTGCAGCATGGTAAGTCGATTTATGCACTCACCCTATGAAGTACATCTTGAGGTAGTATATCGTATCCTAAGATATTTGAAAAATACTCCAAGAAAGGGATTGTTCTTCAAGAAGAGTTGGCAGAAGACTATTGAAGCATATACAGATGCGGATTGGGCAGGTTCAGTTATAGACAAGATCCACATCAGGTTACTGCACCTATTTATGGGAAAATTTAGTCACTTGGAGGAGCAAGAAACAAAGTGTAGTAACACGAAGTAGTGCAGAAACTGAGTATCGGGCTATGGCACATGGAGTATGTGAGTTATCGTGGTTAAAAAAGATTCTTGAAGAATTAAAAAGACCACTAGAGAAGCCTATGAAACTATATTGTGACAACAAAGTTGCGATTAACATAGCTCATAACCCTGTGCAGCATGATAGAACCAAACTTTGACCGACACTTCATAAAAGAGAAATTGGAGGCTGGTATTATTTGTATGACGTTTGTTCCAACGACACAACAAATAGCTGACATTCTTACAAAAGGATTGTTCAGATCAAGCTTTGAGTTTCTCATCAGCAAGTTGGGCATGATAGATATCTATGCACCAACTTGAGGGGGAGTGTTAAATATTAAGATAATTAATTTCTGTTACGCCCGAGAAAATCGAATTTTTAGGAGAATTAAATTTTTATCTGATTATGTGAGATAAATAAATTTAATTGATTATTTATGAGAGTAAGCTAATTGAAGGTCGTTATATGACCTAGATATGTCAGAACGTCGTAGTATTTTGGCTACGTGCTAGAATTAAAGTGTTTGAATTTTCAAGACAAAAATAAAAGCTTTTCGAAAAACACTACTCACGCAATTCTGCTCGAGAATTATTTTTGAACTTCCGAAAAATACGTAATGATAGAATATCGAGGTGAGATGAAATATCCAATAATATTTCAGTTATGATAAACGCAGTTTTTCGCCTACGGACTTAAAACCTAACGGTTAGGAAAAGTGATTTCCGAAAAGGAAATAAAATGCGTATAAGAATTAAAGCAATGATCGTATAATACGTAGGTATTGTACGATGTAATGAATACGAGTATGATATGAAGTATTATACGAGTATGTATGAATGATGGTATATCGTATATTATGAATTAGTATACGAGTTGGAATACGAGATTAATACGTGAATTATACGTTATAAGGCTTTAAGCAAATAGATTGGACTTGTAGGATGTGTTAGGAATGGTTAAGCCCAATGGTAGGAATGGTTAAGGTCCAAAGTGATTTAATGAACAAGCCCAAGTGTATGTTAAATGAAAGCCCAAAGTATGAGATAAGCTAATTAAGCTAAAAACCCAAAGTAAGAATCCAATGGATTAGGGTGACCCATGGAGCAACCCTTGATTATATGGTTAATCTTGGTGACCAAGGATTTGGTGTGATGACCAAGTAAATTGTGTAATGAGCAAGATACTTAATGCCTAAGGAATGTGATGAGCAAGCAAAGTGCTTATAAGTGATAAGCAAGTAACTTGGTGGCTAAGTGTTGTGGTGAACAAGTAATTAAAGTAATGAGCAAGTAATGGATAAGCTAGGTGATTAGCAAGTATACTTGATAGCTAAGTAAGTGTGGAGGTCAAGAAAACTTGATGGTTAAGCTTTGAATAGTACGGAGGTGGAATGGCTTATTGACCATTAAGCCCTCACTTTGAGATTTCTATAAATAGAAGCTTGGTTAGTTCATTTGAGAGTTTGCAAATACTAGCCAACATATATTGAGAGAGAGAAAGAGCTAGAAACAAGTGATCAATCTACTTTGAACCAAAACATAAGAAGTTTAGCAAAAACGCGAAGAACGAAAAAGGTAATATTTTATAACCGTTAGTTTTCGAACTTTTCGATTTCTTTCTCGTAGAGAATAGTAGATTGGTAGAGATATATCTCTTCCAAAGGGATAAGGATATCTAGTAGTGACTAAAACATTGATAAGTCATGTTTAAGAAGAAATCATAAGGGTTTACGTAAGTTTAAACCTTAGAAATCGTTGAATGTTAATATGGTTATTGATAGACAAATTGAAAACCATCATAGATAAGGTAAGTGCATCTTAATTGGTTAGGATGTAGATGATGAATCAATGGAGTGTTCCATTTGATTTGGCTTATATAGAGCACGAGTAATGAAGTTATGGCGAATTTTACGGAAATAGACATTAAACGTCGAAAACGTAGAAATCTCGGATTAGTAAGTCAAAAGTTGTCGTGTGACTTGGAAACTTCGGTTTTCAATGTCAACACGTGAGATAAGATATTCAAGAGTCGTGGACTCAAGAATCGTCGAATTTCGACTTATAACGAAGAAAACGAGTATTGAACGCTTGAAAACGATAAACGAACGCTCAAAATGAACCAAAAGGTGAATTCCGAGTTAACGGATTCGGAATTGTAAAATTCTTATATGAACACATAGAGGATGTAATTTGTGAGTTGTGGGCTTTCGAATGAGTCAATTCGGATGTAAAACGAATAAGTTATGAGGCCGAGAAGTTCGTAGAAAAAGTTAACTGTCAAAACCAACCGAGGCACAGGGATGGCGCCGCAGCACCAAACCCAGCATTAATGGCAGTGCCGGCACCGGACTCTGGCTACTGTTAGTTGGCGCCGCAGCGCCAATAGTGTACTAGAGTTTGGCGCCGGCAGTGTAAAATGGTTGACCAAGTTAGGTTGTTATTCCATTTGAAGGTAAACTAATATGAAGACAAAGAAAGTACTTAAGGTGCATAATAAGATTGACCTTAAATCACTTATAAAGTTATAATGTTAGAAGATTAGATATGGTTTAATAAGAATTAAACGAAGAACGCAAGAATGTAATAAGTGAACCGTGAATGATGTTCAACGTTGGTATTTCACCAATAATGATCGAATGTCAGTTAATAATGTAAGAACGTTAATGAGCCGTAACGAAGCATAGAAAGTCGATTTGACTTTATTAATGAAATAAGTATGATTAAGTATACGAAATGAAAGATAGTTAATTGATGATGAATTAATTAACTTAAAGTAACATCTTCGATGATGACAATAACATTAAGAGTTACAACTAAAAGTTGTTGAATAGTACGTGAACGTGAACGGTATGCAATAAGTATACTTAATCAATGACAATCGAATTTCGATTAATAACGTAAGAACATTAGTAAACTGTGAGGAAGGATGATTAGTTCGAAACGAGTGGTATTAATGAATTAAATCCACTTACAACATAGAAGAGAAAGAAGTTGGTAAGAAAGTTATAAACGGCAAGCCGGAACCAATAATAAACAAATCTAATATACGATTAGATTGAAAAGAAGGGTAAGATTCATTAGGAACCATGTATGTTCATTCATGATCTAATGTGGTATGTTATGTGGTTATGTGTTGTAAAGACTATAAAGACTCAAAGGGAAAGTAATTATACTGTAACAAATGTTGAAGGCAAGTCTTTCTTAACGCTTGTCTAACCTTCGTGTTAGCCAAGTTTTCTATGATTCATGTTATGAAATGCATGGATTATTTTACGAAAGGGTCGATGCCAGTTTTAACTCGGCTAGACTATTCTTGAAAGATTGATTGATTTCTATACAAGTCTTTCGATATAGAACTGTTAATGATATCCTATGCCAAGTATTTGGTACGAATGTAAAGATAAGTCTGTCTATGAACAAACAAAAGTATTTTCATCGATTATTCGATGGGCACGCGAGGTTGCCAAAACTTAAACGTAAATACGTTTAACAGAAGAGTGTTGATCAACATAGGGTACTATAGGCTGATCACCTAGACGTACTCGTAAGTAAAGCCGGATGGATGGCCTTAGTGTCGCAAGTCCTTTTCAAGTATAAAAACGGAAAGAGTATGTTCCTGGTCTTTTAACCGGTTCAGAATTACTAAGCTATTATATATATATACTTTGGAATTGTTGTTAAGAAATGAGAAGTACTAGTCAAGGTTTCCTAGTAGTTCATAACTATTGTTCAGTTATGGAGGAAGAATCATATGCTCCTTAAAGTGGTATTTATATTTTACCTTGTTAGACTTGCTGAGCTAGTTATGCTCACTCTTGCTTGAACCATATGATTGCAGCTAAAGCCGAACGAACTGAGAGTTCTAAGAGAGATAAAGACAAGGCTAAGATGGACAGTTAATCGTCCTGTAATAGAGTAGTGTATTTGTATGTAATATACTTATGAAGAACAAAGAATGTATTCAATTTATGAACCTGGGAAAGGATTTATTACTATTGTAATAAGAATATAGTAAGTACACTCATTTTGTTGGAAGATACCCGGATTTGGGGCCGTCACAGTTTCTGTTTCTAATAAATTCAAATTAAGATTTGAATTAGTTTGTTAGGGGAGTTAGTTTGTTCCTATTTTTATGTAATCTGGTAGATTAGGATAAACTTCTACTAGAACTACCTTAGTTATAAATATCTCCTGTAACATCTATTATTTTTAAGAAAAGAAAGATAGGTTCTTTTTCTTCTCAAAAACTTTCAGTATGGGATGGTCAATCCTGTTTAACATTGTTTAACATATCTAACAAACAAAGTGACGAGAGAAAAAGAAGGAAAATGATGAAACAAGTTATAGATGAAAGGTAATGGGAGATGGAGGTTTTACTGTAACTTTCGATTCAATATTTCAACTGATCTCCCTACACAAAAATAAGATCAACATGAAAAATGGCCAAAACAATCTACTTTAAAATGAAAATAGAGAGAGAGAGAGACTACGGACACACTTTGCTTAACTGGAACTTAATCTACTTATGGAGTAAGGGTAGGAGTGCCAGTTAGATAACAAAAATTCTGTAATACAGGAAATAGTTTAGGAAACAAAGGAAGATACCTGTGTCAGCTTTGGAGACAGTGATGGAGCATATCCACGTCTTAACTTAACGCCATTCCCTCCCAAACTAATGACACTAGAAAAAACAGAACCATCAGCTCTTAGCCAAGCCTCCCATGTATCATCTTCTCCGGTGAAGAGGGCATGTAGTCCCTACAACCAGAAAGCTATGATAATATGATATAATTTTTACATGCTATAAATTGATAATCAAGGAAGTAAAATTTGTCATTATTAGTGAAAGACAGCATACCAAGGTGGAGCCTTGCAAATCAACTCGAGCTGCAAAAAGTCCCGACTGCTGAAACGTTCTTCGGTGCCATACCTGAAAGCAATTAGTCCAACTTTATGTTATCCTCTAAACTTCGCAAGAGAGGAAGAAATCGAGTTTAACATCCAGAAAAAGTAAAGTAAGATTGGGCAAGAAATAAATATATAGACTGAAATTCAAAATATTAACAACTCAAACCCATCAACACCAAATGAAAAGAAAGACATTGCATACTTAGAATCTACAAAGAAAATAAAGTTGTATGATAGGTTCCCAGTCAACAAGTTACATATAACACTTTGTGTACATATTACTAATACCAACAAGTCATAATATCAGAATAAATTTTTGATCACTTAATCAAGACCCCTTTAATTGAACAGCAAGCTTTTCAGTATTCTTACCTGGCCACGATATGCAAACTCCAATTGTTCAGCAACATTTTCACGAATTGGAAGCCAATCAAGACCCCCATTACAAGCGAACCAGTGACCTCTTAAAACTCGTCGATTTTCTCCATTCCAGTAAACAGGAAAACAATGCCTCTTCAATAAATCGACCTGCATTTATAATGGTTAGGTAGGTCAGCACTCAGAGAAATCTTGAGTATTTATTTAGTTTCATTTTTCTTCTTTTATTTGATTTTTATTTTTGTTTAGACAAAATGGAGAATGTTGCAAAATACTCTTAAATCAGAATACCAAGAGACCTGCTGAATTTGATATAGAAACTAGATAGAAAATTGCAACTAAATATAACCATGACATCATTATCCCTTAACAAACATCCAGCTTTTACACCTCTCTCTCTCTCTCTCTCTTACGAGTAGTTAATAAAACAGTTATAGCTATACTCAAGGCAAACACACCAAAAGCAGTTAGAAAAGAAGGGGAAATTGAAAATGAATAAATATTAAAAAAAAATAAAAAAACAAGTTTAATACTTAAGGGACCCGAATAAATCACAATTTCACTAGTTGACACTGTTAGGGCCTGCTTTTTAGGGTCCGGCCCACGTGGAGGGTTTTCCCCGAATATGTTTTAATTGGGAATTGAACTATTAAGGAATCTCAGTCTTAATTCTACTCTATTTCCTAATATTATGAAAACAGTCAGGATTAGATCCGACTTCCCAACTTTAAGGAGATAGACTTTCATCCTAATATGGTAACTGCTATGCTAAGGAATTCTATTCTAATCCAGAGACGTTGTGTGGAGGTGTAATCACTATAAATATAAGGCTACAATATAACTAACAGGTAACGTTTACATTGAGCACAAAATTGCAAGTCTCCGTTGTTAACATGATTTCAGATTGTACTTATTTTCACACCGGAGCTATCCCCCGATAGCCCATCGTCAAGTTCCGACGTGTGATTTTGTTTCTGTGCAGGATTGGACGCGTTGTTGGAGATTTAACGCGTGGACGAATCTTGGCGTTAATATTGGCGCTAGAAGGAAAGGTTGATTTCTCAATCACCCATAATTTCAATAGGTGCCATGGCGACAAGCAAGGCGAACACTGCTTCAAGACGGTAGAAGTCCTCGGCCAACCCCTCTACTCAACCCAAGGGATCGGTCAAGGACAGATTGGGGCCGTCCAATCATATCTCAGACAAGTTCGAACTCAACAGTCACTCTGTGGGCCCAGTGAAGGCAAAAACGGCCCCAATAGTTGTTCTCGACTAGTCAAAAGGCTCCGAAAACCCACAATCGTGTCAAGGACACCCAGTCCCGAGCACGGTCACAAGGGGATCAGAATTCGAAGAGGGAAAACCAGAACCAAAGGGAATTAATCCTGGCTAAGAAGATGCAAGAGAATAAGGATGACATAGAGGCCCTTCACCTTCAACAGAAAGAATTGGATGCCCATATGGTAACACTAATGGGCGGGGAGGAAGTCGAGATGACACGTCGTCGGGAAGCCACGCTGGAGAATCGTTCTAGGACACATCGTTCGGACAGTTCCTGACGCGAAAAGAGCAGACGAAGGATCCGCTCTCAGGAAGGCAGTAACGAAAACCGGGTGGCTTCCTCGGAACGCGAGCAAGATCAGCGCAAGTCATCTCCCGGGAAGGAGGAGTCCGACCCCCTTGCACGGAGAATAGCTGAGTTAGAAAAGAAGTTAGCGGCGGCTAACCAAGGAAATAAGGTACCGGTTGATCCGACATCGCCCTTTTCTCCAAATATCGATCGGGTTCGGGCCAACCTTAACAATAAGGCCCCACATAGAGAGCCTTTATATAGCGATATCAATAGAGAGCCTTTATATAGGTTAAGTGTCAAAGCTAAATATGGAAAGTAAATCATAGCGATCAATGATTACCACTAATCATGCTTCTAGAATAATCCTACCACTAATCACTCCTAATCAAATCAATCATAGAATCCTAGAATCCTCTAGATTAATCTAACACATGCCTTATACATATCACGCTACCATATCAATCAAAAGAATTTCCTTAGTAAAGCTATGGCACTATATTTTCTCCCTAGAATCTCTCCACATTGATCAAAATCACACGGCAGTCGTCAATGAGGCTCGAATGACGCAGCTCAGAATTATTAGGAATTTCTATGGACATAGTTTTTAGGCAACACCAGATGAAAGACATTGATCTAATATATTTTTAGGACCCAAGAATTCAAAACTCTTATAACGAAGAAACTCCTCTTCACTTCAGAAGTATTGAAATAAGAAAGAAGGTAATATTCCAAGAAAAAATATACCCCAATAATAAAGGTTTATAAGATAAAAGAAATATATATATATAGGAAAAAGAAGTATAGAAAGGAGGATGAGTGTACTGCAAATTCATATAAAGTGGACTGGAAATCCTAACGAATCACACTATCCATCTACCTCCATGAACATTCAAACAGCTACCATTCAAAAAGCCTCTCCACAGATGAAGCCCAAAACAATGCAAGAAACAACCCTCCTATCCCAATGTAAGGGAAGCTAAAGATAACAACCATCAAACACATTGACATTCCTTCCTGTTCAAAAACATAGCAAAACAAGAATGCTGGCACAAAATAATAAAAACCTGCAGCCAAACCCCCATAACCTTATCTAAAGCCTCAATCTTGATATAAATCAATAAAATAAAAATAAAATTGATAAGGTGATATAAATCAATAAAGAACAGACTCTGAATTTATTCATTGCATATTGTTTATTTGCACAATTCATGCTCAGTTATATATACAAATATATATATATGGCAACGATCCATAGCATGTATTTGCTATGGATCAAAAAAGGGCAAATATCATCTCTACTTTCCATTACAATTATGAATGGATGAGATTTAAAATCTGAACAGCGCATCCGCTAGAAATTCTGGCCGACGTATCAGAAAGATGAAGCCGTGACAGTTTTTGACAATTGGCAGCTATGAATAACTGAGTTTGAGCCCCCCAACAAAGCCAATGTACCTAGGATCAAACACAATCTACAAAAAACTCTTTCAAATTGGGGCAAGCTTTTGTAATATCCTCAAGCTCCAACGCTTTAAACCCTTCGGAAAATGAAGGGTTTAGCAAATTGAAAGAGGTCAATTTGATTGCGATGCGTGGGTACGATTTGAGCTTGTTAAGGGAAGTAAGATTCTCAAACAGATGGGCAAAATCAGACCACAATTGGGATTTCTGGTGCCAACAGACTAGTTTGATTTGGTTCGAATTTGGCCAGTGAGGGGCTAGGAGCTGAAGGGTTGATGGTTTTCAAGTGTAAACCGTGAGGGATTTGAGAGAAGGGAAAGCTTGCCGAAAGAGATAACAGATGAGGGCATGGTCGGAGAGGCAGCGGGGTCGAAGAGGAGCGGATGGCCCCAAGGAGAGAGGAGAGAAAAATCGAGGTAGATTACGGATCGGAAGCAGGATGGGAACATGGGAGACATCCGTCCAAAAAAGTTTTAAATCAAGTCCGCTAGAAATTCTAGCGGACGCGCTGTGCAGATTTTAAATCTCATCTGTTCATAATTTTAATAATTTTAATAAAAGGTAGAGATGATATTTGCCCCATTCATTGCCCATATATATATATATATATATATATATATATATATATATTCCTTCAGTATAATTTTAGTATTTTTGATATGTTTGATATATTGAGATCTATACGGCGTAGCAAAATATGTTCTACAGGAAAACAAAATCGAAAACTAAACTAATTTGATAGATTACATGATTAACTGAATTCAAGATAGTTACATCTACATGGAACACATCAAAAACTGGCAGAACCTTGTGCTAGTGTTCATAAGAATTTCTTCACACAAGATCATTGACAAAATAAAAGAATATGGAAAGAAGGTTACCTCATATAGCCCTCCCTTAACAGGAACTCCAACTCTCTCTTCTTCAGTTGTGAATAGTTCAGCTGATCCACTACTTTCTAATACAGATGATTTTAGCTGCAGATCTAACTTAGAACTGGAAATGGGCCGCCCACTTGGACCTTCACTGCATTCTGCATACTCTTTCCACCAACTGGAGAGCAACTCTTCCTCTTTCTGCAGATGCATATACAGTTAATCCCTCAGTGCTTGATGTATACACAATTTCTTTTGTTAGATTTAACGTATTGTGTTTAGGCTTATGGAACACTTTTAGTCTACAACTAAATTTTGCTCCTTGTGTTACCACTTAAAACTATTTTTGTGAGACAAAAAGTAACAGAATACAATAGTGGACATGACCAACAAGAGAGCAAGCAAAAAGGAAAGAAAATCAGGATGCGCCACGTAACATATTGACTTATTGAGTAGTTCCCTACTCTTGTTTGAACTAAAATGCTTAATGTCACGCATAACATAACCAAGCATTGATTTTCTGAGCATGTTCTCTTAGTACCAAATAGTTACAGCCCCCCCCACCCCACCCCACCCCACCCCACCCCACCCCCAATTCCTTTTGTACATAAACTCAAAAAGGTATTCACTATTGTTCAATGAAATACAATAAAACACCATAATAAGTTCTCGAGGAAATCAAACAATATTTAAATTAGCTGCTGTGAGTCAGATAACATGACCTGCAAGAAGGATGCCTCTATTGCAAGAGAATCTCTCATACCAAATCGAAAATATTCACTCTTTCCTACTATTTCCGTGCGAGGGACTGAGGCAGGCAGCTCTGTTGAAAACCAAAGGTAACAAAATGTCATGAAGATGTATAAACACATGAAAACTATGGTCATGAATTAGAAATTTATAATTTCAAGAAGAAGATGAATGGTCCAGCAATAACCAATTACTTTTACAAAGTAATCATTCACAAAACAATATAATTTAGGATGGAGATATACAATCTTTGAAGGTACTACTATTTCTTATTCTTATTTTTTCGATAAGTAATCTTTGACGGCACTACTTCTTTAACTTGCTAATTATGTTTCAAGTATCTCTACATGTGACGGTTAATTTTGTTCCACTTTACACACAAATAGTGCTACTCACTCTTGGAAATTAAAAGTTATTATTGAAGTAAAGATAGCTAAGATACGAGAACAAACACTTCTTAATACAACTTGGTCTAAGACTGTCAATATTTATTTAAAAAGAATAGTACTAGAATATTTTTTGTGAATTCAACTATAATTGTATAGAGTTACGATGTCATTTAAAAAATAAATAAACTTATCGAGTAAATTACGAAGATCTGGAACCTTCATGCCAAAAAGCCCGTAAGAGTAATCCTAAGATAGTTCAGTCTCAGAAAAGCCCAACATACAGAATGTCTCTTCATGCCCTGTTACTCTTTTTTATGTATGAATGTCATCCATCTTAAACTGTCATTCTATATCTTCTTATCCAATCATCAAAATAACTAACCCTAAGTTTTGCAGGAAAAGATTAAAAAATCTCAAACCTAATGCATAACATGTCATGCATCTATACCATCTACCAATATCAAGACTAAACTATATATCGTTTATGTGTAGATTAGTCCTAGAACACGGTTTCGAGCCAAGGTGGCGCGATCACCACCAACCAAAATGGCCGAAAGCAGTGAATTAGAACCCATCCCCGTGTCTCGGGAAGAGTTAGAGGAATTTAAGAAGCAGATTCCTGAAATGACTAGTCTGCTAAGAGAGCAATGCAAAACAACCCAAGAGTCCAAACTACAAGCTCAATCTGAGTCCTCCGCGCGGGGAGGCCTCCAAATTCCAGGCCAGTGATGCCCAAATACCTACTAAATTAGTGTAAATGGAAGCAAAATTCCGATACCAAATTTTCAACCAGGCAACTGCTAATTCTATGAGTAGAAGTGTACCCCTGTATTAAACAACCAAATACTGAAAAATCAAAGAAATTGAAAAAAAGGATCACATCAAATCTTAGTTCTGAAGAACAAGACAAGTATGTCTAAAATGATAGCACCTAAAGTGGCATGAATAAAGTCTCTTGACCTATATATTAAATGAAAAATCAAAGTCACATGCCCTTATATGATGATTAAATATTTTTTACTCAAAGGATTACAAAAGAATAAATGTAGCAGAGGATCAAACATCCAGTAGACAATCCAATATTATGTGCAAACATCAAGTACCTCATGCAAGCACCTCATAAATAGGAACTCATAACATAAGCAAAACTGTTTGAACTGGTACACAGTAGATAGGATAGTGGCTTCAGTCTGATAACTGATACGCCTTCAACTTTCTATACTACATAACTCGCATTTATACCCGTGAGGGAAAGATCTTAAAGATGTGTGCCACTCAAAAGATTATACAAAAATTTACAAGTAATGGTCCAAATTCAGTTAACAGTTTGAACTTTGGAGAAAGATTTAACAAGGTTATAGAAGTGTAGACCTTAGTCTGTTGATTAGATTTCTACCCTTTTAGACTTCATTACAATGTTCCGGTGCTTCAACATTAATTTCCCAACATCAAAGCTAAAGAACTTCACTAAAATTAAAATTCCCAGACTACATTGGTTTTACTTATAAATATATGATATCCCACACCTACATGAATGAGCTTAAAAACAACTAAAAAAAACAATACAAATAAGCAAGTGAAATATACAAATACTTTGAAATAAACAGATAACAAATAAATAAATAAATAAAAACTGACCATTTTCAGCCAAAGGGACTTTGCAGAAATACCATCTCACATCTCCTCCATCAGATGGACTTCTTGTCTGTGCAAGATACTTCTGCCTGCCCTCACACTGCTCAATCTCATCCGTTAACCTTCTTATATTCGATGGAGTATTCTTCAACATCTCAGCAGAAGTTTCTTCACTCTCAACCACCATTGAATATGTCTAATTCAAACCAGCTACTGAATTGGGTGAATCAAATTACCAAATGGGTATTATCAATCTGAAGAGAAATGAGCTGAACTGAGTTTCAGATTAACAAAACGGACAAATTACCAGTTGGGTATTCTTCAATCAACCAGATTAGGATCTCTCCATTAAGAACACATCATATGGGTATTGATTTGAGTAAATAACCAAGTGATTGTTTAATAAAGGGCATATTTGGAGTTAAAATTGAAGATTGCGGCAAAGAATACACAAAAGAAAAAAACTAATTTGAACACAAACAGCAAGATTTCGTTGTTAGGGTGAAGTTTTCAGTTGGAAAAACGAGACGTACAGAGGACGTATTGAAGGGAATTTGGCAAAGCCCACATGAAAAGAAAAGATGGATGCGGTAGAATTAAATTGAATAGAGAAAGAATAGAAAGTAATTTAATTGGACGCCAAATTAGGAAAACCCAGAAAGTCAATTTGGTAGGATTAAGAAAACAAAGCTTCCAGAGATTTGTTGCTACACAAACCGACATGTAAAAATGGCGGGTCAGCTGACCCAATAAATTGACCCATTATTTCTTTTTTATTACCCTTATGCCATCGTCTCCTTCACCTGCCTGCTGCCTCCTGCCTGCCGCCTGTTTTCTTTTCCTCCTGCCTGCCTGCCTGCCTGCCTGCCTGCTAGCTGCTTTCTTTTCCTCCTCCTGTCTGCTTCTATATTTCCGAGGGTCCTTTATTGTTTTGGCGCGGCAATGAGTTCATTTACCGGCTCCTTTATTGTTTTGGAACCGTAGCGCGAGTTCATTTTAACTTTACTGCGCTCAGGTTTTCTGCGCTCAACTTACCTGCTCAATAAGGCTATTATAATTAACTCCCAGTAGTGTCGCTATTACAAACAGCGATATTATGCTTGTTAATTCTCCTATACTCCGCTTTTCACAGTAGTTGTAGGAACGTAATTATTTGGTCCGAATTATATGGTAGATGAAAAGAATTATCTTAGCCCATGTAGGAATCTTCTTGATAGTTGAGTAATTTAAAAAATTAAAGATTCTTAATTATATTTGGTTTCTAATTTTTAAGAGTATATTTATTTACAATGATTACACTTGGAATAGGACTATTAATCCCAAGTGTCTTGTTTGTTTTTAAATTTGAGCTTGGGACTATTAGTCATGAGATTATAAAATAGTTTAAGATGTGAGATTATTTAATATCATGTTCTACCTGTTATTATAATCCCTACCATTTGGGATTAATAAAGTATTGTCGACGTTGGAATTTTTATTTTGTCCCTTTCTGTTCTTGTATTTTGTTGTTCTCATGTTAAGTGAGATTTGTTTGAAAAAATAAGATGTGAAAAAGTACAACATGTATATGTCGATGATTGGACTGTATGAGTCGCCAGTTGATTTTTTAAATAGTTGTACCAACACAATCGAAAAAAAGTTTGCAAATTGACCCAGTGATGTGACACTGCTTAACGGGTCTGTGAAACCGAGATTCATTAGTGTCCGGGAACTTGGTTATGCGGAAGAAAGGTGTTAAGTACCCCCCGACATCCGTGTTACCACGGTGATCGCCACTTTTCAATTAAAATGTTATATGAATGTGTGTGTGTGTGGGTCAATGTGTAATTATTTGGAAATAGTGTTATACCTCGTTGCACCGGTGACGCCCCCAAATTCAGGTACTGGAAACTCGAACTCGGTGCTTCACGATACCATTTCTTTGAGCGGAATAATAACAATAATAATATAACATTAAACTGAATTTACATACATCAAAGTTTTCTAATCCCAAGTGTAGACACTCGAAATTTTCTTCTCCTGTTACTAACCATGCAGGAGGGCAAAAGCATCTTTTTCACACTCCAAAAATAACCCTGGAAGAATACGACATCAACTTCAAACCCCAGATATCACTCCGGGAGATCCAGTTTTCAACCCCGAAAATCACCCCGGGAAATCAGGTTCCAACCCCGGAGATAATCCCGAGAAAGTCAGTTTCAACCTCGGAGATAACTCCGGAGGATCAAGATCAAAACCTGGAGATAGTCCCAGGAGGTCAAGCCAACCTCAGAGATAACCCTGAGAACAGTCAAAGTCAATATCAAGTCAACCTCAGAGATAACCCTGAGAAATGACTGCTACAACTGCGCAAAAATAGGAGATAACCCCGGGAGGGGCAAAATGGTCATTTTGCCAACTCAACTTAACTTCAAATTAAATACACTCATTTCAACTCAAAATACTTCAAAGGAAGTCCCACAAGAACCATATCTTAACTTCCGAGTGCAAACTACGCAAAACAGCTCAACGGACTGCCTGCCGAAAACCCAGGAATGCCATTTTGGTCATGGACCCATCTTCCTGAAATCAAAAAAGGTCAAATCATATATCATTGTGTAGCTCTCGGAAAGAGCTTTCCGGAATGATATGGCACGCTTCCATCGAACTCCCGGATTGAAAGTTATGAGCAACCGAGCAAACAGCGTGTTGTCCGAGTGTACGTACTTCGACACGGCGGGACCCACACTGCCCGGGGCACCCCGGGCAGCAGCAGGTACACCTGTGGCCCAGCTGCAAGTACACTTGCGACTCCATCCTCTATAAATAGACGGCTTGGGGTGGCCATTTTGCAAGAGAAACCGGCTAGGAAGCCCTGCCCAATTTGCTTTACACTCATCCCAAGCAGTGTACTTTCCCCTTTTAAACACATGTGAGCTCATATATAGCCCTTTTGTACTCACAAAAGTCTGTGTTTACCCACTCTAAAGATATAAAAGTCTTCTTTGGCAGCCAACTGTAAGCATTCTCACACACTTTAGAGTCCTTCTCTTCATCTTTGCACACACATTTCTACATGTTGAGAGTCGTGTTGCTTGCTTTTGCCAGGACTTCGGTCCGTGGTTTCATTCCAGTCTATATATATATATATATATATATATATATATATATATATATATATATATATATATATATATATATATATTGACTAACATTATCGAGTTATACCTCGATTGAGCCTAGACTTCGGTCTGGAGCGTTTATTTGCTTTTCTATATATATATATATATATATATATATATATATATATATATATATATATATATATATATATGAACTGTATGTCGAACTTTGTTCGATGAGCCTAGACTTCGGTCTGGAGCGTTTACTGCTTTAATATATATATTATATATATTAACTGTGTGTCAAACTTTGTTCGATTAGCCTAAACTTCGGTTTGGTGCGTTTACTTGCTTTCCTATATATATATACTTATATATATTAACTGTGGTCGAACTTTGTTCGATGAGCCTGGATTTTACATCCGGTGCGTTTATTCGCTTTTATATATATATATATATATATATATATATATATATATATATATATATATACATTTCGTCCCACCTGGAGTTTACTTCGTGGTGGTTGACTGTTTTTACAGCTTTCTGTACATTTCGTCCCACCTGGAGTTTACTTCGTGGTGGTTGATCGTTTTTACAGCTTTCTGTACATTTCATCCCGCCTGGAGTTTCCTCCGTGACGGTTGATAACTTTTACAGCTTTATTTATATTTCTGATCCCCCATGGAGATGCTTCGTGGTTGGTGATCATGTCTGTATATATATATTTACAGTTTTTATATATATACCTGCTTACTGCGTTTATATCAATTGCGGCATCATGTGAGCCTAGGAATCATGTGATCACAGATTTAATCCCCTGAATCTAGATTCGGTTCCCGTGATGGACCTTTTCAGCTGTAAGCAGCTTGTAAATATATCTGTGATGTTTGGATTCCCTCAAATGGTTTTCATACCCACGAGGAATTCAACACCTTTTTGTAAAGAATTTTCGTACGGATGCTTCACATCAGTCAAATAAAATCAATATAGCCGAATACAGAATAAAATGGGAGTGTAAAAGGTCTCAATTGCTATTGAGCACCAGGGTTTGAAAAACCTCTTTTATAAAACATCACTGCCATATCTTGCTTAAAATTGAATTTTTACATAAAATTCAAACCCTATGTATATAGGTGCGAACGAGGCCTCGCATTACTTCCAAATAACAGCACATTGACCCACACACACACATTCAGATAACAGTTTCTTGAAAAGAGGCGGTCATAGTGGTAACACGGATGTCGGGGGGTGCTTAACACCTTCCCTCCGCATAACCAAGTCCCCGGACCCTAATGAATCTCGGTTTCACCGACCCGTTTAGCAGTATCACATCATTGGGTCAATGTGCAAACCTTTTCTCGGTTGTATTGGTACAACCATTTAAAAAACCAACTGGCGACTCTTATAGTCCAATCGTCTACATTATACATGTCGGACCTTTTTCACTTATTTTTTCAAACAAATCTCACCTAAAATGAGAACACCAAAGAACAAGTAACGGAAAGGGACAATTAAAAATCCCGACGTCGACAGGTGGCGACTCTGCTGGGGACTCCAGTAAGAGGACTTAAGCCGCTATTATAATTTTTTCAAAATTGTTATCTGCTTGTGTGTGGTTGTTGCATTTACATTTTATGATGAATGTGTACGAATGCATTTCCTTACTTAGTGCTTCGCACTATAAACTGCTTGTGATATTAGTGCTTCGCACTATAAACTGCTTTTGATATTAGTGCTTCGCACATGTCATCATGTCATACGGTGAGACGCGATGTATGTGAATGTATGTTGTGTGGTCCCTCCACCAGGAGGCTATCCCGTCGGTGTTTGATTACTGGACTCGTGAGAAGCCTGATTCTCCGAGGCTCAGGAAAGACACCAACCAAATTCGCTCCATTTGAAAGACCGGATTAACTTCCCATCAAGTAAATTGTGATGATTTGGGAACCTTCACGCCAAAAAGCCGCGAGAGTAACCTAAGCTAGGTCAGCCTCTGATAAACCCAAAACGGAGGAAAGTCTCTTCATGCTCTCATTTCAATTGCTTGTAATTATCTTCCATATCTGTCTCCATGTAATGAGAAATATGAAGAAATGTGTACACATACATATTTTTAACATGCTACAAACAGCTGACATCCGTTTTGCAGGATAAAAATCCTAAAATGAACACATCACATAGCATGTTATTATTCACATTCCCTAAAGACTAAACTATGCAAGTCTTTCGCAGGGAAACAATCGATCCCGTTACCCGTTTAAAGTCCAAGAAGGCACTGATCCCACCGTTAGGCATGGCTACACCGGGCCAACCTGATCCTACTCCTGTTTTCCGAGAGGAGTTTGAAGGATTAAGGAATCAGATAGCAGAATTGGTTGTCTTTCTAAAAGATCAAAGTAAAAATACGTAGGGCCAGACAATGCCTACTCAACCAGAGTCCTTCACACTAGGGGGCAGTCAGGGCATTGGTAAAAAGATGGAAACCCAGATACCTAAACCTCATTCCAATAAAGAAATCACAAATCTCAGGGATGATCGAGAAACTGGGGATATAAGAAAGAAAGTCAACAAATGGAGGATACCATCCGGTCAATTAAAGGGACTGGAAATTATGGGAGTGTCACCTATTCAGATCTCTGTATGTTCCCAGGGGCTCAATATCCTACCAAATTCCCAGAGTTTGAAAAGTACAATGGGGCAGGCGATCCATATACGCACCTAAAAGTGTACATTGGCGAACTGGGGTCTTATGCTGAAAATGAAAGCTTCAGAATGCAACTTTTTCAAAAGAGTCTCACTGGAGAAGCTAAAGCTTGGTATGCCCGACTTGACAATGCCAAAATCCACAACTGGGAAGAATTGGCCCACGCCTTTCTAAATCAATATAGTTTTCAATCACAAATGGCACCGGATCGATATCAAGTGACTAAAGTGAAAAAGCAAAGTACTGAATCTTTTCGAGAATATGCCCAAAGGTGGAGACATCTAGCAGCGCAAATCATTCCATCAATGACAGAAACTGAGATGGTAATGACATTTATTGATATACAAAAGGCTCCTTACTATGAGAGGATCCTAGCAAGCATAGGAAAGCCATTCTCAAAAATGATCAAACACGGCAAAATGGCTGAGATGGGCCTGAAGGCAGGCAAGATTAAAGACTTTACTGCCTTGGAAGCAATCGCCAAGCATATACAGACTGGCAAATATGCAAGCGAACCCAAGAATGTACCCGATAAAGGCATTAAAGATGTATCCCTTGTTGTACAGGGGCAAGCTAGGAGACCAACATACAGTCCCCCTATTTGGAAAATACAAGACAATCTGCCATCTCAACAACAGGCTACATTCAACCAATGCCCAGACAGGAAAAGAAAATTTGAAAGAACAGAAAATCGGGTATTCACTCCACTGGGCGATTCTCTTGAACATGTATTGGCAATATTAATGGATCACAAGAAAATTACCGAATTAGCCCCACCTCTAGAACCAGGGAGCAAAAGATACAATCCAAGCCAGAGATGTGCTTACCACTCAGGGTCTCCAGGACACGATACACAGGATTATTGGTCCTTAAAACATAAGATTCAAAATTTGATCGAAAGTGACAGTATTGTGGTTGAACAACCTGACCAACAAAATATCAACACCAACCTTCCGTTGCGATATGATACGGAAGAAGTAAACATGATCGGGTTAGGAAGCGCTAAAAGGTATCCAATTCGTAAGTACATACGAAGGATGGAGGAATACTCCCAAAGGCACATAACAAATGTCCTAGAGTGGGAAAATTCGGAGGAGGGTATGCCAGTAATGCAAAAATTGGATGCGATCCAGAATCAAGTAAACCTGCTGGCTAGGCTGATAGTGCGCCAACATCAGGAAACAAAGCAATTTTTCACTTAACTATCAGAAAGCCAAGGAAAAAAGGACTCCACGATGAGCCAGCTAAATGAAGAAGATCAAAGCAGGCTGAAAATACAAGAAAAAGGGGATGATAAAATTGCTAGAAGATCTCGCCAGCAGAAGAATCGATCGAGGGAATGCGAATTCTCAAAGATGAAAGATCAAACAACCTCCAAAAGAGTTCGAAAATTCACCCCTCTGAGCAAATCCAATGAAGAAATGCTACACCTTCTGATAAGCGATGGAAGGATTACTGAGTTGCTGACTCCTATAAAGCCCAAGATAAAGAGTTATGACTCCACCAAGATATGTCTCTACCATTCTAACTCACTTGGACATACGACTGAAGAATGCTGGTCTTTGCGACATAAAATCCAGGACCTCATTGAAAATGGAGAACTGGATATAGAATTTCCTATGACCAAAAAAGGCGAAAAGGAAATAAAAAGCTTAAGATGTCCATTCGAGACAGGCGGTTCAAATGAGGTGAAGGCTATGAGCGACAATTCTGCCAGCACACAAGGTGAACTGATCCTAATGCAAGAAATGACAGAAGAAACAAAGGCATCCCCAAAGGAGATTCCCCCGCCAACATCAAACGTCCTATGGTTCCAAGATATCAACCACGTTCCTGATTTTATCACGTTGGATGATGCGGAGGAAATACTAATCCTTTCCAAGGAAGAAAAAGCCAAAAAGGAAAGTTCTTTGCAGGAAAGGCAACAACAGTTCGAGGGAGATTTCATGGTTGAATCCTTTGAAACCCATGAAGAAGGCGAAGGAATAGATGAAGAAAAAAGTGGTGAGATTATCGGGGAATCCAACCCATTAAAGAATCTAGAGTTCATCCCTTTTTGCGATGCGTCCATTTCAAGCGTCCCTGAGGAGTGTATTGAATCAGGAAGCGATCAAGTTATGGCCACAAGCGAAGACATTCAGAATCAAGGGGTAACCTCTATTACGAGCCCTGAAGGCAACATAACCACTGACAACTGGACTATCAGGCCTCAACTAGCTAAGAAGATGTAGATCCAGGGGATAAAGTTGCGAGTTCCAGAAAATGTTGGAATGGTATCACTTTCTTCGTAGTATGCCTTTTATTTCCATGCATGTAAATAAATAAGCAAAACAAAAAAAACATCTCTACACTCTTCTTACCACTCACCCCTTTGAACCTTTTCAAACCAAACCCTGAACTACGAAAGACCTGATCTCCTCTTCTATAGGAGTACGTAGGCAGCCATCAATGGTGCGGTCAAACCAAACAAAAACCCAAACAAACACTTCTCAAACAAATACACCCCAGACGATGATGGCCCAGACGTAATGGTCATCATTCGGGAGAAGGAGGTTAATGATAGCCCCTCCATCACTGCAGACCACCAAGACTTTGCCCTCAACAATTGGAGTACCACTCATTGCATTTGCCGACGAGGGTAAAAAGGGAAAAAATTCTCTCTACCTTGTAGATAGCAATAACTGCTTACTTTTTCTGTACAGTATTAGCAGTTACTTTTGTCATTACAGGCTAACACTTTGTGTGATTGAACAGTGTTATATACTAAGTGAAAGTATATTTTGTTTCAGGACTCTGAATTTAGATGTGCATGTACTTACTGATGAGGTGCCTATTCTCCACAAGGACTGTATGTAAGACCCCAAATTTTATGAAATAAAAGTATTCAATTTTTCTATTTAGTAAATGGTTAAATTGATAAAAAGTTAAAGTTAAGGGTGATATATGAATATTTTTCAAAATAAGCAAGTGGTTATAAAATATTCATTTTGTCGGAGAATATTTACTTGGTCGGGGAATATTCTTTCTGTCGGGGAATATTCGTACGACGGCGCAGCCATTTATGGGCCCCATAACAGAATAACTGTCGGATGAAAAAAATGACAAATTTGAGTTTTTACAAATAACGGCGTAGTTGTTACCGTTAATACTGTTGAAATACCCGGTGGTTAAAATACAGTAATACGCGTTATTACACAGTACAATTGCACAGTTTTTGAAATTATTGATTCTTACGTAAGAAGGCACTACTCAATAATTGTTACAGTAATTACTGTTCAATATTTTATTTTATTGATTCAATAATTGCTACGTTGAAATTCTATATTATTGTTGTTCAATAATTGTCACTACACAGTATTTTCCATTATCAGATCAATAATTCATATTATTTGAATAATATTATTAGATAACATTATTGACAATGTCTAGAAAGTTCTGTCTAAGGAGAGGTTTGGTCACCTAATTGCGCGCTAGTAAGGAGAAATTCTTATTGGAAAGCCCCCTCTTTCCTGGGAACGGCCTAGTTGTCATAAATGTGATTCTGTAATATTATTTGTGAATAATTAATTATTGATTCATATGATAAGGAAATATTTATTTTATGTGGATATAAATGAGGGATATATTTTTGTGGTTAAAAATGAAGGAGTTAATGTTGAGGTGTTTTATCTATATTTTTGTCAGAACGGAGGTATTGAAAATCAAATTAGGGTTTTTGAGATATTTTGCGAGGGTTATAATTTTTAATCCGACCGTTGGATCGTTGTGATTTTTGGATATGTTATACACATATAAGTTGAGTATATGTTCACAAATTTTGAACCGTTAAAAATGAACGTATGATTTGTTATGAATTTTACGAGATGACTGATTCAGAAATTATTGAATTTTCGGAGTTAATCATTTTGGTGGAAAATTCTAGAATTGGTGGGCCCCACTCTTGGTTGGTGAAGAAATGTGCTGAGATTTTTATTCAAATGTGGTGGGTGGGAATAGTAGCAGGTAAAGCCATCAGGTTATAGGTTAAGTCTGCTTCGGCGTGCTAACATTTTCCTATAAATAGAGGGCTAAGTTAGAATTGAAAATCACACCAGAAACATAAGTTTTCTCTCTTTCTCTCTCTATATTATGAAGCATATTTTGTGAGTTTTTATATAATTTGAGAGTTGATATTCAGTGCAAGGTTCCTTCGGCTTTACATTCCGGTCAGAAATACTGCTCTTTTGAGGTAAGGGATAGTAAGGGATAGTAAGGGATTTTAAGGGTTATTATGTTTTTTAGTTCGTACTTCTTCTGAACTTCAGAAAATTCTTAAAAAATTTAAAATGATATTTTGATGAGTTTTATTGATTGTGTCCAAAAATGGTGATTTTTGGATGTATAGATTAAGAGCTATGAATTTTATGAGAAAAGACTATTTTAAAAGTAACCGCTTATAATTTCTTGTGGTTAACTCCAAAGTTGATGAAATTTTTATTGGGAGTACATGTATATGATAGGAGTATACTCTGTAAATTTCAGAATTTTTAGATAAAAGTACAATTTTTGATAAATGTTTAAATATTCGGCTGTTTTGGCCATATGAAAAATAGTAATGACTTTTAAAAATTCTGAGAAAAATATATGTTCAATATGAGACTATATTCTGCTAAATCTCAGAAAAGAAATATTTTTGGAACTGATTTGGTATTTTTCATGAAAATGGTCTAATTATAAGTAACTGAATTAAATATGTTATATGAAGTAAGAAAATTAGAAAATAGGATTTTATGACTTGAGAATCCTATATGAGGTATATGCAGATTTTTGATGAGAGTTTTGGTTATTGGTGATGAAATCTTATGAGTTTGACATTTTAGAATGATTAAATACATTATTTAGTAAAGTGTAAAATAATTAAAATAAATTGTTTATAAATTTAAGTAATGTTATTCTTTCAATATCATTATACCGAAATATTGGTATGAATTTTATTGTGAAATTTCTATCTTTTGTGTCGGGGTTACTATTCATGAGTTACTATTCACGATTTACTATTCATGAGTTACGAATATTACTCTTGAGATTAAAACTATATGTTGATCATATTATTTTTATCATCATATATAACATTTTTATAACCCTGATGTTGAAATTCTCTTTCACTGGAGTGTAAAGATGGGTAGATTATTGGTATGATCATGACTAGGGTTCTCTTTGGCCTGTAGTGCAAAGTTGAATTGTGACTGGTATGATCATGACCATTGAATTTATAATTGAATATCTTAAGCTTAAGTGTAAAGGTGAATTGATCAACATGGTTATAATTATTGTTTATATAAATTCTGAAATGATTATATATTTCTTTGAGATATGAATATATTTGGCCTGTAGTGCAAATATGAATTGTTGATGAATATCTTTGGCCCGTAGTGCAAAGATGAACTGTTGTTGAATATCTTTGGCCTGTAGTTCAAAGATGGTCTGTTGATGAATATCTTTGGCCTGTAGTGCAAAGATGAACTGTTGTTGAATATCTTTGGCCGTAGTGCAAAGATGGATTTATTAGTATGATTATGAACAGGAACTGTGATTTGGTATAACCATGATCTTTGATGTTTCAGGTAAAGACAGTTGATGAAAATATTCTTCGTCGTGGGTGCGAAGAAAAATTTAGAATCATAATTATGATTATGAGTTATTTATATGATTGTGGACCAGAACTGTTGATTGATGTTACAGGGATAAAACATTGTTGGTGGATTTTTAACATGGAGAAGATAATAGACTTTATAGTCTATTTGACTCTTCTAATGGATTGCTCGTTCCGCTGCAACTATGGTTGAAATTTTTATCATTTACCATATGTTCTAAATCTCTGATTTATTATTGATGAAGGCTATTGATAATTTAATTATCTTTAGTCAGAATATTCTTTACTGAGCTAGTTGTGCTCACCCTTTTGCTTCACAATTCCTTTCAGGTAATAAGAGTGTAGCTGGGTCGAGCGGGGGTAACAAGGAAATAGAACGGTGGTCATCATTTAGTAGTTATATTTGGTGAAGAAAATAGGGTGAGGCGAACCCAACGTTGGAAGGGTATTTTACCACTATCATACCAGATGTCTAATGACATACAACCTCGTGTCATCATAAGACATGATTGTGCTCATCCACTTGCTGAGTATATTTACTAGCACTACCTATATAATCTTGGTGTTTGTTTGAAATATAATTCTCAATTAGAGACAGTGGAGATAATGATAAGTCAAGAGAAGACTCACCATTGGGAAGAATATGATAGTAATCTTCTCGTTTTTCTTTGGGGTCTATTGGGTCAACCAAGGATAATTCTGTGGCCATATGATATCTATCATAACCTAGATGCATGGCCTCCCATGTACGAAGGTTTCCTTGAGCACTTCCCAAATATTCTAATTTCTAAAACAGTGTTTGACTATACCTTTATGTAAGGTATCATTGTGAGGTGCTGTTCACGATTGGGACATGAGTCACATTTGGTATATATTTGTATCCAAACTCACAGCATATGTGTTGTTATATTTTGCACGATAATTGTTGTAATAAAGTTGTAGTTATTTTCTGTACCATGTATTTGGCGACTCAGAATAGGTTGGATGGAATGGACCTATTTTGAGGTTGTCACAGTTGGTATCAGAGCTATAAGTAAAGAGCCCCGAGCCTCTCGCTGGTGACTTCCTGTTGATGGGGGATGCACCGAAGCCAGACTCTCCGTAGGGGACGCCGTTCTGCGGTGGCAAACTGATAGGTATCAATGTAAGGTGCTGACACAAGTTGGTGTCCAGAGTTACAAGTTGGTATCAGAGCTTAGGGATATGGTCTCTGGCGGAGATCGGGAAATAGAACTAGGAGGGGATAGATGAGTAAATCCTTCGCTAGTGTGTCCTACCTAAGCTTATTTGTTGGTCAGTCATAATATCGGGATATTATGTGATATGTTAATTTGTTAAATTTACCCTTGTTTTAAAGCTATATTCTAGAATGATATCTAAAATACAGGAGATGAGTAATGGAGAAATCATGATGACATAGAAGATGAAATCTGAAATGAAAGCAAGGTATTCTTAACTCTTTGAATTACCAGGTACGTAAATTTCGAGGACGAAATTTCATAAGGAGGGGAGATTGTAAGACCCCAAATTTTATGAAATAAAAGTATTCAATTTTTCTATTTAGTAAATGGTTAAATTGACAAAAAGTTAAAGTTAAGGGTGATATATGAATATTTTTCAAAATAAGCAAGTGGTTATAAAATATTTATTTTGTCGGAGAATATTTGCTTGGTCGTGGAATATTCTTTCTGTCGGGGAATATTCGTACGACGGCGCAGCCATTTATGGGCCCCATAACAGAATAACTGTCGGATGAAAAAAATGACAAATTTGAGTTTTTACAAATAACGGCGTAGTTGTTACCGTTAATACTGTTGAAATACCCGGTGGTTAAAATACAGTAGTATTGCACAATATTTTTGAAATTATTGATTCTTACGTAAGAAGGCACTACTCAATAATTGTTACAGTAATTACTGTTCAATATTTTATTTTATTGATTCAATAATTGCTACGTTGAAATTCTATATTATTGTTGTTCAATAATTGTCACTGCACAGTATTTTCCATTATCAGATCAATAATTCATATTATTTGAATAATATTATTAGATAACATTATTGGCAATGTCTAGAAAGTTCTGTCTAATGAGAGGTTTGGTCACCTAATTGCGCGCCAGTAAGGAGAAATTCTTATTGAAAAGTCCCCTCTTTCCTGGGAACGGCCTAGTTGTCATAAATGTGATTCTGTAATATTATTTGTGAATAATTAATTATTGATTCATATGATAAGGAAATATTTATTTTATGTGGATATAAATGAGGGATATATTTTTGTGGTTAAAAATGAAGGAGTTAATGTTGAGGTGTTTTATCTGTATTTTTGTCGAAACGGAGGTATTGAAAATCAAATTAGGGTTTTTGAGATATTTTGCGAGGGTTATAATTTTTAATCCGACCGTTGGATCGTTGTGATTTTTGGATATGTTATACATATATAAGTTGAGTATATGTTCACAAATTTTGAACCGTTAAAAATGAACGTATGATTTGTTATGAATTTTACGAGATGACTGATTCAGAAATTATTGAATTTTCAGAGTTAATCATTTTGGTGGAAAATTCTAGAATTGGTGGGCCCCACTCTTGGTTGGTGAAGAAATGTGCTGAGATTTTTATTCAAATGTGGTGGGTGGGAATAGTAGCAGGTAAAGCCATCAGGTTATAGGTTAAGTCTGCTTCGGCGTGCTAACATTTTCCTATAAATAGAGGGCTAAGTTAGAATTGAAAATCACACCAGAAACATAAGCTTTCTCTCTTTCTCTCTCTATATTATGAAGCATATTTTGTGAGTTTTTATATAATTTGAGAGTTGATATTCAGTGCAAGGTTCCTTCGACTTTACATTCCGGTCAGAAATACTGCTCTTTTGAGGTAAGGGATAGTAAGAGATAATAAGGGATTTTAAGGGTTATTATGTTTTTCAGTTCGTACTTCTTCTGAACTTCAGAAAATTCTTGAAAAATTTGAAATGATATTTTGATGAGTTTTATTGATTGTGTCCAAAAATGGTGATTTTTGGATGTATAGATTAAGAGTTATGAATTTTATGAGAAAAGACTATTTTAAAAGTAACCGCTTATAATTTCTTGTGGTTAACTCCAAAGTTGATGAAATTTTTATTGGGAGTACATGTATATGATAGGAGTATACTCTGTAAATTTCAGAATTTTTAGATAAAAGTACAATTTTTGATAAATGTTTAAATATTCGGCTGTTTTGGCCATATGAAAAATAGTAATGACTTTTAAAAATTCTGAGAAAAATATATGTTCAATATGGGACTATATTCTGCTAAATTCCAGAAAAGAAATATTTTTGGAACTGATTTGGTATTTTTCATGAAAATGGTCTAATTATAAGTAACTGAATTAAATATGTTATATGAAGTAAGAAAAATGAAAAATAGGATTTTATGACTTGAGAATCCTATATGAGGTATATGCAGATTTTTGATGAGAGTTTTGGTTATTGGTGATGAAATCTTATGAGTTTGACATTTTAGAATGATTAAATACATTATTTAGTAAAGTGTAAAATAATTAAAATAAATTGTTTATAAATTTAAGTAATGTTATTCTTTCAATATCATTATACCGAAATATTGGTATGAATTTTATTGTGAAATTTCTATCTTTTGTGTCGGGGTTACTATTCATGAGTTACTATTCACGATTTACTATTCATGAGTTACGAATATTACTCTTGAGATTAAAACTATATGTTGATCATATTATTTTTATCATCATATATAACATTTTTATAACCCTGATGTTGAAATTCTCTTTCACTGGAGTGTAAAGATGGGTAGATTATTGGTATGATCATGACTAGGGTTCTCTTTGGCCTGTAGTGCAAAGTTGAATTGTGACTGGTATGATCATGACCATTGAATTTATAATTGAATATCTTAAGCTTAAGTGCAAAGGTGAATTGATCAACATGGTTATAATTATTGTTTATATAAATTCTGAAATGATTATATATTTCTTTGAGAT
Organism: Panax notoginseng; assembly: GCA_016801055.1. NCBI lineage: Eukaryota > Viridiplantae > Streptophyta > Magnoliopsida > Apiales > Araliaceae > Panax > Panax notoginseng. The sequence goes on along the minus strand of CM029013.1, from coordinate 217,673,997 downwards.
ATGAATATATTTGGCCTGTAGTGCAAATATGAATTGTTGATGAATATCTTTGGCCCGTAGTGCAAAGATGAACTGTTGTTGAATATCTTTGGCCTGTAGTTCAAAGATGGTCTGTTGATAAATATCTTTGGCCTGTAGTGCAAAGATGAACTGTTGTTGAATATCTTTGGGCGTAGTGCAAAGATGGATTTATTAGTATGATTATGAACAGGAACTGTGATTTGGTATAACCATGATCTTTGATGTTTCAGGTAAAGACAGTTAATGAAAATATTCTTCGTCGTGGGTGCGAAGAAAAATTTAGAATCATAATTATGATAATGAGTTATTTATATGATTGTGGACCAGAACTGTTGATAGAAGTTACAGGGATAAAACATTGTTGGTGGATTTTTAACATGGAGAAGATAATAGACTTTATAGTCTATTTGACTCTTCTAATGGATTGCTCGTTCCGCTGCAACTATGGTTGAAATTTTTATCATTTACCATATGTTCTAAATCTCTGATTTATTATTGATGAAGGCTATTGATAATTTAATTATCTTTAGTCATGATATTCTTTACTGAGCTAGTTGTGCTCACCTTTTTGCTTCACAATTCCTTTCAGGTAATAAGAGTGTAGCTGGGTCGAGCGGGGGTAACAAGGGAATAGAACGGTGGTCATCATTTAGTAGTTATATTTGGTGAAGAAAATAGGGTGGGGGCGAACCCAACGTTGGAAGGGTGTTTTGCCACTATCATACCAGATGTCTAATGACATACAACCTCGTGTCATCGTAAGACATGATTGTGCTCATCCACTTGCTGAGTATATTTACTAGCACTACCTATATAATCTTGGTGTTTGTTTGAAGTATAATTCTCAATTAGAGACAGTGGAGATAATGATAAGTCAAGAGAAGACTCACCATTGGGAAGAATATGATAGTAATCTTCTCGTTTTTCTTTGGGGTCTATTGGGTCAACCAAGGATAATTCTGTGGCCATATGATATCTATCATAACCTAGATGCATGGCCTCCCATGTACGAAGGTTTCCTTGAGCACTTCCCAAATATTCTAATTTCTAAAACAGTGTTTGACTATACCTTTATGTAAGGTATCATTGTGAGGTGCTGTTCACGATTGGGACATGAGTCACATTTGGTATATATTTGTATCCAAACTCACAGCATATGTGTTGTTGTATTTTGCACGATAATTGTTGTAATAAAGTTGTAGTTATTTTTTGTACCATGTATTTGGCGACTCAGAATAGGTTGGATGGAATTGACCTATTTTGGGGTTGTCACACTGTAACTTTGATGTAAAGTGGGACTCAAACTTGATGGAAATATAAGAGGACTATGAGATACCTCAGGAGATCAAAGAATGGGTTGAAGACAAACAGAAGCCAAATCTTGATCAAACAACCTCTTTTGACCCGCGAAAAACCCCAAACAAATCCAGATGGGTACGGACCTCACTCCAAACCTAAGGAATGACATGGTTACTCTATTGACTCTATTCCAGGACGTGTTTGCATGGTCTCACGAAGACATGGTCGGTTTATACAATAACATTATCATTCATCGCCTTCCCATCAAAGGGGGATTCAAGCCACTCAGGCAGAAGCTCCGGCGAATAAAACCTGAGTGAAAGTTGAAAATTAAAGAAGAAATTGTGAAACAATTTCAATCCGGCATCATCATGGTGTCAACATACCCTGAATGACTATCCAACATACTCCCCGTTCCGAAACCGGGAAGGAATGTGCGAGGTTGTGTGGATTACAGAGATTTGAATAAAGCTTGCCTCAAAGACAGCTTTCCCGTGCCATTCATCCACATACTTGTTGACAATACAGCTCGATACGACATGTACTCCTTTGCTGATTGCTTTGCGAGGTACCATCCAATCATGGTTGCTGAGGAAGATCGTGAGAAAATTGTTTTCATCACTCCTTGGGGAACATTTTGCTACGGACGATTGTCATTCGGCCTCATCAATGCCGGAGTTACCTTTCAGTGAGCCATAGGACTCTTTTCCACAATCTAATGTATAAAAAAAAAGAAAAAAAAAAGAAAAAAGAAAAAAAGGAAAAAAAAAAAGAAAAAAAAAAGAAAAAAAAAAGAAAAAAAAAGAAAAAGAAAAAAAAAGGAAAAAAAGAAACTCTTCAACAGGTTCTACATTTGCTGCCTTTCCATCGGCAGGTTCTACATATGGTCTTAGAGTTCGAAGAAATCTCCTTTCTACACATTCCTCGTAATAGGAATGACTTTGCAGGCGCACTAGTAACCTTGGCCTCCTTGATCAACATCCATGACAAGGAAGACATGCCAACCCTCACATTTGCGCAACAAAAAGCTCCAGCCTATGGGAATTCCATTGAAAAGTATTGGATGACCTACCTTCCACCCAACATCCTTGGTATCAACACATCAAGAAGTACTTACGAGATGGATCTACACCCGTTGAGGCGAGCCTGATTGAGAAAAGGCGGATCCATCAACTTGCTATAAAATTCTACCTGGGCGGAGATGCACTCTACAAAAGAGATGCATGACGAGGTCTCCTCAGATGTCTGGACGAGAACCAAGCTCAGAGACTCATGGATGAAATCCATGGGGGAGTATGTGGCCCACACATGAGCGACCCTCTACTTGTAAAGAAGATCCTACAACAGAAAAGTTCGACTACGGCAGTTCAAACAATACGACTTGGTTTTGAAGAAGATCGTTGACAACCAAGCTCAATCTAAAGGAAAATTTGCTCCAAATTGGGAAGGCCCGTTTATTGTCAAGGAGGTATTGACAGGAGGTGCTTTCAGATTACAGGAAATGGATGGCGATGAATTTCCGTAACTCATCAATTCAGACACCGTGAAACGGTACTATGTTTGAGGTTACCATCAAGCGAACATCCTGGTTTTGGATCATCAGATCACCAGTCATTTCAGGTTCTTTAACCCTCACTACATACCGGCTTTCCTTTTTACCCATTTACCCCTCAGGGAAAAACACAGTTTTTAAACCAGCAGCCTGGTTTCACTTCATTTCACACTTTCAGTTTATCCCACCAGGGATTAAACCTTTCACACCTTCAATTTATCCCGTACATGGGATTAAAACTTTTCATCTACAATCCGCCCTGTACATGGGCGAACTACGTCGACCTGATCTCCCCAATAAACGGGAATAAGTAGGCAGCCATCTTATATGGTCTGGTCTCACCACAGAAAAAACAAAAACTAATCCTATCCATAACCACATACAGAAACTAGTCCCAAGACACCAAAGATGGTAGGGAATACACACAGATCGACGATCCATTTTGAAAATCCTGAGACATCTCAATATCCATCCATCAAGGAGGAGTTCAGAATACATCCAGTCATAAAGCCCTGAAGAAATAGGCAACTATCAAGCAAGTAACGAGGCACAACTAAAAGGGAAGTGAATCAACATATATTTTCCTGCCATATATAATGCTGTTTGATATATACAATGTGTACTATACATGACAAAAATGGCTAAGCTAGTCTGTGCAGGAAAATCCCAGCCTTTCTACAAATCAATGTATATGCGCACAATCGAATTCAACATGGCATCCCTCTCAGAAGAAGGGTGTAACGCTGTAAACTCCTGCCCTATGGTAACAAAGCGACCTAAAATTTCCACAGCCATCTGCATGGTGACACGATGCTCATCAATACATGTGCTCATCTCTGCGATGATACGAATGGTATGAGACCTCACTGCAGTACTATCTGTAATAGCGACATCTCGGGCAGATATAGCCTCATCCCGCTCAACAACAGTGGTATCCCTATGAGTTAGAGCATCATCTCTCTCAACTAGAGTGACATCTCTACCATAAAGAGCTATCAACATTAAAGCCCACATTCACTACCTGTTCACCATATGGTACAGAGGTAAAAGCTTCTCGCGATCTTGACATCTTATTAGCCCATCTGTCAAAGCAACTACCCCAGATAACAAGCAAGGCTGGGGTAATTTCAAAATTGGCAACAACCAGATATTGAATCCCTTACGACAAGATTGGGGGCAATCTCAGAAGCAGCGACAACTCGACACTAGGGCATTTATCAACCATCCTAAAGTGGAAAATGCACCAGTCAGCGCCATCATCATGGTTTATCATCATCTCAATGGCGATTCAGATATTATTCAATAGCGACTTGGTCAACAAAGAGAGTTTCTCATATGAATCCCCGACAAGAACATGCGAAAGGACTGGGGCATTTTGCGATTCCAAGGAATGAAAGGAGTTTAAGGCGGGATAAGCCTCTCATCAAAAGAAGGGGGAGAACTCCTAAAAGAAATCATGGCGATATAAGCGTGCCCCTACGAAAGAAGGGGAAAATTCTCAAAAATCGAGACCTCTACAATGAAATTCAAATCTGGGTAGCAAAATAGCGAGTTGCACCCTCTAGGGATGTCAGCGGCATTCAAGTCATCAGTTCAACCGGAGTTGCGAATCAAAAGCTCAAGGAAATGGGGCACAAGCACCCAAACAGCGAGAGGAAACTCCAAATCACCTCAAAAAGGGTGAGACATCTGGTGGTTGCCATCAATCTAGCGTAACATCAGATGAAGTCTAGTGAAGTAATTCGTGGAATATTACTTCGGCGAAGGTATCGAAAGATCTGGTATTCTAAACCATTGCCATCAATACATTGCGACATCAACACAGTTCAGCGATGAAAGCTTTGTATACCACCGTTCGAGGGAACCGAAAAAGTTTTGGCGATCTGCAGGATAGTCACCGTTGCAACTACCAGCGAATACATCGGGAGGGTTTGGTGATTTCAGAACATCATCCCCATCAGAGATGTGGAAAACATCCCAACTTATCTTCATCAAATAAGTCAGCGATTAAATGCCAAACCATTGGAGTCAACACCAGTATAGGCATCAGCAATGATCGGTAAAGGTAAATCGATTTGCAAAAATATTTTAACATTCATCATAACATTGCGATTTGAAATTTTGCGATATGCGATATGCGATATGCGAAAGGCGATTTGCGATATGTAAAATGCGATGTGCAATTTGTGATGTGCGAATTGCGATGTGCGATTTGGCCAAAAGTGAAAAGCGAAGTGCGAAATGCGAGGTGCGATTTACGAACTGCGATTTGCGAAAATATTATCACATTCATCATAAACATTCACTATGTTGCGATTTGCATCATTGAAAATACCTTGTCATGTTTCAAGTGTCTACTAATCTTTATCATGTCCATTCCATTGCATTGCATGAACATGATAAAGAGGGGCATATGTAGACACTCGAAATTTTCTTCTCCTGTTACTAACCATGCAGGAGGGCAAACGCGTCTTTTTCACACTCCAAAGATAACCCTAGAGGACTACGACATCAACTTCAAACCCCGGAGATCACCCCAAGAGATTCAGTTTCTAACCCCAGAAATCACCGCAGGAAATCAGGTTCCAACCCCGGAGATAATCCCGGGAAAGTCAATTTCAACCTCGGGGATAACCCTAGAGGATCAAGATCAAAATCTGGAGATAGCCCCAGGAGGTCAAGCCAATCTCAGAGATAACTCTGAGGATAGTCAAAGTCAATATCAAGTCAACCTCAGAGATAACCCTGAGAAACGACTGCTACAACTGCGTAAAAATCGAAGATACCCCGGGAGGGGCAAAATGGCCATTTTGCCAACTCAACTTCACTTCAAATCAAATACACTCATTTCAAATCAAAATACTTCAAAGGAAGTCCCACAAGAACCATATCTTAACTTCTGAGTGCAAACTATGCAAAACGGCTCAACGGACTGCCTGACAGAAACCCGAGAATGCCATTTCGGTCATGGACCCATCTTCCTGGAATCAAAAAAGGTCAAATCATATATCATTGTGTAGCTCTCGGAAAGAGCTTTTTGGAATGAAATGGCACGCTTCCATCGGACTCTCAGATTGAAAGTTATGAGCGATCGAGCGAATAGTGCGTTGTTCGAGTGTACGTACTTCGACACGGCGGGACCCACACTGCCCGGGGCACCCCGGGTAGCAGCAGGTACACCTGCGGCCCAGCAGCAGGTACACCTGCGGCTCCATCCTCAATAAATAGAGGGCTTGGGGTGGCCATTTTGCAAGAGAAAATAGCAAGGAAGCCCTGCCCAATTTGCTCTGCACTCATCCCAGGCAGTGTACTTTCCCCTTTTAAACACCTGTGAGCTCATATATAACCCTTTTGTACCCACAAAAGTCTATGTTTATCCACTGTAAAGATATATAAGTCTTCTTTGGCAGCCCACTGTAAGCCTTCTCACACACTTTAGAGTCATTCTCTTCATCTTTGCACACACCCTTCTACACGTTGAGAGTCGTGTTGCTTGGTTTTGCCCGAACTTCGGTCCGTGGTTTCATTCCAGTCTGTATATATATATATATATATTATATATATATATATATATTTATATAAATGAACTGTATGTCGAACTTTGTTCGATTTCGATGAGCCTAGACTTCGGTCTGGAGCGTTTACTGCTTTAATATATATATTATATTAACTGTGTGTCGAACTTTGTTCGATGAGCCTAAACTTCAGTTTGGTGCGTTTACTTGCTTTCCTATATATATATACTTATATATATTAACTGTGTGTCGAACTTTGTTCGATGAGCCTAAACTTCGGTTTGGTGCGTTTACTTGCTTTCCTATATATATATACTTATATATATTAACTGTGGTCGAACTCTGTTTTACATCCGGTATATATATATATATATATATATATATATATATATATATATATATATATATATATATATATATATATACATTTCGTCCCACCTGGAGTTAATTCGTGGTGGTTGACCGTTTTTACAGTTTTTGTACATTTCGTCCCACCTGGAGTTTACTTCGTGGTGGTTGATCATTTTTACAGCTTTCTGTACATTTCGTCCCGCCTGGAGTTTCCTCCGTGGCGGTTGATAGCTTTTACATCTTTATTTATATTTCTGATCCCCCATGGAGATGCTGCGTGGTTGGTGATCATGTCTGTATATATATATTTACAGCTTTTATATATATACATGCTTACTGCGTTTATATCAATTGCGACATCATGTGAGCCTAGGAATCATGTAATCACAGATTCAGTCCTCTGAATCTAGATTCGGTTCCTGTGATGGACCTTTTCAGTTGTAAGCAGCTTGTAAATATATCTATGATGTTTGGATTCCCTCAGATAGTTTTCATACCCACGAGGAATTCACACCTTTTTGTAAAGTATTTTTGTACGGATGCTTCGCATCAGTCAAATAAAATCAATCTAGCTGAATACAGAATATTGAAGAAATAATGAGCTTGAGTTATATTACTCCAGTAAATGAGATAAATGAGCCTTGTGTGTTCTGAGTATTAAAGTTAAACTAGACTAAAGGTTTAACTGAAATTATTAAAAGAGAATTAATGATGATCATTATGATATTTATATGTGATAGGAAATAATGGGATTGGGAATACCCAACTGAATGATAGTTAGCCCAATTAAAATATTATTTGAACTAACCCAAATGTAGATGGGATATAAGATTTATATTGGTGTATATTAAAAAAATAAGTATACTTCCTATATGTGGGTAGGTACATATATATGTGTATATATGTGCCCATAACTTAATTTAGTGTAGTAATGTTAAGTTATTATAATTAAGTTAATAAGCCCAAAAGGAATTGACTTTGGTAGAATGAGACCCATTTTTACTAATAAGTGAGGAAGTAATATTATATGTCCCAAATTCATTGTCCCAAAGTATTAAACAACCGTCTAAATAGGCCATTGGCCTATCCTACTCCTCTATGTTGCTTAAGCTCGGTAAAAGCTAAGTAGTAGAGCTGATGATGGAGGAAGGTAGAGTTGGTAACCAACTCTTCTCAAATTCACTGGCTTCTTCTTCCTCCCCTTATATTAATTCATTGTGCAAAGTTAGTAACTGAGTACTAGAATTGGTTACAAATAGAGCTCCTTCTTCTCATTTACGTGGGTTTAGTTTGTCTGAGAATTTGGCTATGAGAGGTTGGTAGAATTGAGAGAAATCAGTGACTTGGAGAACTATGATTAGCAAGTTTAAGCTTCAAGTGGTAACAATTATATTATATATGTTCTTAAATTCAAAGTTTTCAATTTCTTAGTAATGTCATGAAATAGTCACTTTTTAGTCCAAAAATAGATGGCTAAGTGTTGATGTAATCCATGAATTGTTGTTTGATGTTGTTAATATAGTTCAATACAAAAACAACGGAAGTTAAACGGATCAATTTGGTTGAGAAACGAATTCATAGTGAACAAATTCGCTAAATTTGTCAAAATGTGAAAATTTAGTATGAACATGAGTTTTGGATTAATATTTGGGTTTGTTAATGTTTTTGAAGTATTATAATTAGTCTCTAGATGAGTAGCTAAGAGTTTAACGAGTCCAACAAATCGAAAACCAACTGATTTGGACCTAAAATGAAGAAGTTATGATGTTTTGAAGTAAAAACATTTAGGAAACCGTAATCTGGGCAAGCCTCACGCGGGCGCGCAGCCCAGGTGCACGGGCGCACATCTGAGGGCTGGGCAATGGCACGGGCGTGTGGTATTTGTGAAGAAAAGGGGCGCGGCCGTGCCCCATGTGTTCTGATTGTGACAGTTTTGACCTCCTGTAGTAAAATAGCCATAACTTTTTCATACGAACTCTGATTGAGGTGATTCAAGATGATCCGAACGAGGACAAATAGACTTACAACTTTTATTCTTTAAGCTTTTCAATTTAAGGTCGTTAGGAAGGGTCAAAATAGTCATCTTTATGATTTTTATGTATTCGGAGGCGATCAATGGGCGTCGATTGAGCACATACACAAGTATAGTTCTCCTGACGATGGAATATGTTATTCTAAGTGATATAACATGAAAATGTATGAGAATAGACATGATATATAAGATTTCCTTGTTAATAATAGAAAACATTAGCATGACTTAGTATTTGTTGAAAGGAGACTTAAAGATTTTGAAGACAAACCTTGTGGAAACTTATGTTCTACAAGTTCTGAACTTAGTGTTTTATATACATGATCGAGTTCAAATATAAATGAGCATGATATGATGTTTATAGTGTCCTTGTTCAGGATCAAAATTTTTAGACCTTGTATTAGAGAAGTTTTCAAGAAAAACTTGATATATTAGAACTAAGGTGCATGAATGCTACATGAGGTAGGTTCTGAACTTGAGATGATGTTAGCATGACTTAGTTACTTGTGATAAGAGTTTTAAAAGTTGTCTTATATGTGCCATACTACATCATTCATGATAAAATGACTTTAAAGGCAAACTTCATTATCTTTTGTAAACTAAGTATTAAAGCATGAAGTGCTTATAATTTGATATAGAGAGAAACATGTACAAATATGACATATGATTCGAATTTTCCTTGCATGATTAGGCTGTCATGACATGTATTTGAAGAAAAGAAACTTAGACGTTTTGAAAACATTATTCATGAGCATTGTGTTGTCTAAACTTCTGAACTTGTAGGATGACATACTAGTAATTTTTGGGTCTTTAAACATAGCCTATATGTGCAAACATGATAGGATGTGTATGCCTTTGAACATGAATGATACGTGCACACAACTAGATAGACGTAATATGAAATATGCATATCTTAAAGTAAGTTTTCAAGTGATAAACCATGCTAGTTATATGAATACTCACTGTAAGACCCCAAATTATTAATAAATGAAATTTAATTCCTCTATTTATTATTTTGAAATAGTAAGGGTTGATTTGATTAATGTGGTTAGTTATGGGTAAAATGCGCAAATATTTTAAATAAGCAAGTGGTCCTAAAATATTCATTATTGTCGGGGAATATTTGTTTGGTCGTGGAATATTCTTGTTGTCGGGGAATATTCGTACGACGGCGCAGCCTTGTGTGGGCCCCATAACGGAAAGCGATTGGATGAAGAAAACGAAAAAAATAAGTTGTTTATAAATAATGGCATAGTTGTTACCGTTAATACTGTTGGAATACCCGGTGGTTAAAACACAGTAATACGCGTTGTTGCACAGTAGCACACGGTATTGCACCAATTATTAATTCTTATGTAAGAAGGCACTACTCAATAATTGTTATAGTAATTACTGTTCAATATTGTATTTTATTGATTCAATAATTGCTGCGTTGATATTTTATATTACTGTTGTTTTAATAATTGTCACTACACAATATTTTCTATTATCGGAACAATAATTCATATTATCTTAATAATATTATTAGATAACATTATTGGCAATGTCTAGAAAGTTCTGTCTAAGGAGAGGTTTGGTCATCTAATTGCGCGCCAGTAAGGAGAGATCCTTATTGGAAAGCCCCCTCTTTCCTGGGAACGACCTGGTTGCCAGTACTGTGATTCTGTAATATTATTTGTGTATAATTAATTATTGATTTATATGATGAGGAAAATATTAATTTTATGTGGATATAGATGGAGAAAATTTTTAATGTGACAATTGTTGAAAATTAATATTTTATCTTTTTCTGATAAAATAATTCATTTAAATATATTATTTTAATAATATATTGATGGTGATATTTTTACAATAAATGTGAGATATATGAGTATATGAGGAGGAAGAGTATTTTTGTGGCATTAAATGATTAACACATGTTTTGTGTGTTGGTGGACACAATTCTTGACCGAAAATTTATTATTGACTGTAAAATCGCCCGTTTGTGGATTTCGGTCAATTTCTGTTTAGAATTTGAAAAAACTTTCTTCTGCAAAGTTGTAGAGAATTGAATTTCCTATAAAAACACGCGAGATTCGAATTTTCTGATAAAAGGGCTATTTATTATGAATTATTGAAGTTCTGAAGTTCCGAAATAATTGATTTTTGAAAGTTTTATTTATTATTTTGAAGAAAAACGTTTTTTGGCATTTAAGTGGGCTAACATGTGATATAAATGGGCTGAGATCAGATGTCTAGAGGTGGGCTAAGGAAAATTTGATAAATATATTATTATTATATTAAATTTTCTACTTTGGTGTTCTAAGCATTTTCCTATAAATAGGGTGCTTAGGTTAGAATTGAAAATCACACCAGAAACACAAGTTTCTCTCTATTTCTCTCTCTATATCGAGCGTATTCTTGTGAGTATTTGATACTTTGAGTGTTGCTATACGGTGCAAGTTTCCTTCAGCACTATATCTAGTATTCAAGTCAGAAGTACCGTCTTTCCGAGGTAAGGGATGTTATTTCTTCTTAAATGATATTACTTTCTTCAATATCATTATGCCGAAGTATTGATCTAAACTTTTTATCAAATTTGGAACTTTTCATGTCGGGGTTACTATTCATGAGTTACTATTCATGAGTTACTATTCACGAGTTACTATTCACGAGTTACTATTTACCGAAAAATAAAATTTTCTTCTTTTCGTCCAAAATATCTATTCTGGATATTAGCTTTGATTGTATCCATGTTTTGATCATTCTTGAATTTTACTCCACTATAATTATTTATGAGGTATTTTTGGACATGGAATAGCTGAAATACGAATCCTTAACATTTATTATTTTGTTTCACTGGATTTGTTTCCTTAAAAAAATATTTTTCATCATCTTCAGTTCTAAATGATGACATAAATGAATATCTTTGGCCTGTAGTGCAAAGATTAATGATTTCTGATGAATATCTTTGGCCCGTAGTGCAAAGATGAACAGGCGTTGAGGTGAACATGACCAACTGATGAATATCTTTGGCCTGTAGTGCAAAGATGACTAATTGATTCAAGATATTTATTGATTGATATTACAGGGATAAAATATTGATGATGGGCTTTTAAATTCATAGATAATCGTAGATTTCATTCTCTACGTAACTTCTCTATGAATTATTATTTTCCGCTGCGAATATTGATTTAAAACTTGTTGTCTATTGTATTCTATTAAATTTTTCCCTGTTGAAGACTAACGATAATTTGTTGTATATTATCTTAGTCATAATATTCTTTACTGGGCTAGTTGAGCTCACCCTTTTCCTTGTTGTTCCATTTTCTTCTCAGGAGGCGAGAATGTAGCAAGTACTAGTCGGGGTATAGAATGAAGGTTCTAGGAAGTTGTTTTAGTAGTCCTCACCATTTTTTTTTGTAAAGTATTGTACCAATAATTTTAATTAGAACTTATTTTAGTGTGGATATTGTCTAAATGACAATATTTGTATTTACACTCACAGTTTTTATGTTGTATTAATAAAGTTGTAGTTGTTTCTGTACCATGTATTTGGCGACTCAGAATAGGTTGGATGGAATGGACCTATTTTGGGGGCGTCACACTCACAAGCATGTCTAATATGAGTTATATGACTACCCTATATGTTTAAGAATCAAGCATGTTGGACTTTGTGGTTTCATAACCTTAAATGACCTTAATTTGTTGAGATGTCCAACTTAGAACCATATTGTGCAAGACAGGACCTAGATTAAACTTGAAAGTTGCAAAAGGACCCTTAATATGTTAATATATGTTATGTATATAAGGATAGGCAAGCTAGGCCAAGCAAGTGTTTACTCAGCCCTGGTTTGAACTGGGAGTCGCACGGCCGCGCGTCTCCTTAGTACAAATCAGGCGCGGCCGCGCTATCCTGTAGTTATGAATAAGTTTTGTTTTTAATCTGAAGTTCAAGGCATGCTTAAATGATTACTTTAAATTGCAATATATGACCAACATGCTATGTAATATATAGGAATCATGCTAGGTGATAAAGATGAATGATAATTAGGACATTTAATTGTTAAAGTCCAAAGGAATGTTTTCAAGATATAAAGCAACGATACGTTACTTGAATTCGTGATCTGATTTGTGCTATGAAAATATAGGATAGGTGATGTGGTATGGAATTACAACTAAGTTAAATGTTTATGTGTACGTTTGAACTTACCTATATGAGTTTTAAAGGTGTTGAACACCTAGTGAGTCAAGTGTGTGGTAGCTATATATGAATGTTGATGTCATATACGAGTGGTTAAGGTATACCTAGACACACCTAGCTATTCTAAGAGTATGATGAGAAAGTGAAATGTAGGTTTTACAAACCTAGTTAGGAAACAATGTAACATTGTTCTTATATTAAAAGTGCATGAAATATGTTACTAATGGATATGAATCCATGATTATATAACTATGTAGGAATACACGAAGTGCAGATAAGCTTTAAGCAGTTAAGTCGTAGTTGATAACCTACGAATCAGGCAAGTCTTTCAGTTCCTATTTGTTATATGAATTCAATAACTGTTAGTTGAGCTATATTATGCTATGTAAATGTTGATGTATACATATGAAATACATATGAGATATGTATGAAATGTGAAAGTTGATCTTTGATGATATGCTTATGTTAATAAATCTCTATGTCTGTTATGTGTGAAGTAACATGCGTAGTAAATATTAATTGACTATGAATACATGAACTGAATATACTATTATATGCTATGTGTTGCATGAAAACTGTTAGAATTGTTGGGCAGTCGAGCTCACCCTTGCAAATATCCACTTTTGCAGGTTAAGGACACACGGTAAAGGTTACGTGTAACTTGATTGATAAAATTCAATAGTATCGATGGAGATTGATGCATTCATTTAAATATATGCTCTTGAACCATGTTTAGGTTCTAGGAAATGTATATGATAGTAGTCTACGATGTGTAAAACATATTGAGTTGTGAAGTTGTATTATGTGGTATATAGAGGAATTCGAATCGAAATGTAAAAGTTTATATAGAAATTGAATGGAGTGAATCATAGCATAATTTGATCCAGAGAATTGTAATTGATTCAAGTTAAGATATCAATAAAATATTATTTTTCAAAGGAGATTGAAAAAGTTTAAATTATTCCGCATATTTATATAATATCGAATGTGATGAAAAGCAGGAATAGTAAATGACCAAGATTTGGAGCTTATAAAAGTTTAGGGGTCATTGTGCAGATCCTGGAAATGGAAAGAATTTATATTCTAAATTATAATAAGTGAGGTTATATTCATTAAGTTATGAATAAAGGATATTAATAGTTGAACGATAGTAGTATCGTGGCGGACCGGATCTGAGGTTTGAAGGGACTCGGATTTGGGGGCGTCACAAAGCTAAGCGGTTGTTACACCAAGGACAATTCTTCGCCCATACAAAGAATTGTTAAACTTAACCACTATATCGATATAGGAAGCGAAGTGGTCCTAAAACTAAGTACAAATTCTCCGCCCATACAAGGAATCATACAACTTAGTTGCTGACATGAGTCCTCAATTAAAATCTCATATAATCCTAGCTCCACACTTACTCCATACGAATTTTGTTTAATACGTATTGCATCATCCCCAACCCTTTTTTCTGAGTTGGTATAGTACTAATTCATAGTACAACTGACACACAACAATTTTCCTGTAAAATTTCTAATCATTCGATTGATCTTCCTCCCTGCTATGACCTTATCAAATCACGTGGTTAATGCATATTATAATCGTATTGTATTACGATTCGTTTCTATGTTATGATCGTTTTGGTTTACGATCTCCTTTCCCTGTATATTTTTAGTCTTTTAGACTATATCTATTCATTACTACTGTTCATCTTTATTATCAGAGTTAGGTAACTCTGTATCTTTATTACTTGTCGAGATTCGTCTTTGAATCTTATTGACTTAATAACTCTATTTGAGTTAGTCCTTATCCTCATCCCTGCGGTTATTAGCCTAAGATAACTCTACCTAAGGTTTATAACCTACAGCTTTGATACCAACTGTAGTGCCCCCAAATTTGGGTACTAATCACCACGAACCTGGTACACCAATTCTATAACTATTGTGGAAGATATAAACATAAATTGTTTATACAAATACCTTTACACATAATCCCCAAGGTCGATAACCTTAACTTAATACACAAATTCATATTCTAAAGAACTTATAATATTATTTGCCTTCAATACTATTACAATTTTAACCTATATAATAATCCAATGCTGGAATTGTCTTTGACTTTGCCTGTATCTGATGTTTCGTCTTAATCTAAAATGTTTATCATGATATAGCAAAGGTGAGCAACAAGTTTAAGTTCAAAGAAAGATATATCATGATTGAAAGACTAATAAGCTGGCTGACAAACTTTCAACAATATAATAATTTTGAAAGAAGATGAATCAATTTTTATAACTACATGACCGAGTCAATGATGATGAATGGCCAACAATAAACATGAATAAATTTAACTGAACCAAATGGTAATGAAGGTGACCAACCTTTCATACCTGATGAACACATACAACATGCACAATGTGCGAATCAATAAATCATAGACGTGATGTAATCAACAAGGATTAACCACTAGTTAAAAGTATAGTTCGAGAAAAGAAACTTGCCTGTACCATCGACTACTGCTACGCAAAGCTAATTAACATTTAGTTAAAAGACCTATTATTAATAATATCGATCTCCCAATTAGAATAATATCATCACATATAATACTGTTAATTACAGTCATAATATATCTTAAAACACATAAGCACATATCCTTAATAGTAACTAAAACACATAAGACCCGGTATCAAGTCAAACTATTTCAGTCTGAGTTGAGTTCGATACTATTTTGCTATCCCAATTGCTTAATCGAATAATTATTAAGCCTATTTTCAATAAGACTCTACTTAAACACTTTAATATGATCTTAAATAATTTTATTATTAATCATAACATTTTTCGAAAGCTCATAATAATTTTTAGATAATTATTATCATTTATAATGATTTTTCAATCATTAATATCATTTTAATATGATTTAAATATCACATAATTCTATTATCATTAATATTTAATAAATTTCAAATATTAATGAAATCCATGTCATAATATTATAAGTTATTTATAATATCTCAAAGTATTTTTAATACCATAATATCACCTTTAAATGATTTTAAAGTATTTAAAACCATTATTAATTAACTGCCATTAATATTAAAATATTAATGTATTTCATGACAAAATATTAAAAGTTAAGTTTTTTAAAATAAAACATTTCTAAAACCTTTAAATCATTTTTAAAACATTAAAACTATTTTTTCATAATTTATTTAATGCATTTATTAAAAAAATTATTATCATTAATATTAAATTATTAATGAAATCCATCCCAAAATATTAATAGTCATTCAAAATAACTTAAAATATTTTCTAACACTTTACTATATTTTCAAATCATTTTAAGTAATTTATTTAATATAACTATTAAATAAATTAAATATTTAAAAAATTAAAATATTAATGAAATACATTCCAAATTATTAAAAATCAAATTTTATACCTTAAAATAATTTTTACAAATTAATTATGAATTTTTCATAATTATTTTCCATTTAAATCTAATTATTTAAATTAAATAATTTATTTTTAATAAAATCGTCGCTAAAGGGGCCTACCACGACAAAACTGTCGCTATAGGTGTTCTTGAGCCCTCAAGAACATTCAAAGTCAGTGACAGGGTACCTAGTTTGACCACTTCGAATTCCATGCTCATGATGTTTTCTGGGCATGTAGGTGTATTAGTGATGTAGTATTGATATAATACTACAAGCACAAACTAAGTTCAGGACCAAACTACATCACAACAATAAGTTATAAGCCATCAAAGTGGCTGTCAGACATGATCTTGAGTTTCTGGGTTGCCCAGAAACTCAGGCAGTGCTAAGGGTCCACTTTTGTGCTTTAATAACTTAGATTCGATGCTTTGTTTGTGTGTTTAAGTGTAACACTAATGAAGCAGGTATGTCAAGGTACAAAAGTAATACACATTTATAGCCTAACAACATCACAACTGAAAGATCTAAGCCAGTCAAACTGATGTCAGAATCTGTTCTTGAGGAAATCTAGGTTTTCCAGAAACTCATCTAGGCAGTTGGTCAACCCATATTTGACTATGATTATCTTTGATTCTGGTCACGATCTAGCTATTCTAATGTCATGGTTTGGTAGTCCATATGTCAGACTACAAAAGCTATACACTTACATGGCCTAACAACTTAACCACTACAAGATCTAAGCCATTCAAAAACTTGTCTGACAAATCTGGGTTTATGGGTTGCCCAGATTTCCAGATTTTGTGCTTGGTCAACCATGTTTGACCATGAATAACTTGTGATCTATAACTGCTATGGACTTGATTCCACTTTCAGTGCACTCTCCTCATGGCATAGAACATGAATGATACACTTATCCATCCTAACATCTAACCGATTAAGATCTAGAGGCTTTGACATATGGCTGTCAGACCTTAAAATTAGGGTTCATGACTGTTTTGAAAAATTTCTATTTTCTTGCACTTATATGTTATGGATCTATGATGTAACATCATAGATCACTAAATAGCATCTTAAAAAACTAATCTAAACAACAAAACACAGTTCACATAAATCATAAGGATCTAACATGGATCAGGGTTTATACCTTTTGTTGGGAAATTGCATATTTAAATTTGATGTTGAAAATAAATATTCATGTTCATATGTAAAGTCCTTCAAGGAATACATGTATAAGGACTTAGTGGTAAATCAAAGTTGTTAATTTGATCTGAGCTTTAATGTTTATCATTCTGTAAATGAATATATAGAAGAAAAGATCAAAGCTGTTACGTTGATCTATCTCGTGAATTGTAATAGATAGGCTTCAACAGAATCGTAGTGTATCGAGCTGATCAAAAGATTGCAGAAGCCAAGGCAGAATCGTAGAACATCAAAAATCGCAGTGTGTCTGCCTTTGAGGGCCTCTCCCAAATTCATAGAGTGGTCCAAACACCTGCTGAGCCAACTCAAAGATTGTATTGTGCTCTCGGAAGCGTAGAGTCTGAAAATCAAGCAAGCGAAGATCGTAGTGTACCAGTGCTTAAGAGAAATCGTAGTGTTCTCTTCTATCAGTACAAGATCAAGCACCAACATGGCAAGACACTACGATCATGATCGTAGAGCATCGTCAGTCTGTATCAGAAGCATCGAGCCTTGTCCATTTGTTTAAGAATAAATCACAACAAATGTGGAATGGATTATAAACGTTGAAATCTTCAGGAGTCCCAATGACACAACATTCATCCTTAGTATATAACAAATAGATGTATTGAAGAAGCTAAGGAAAGTACTATGGGTCTGCAGAAAACACCTTTTCAGTTATTAGGTGAGATAGCAGTCTGCTGTGTCAGTGGGCCAGATGGCTAATCAGAAGATTTGCAGAAAGTCACCATCAGAGCTCAGAAATGTCAAATACAATTAATGCTTCAACGGATGCCTTTAAACGGATACATTTTTAAAGGCACCTTATATGCAAAAAAGAAGCAGATGCAAGAACTATGCAAGTCCGCAATGAAACGCTAAAGAACACTCAACGCTCAACTCTACGATCTGTAAAGAAAGCTTGCTCAGCTACTCAGTTCTTTCAAACACAGGCTTAACGATAACTGAGTAGCATCATTCAAGAACTCAACTATCTTTAAGTGAAGTAAGAAGTTCCAAGTCAGTTGGACTTGAAGAGTTCTAAAATGAACTAAGAAGTACCAAGTGTGCTGGACTTGAAGAGTTCTAAGTTAACTAAGAAGTGCCAAGACTGCTGGTCTTGAAGGAATCTTGAGATTCAAAGATTGTAAAGATATCCTTAGTGGATTTCCTACTCAAGGAGTAGAAGAGTGGACTAAGAGCCTTGAGTGCTCTGAACTACTTAAAAATATTGTGTCTCTTATATTCTTGCCATAACTGCTATATCTGCCATAACTGATTATCTCCTATTACCTCATTTTATCTTAAAGGGAAAACAAACAAATCTTAAATTCCGTTGTGATTAAATTATTGTCAAATCTAACAAGTATTTTGTAATTTTTTTTTAAAATATCTATTCAACCCCCTTCTAGATAACTATTGTGCCTCTGAGAACTAACAATTGGTATCAAAGCAAGTTCTCTCAATCAGCCTACAAAGCTTGAGTAGATCCAATGGCACATCTGATAAACGAATCAAAGATTGGAAGAGACAACAAGCCACCAATGTACAACAAAGACAAATATACCAACTGGAAAGTTCGTATGCAAGCCTACATGGATTCAATAGATGAAAATCTATTTGAAACTGTTCAGAATGGGCCCAACATTCCAACAAAGCTTGCACCAACTTCAGAAGATCCAAATAGAGTTCAAATCAAGATTAAAACTGAGTGGACTGACAATGAAAAGAAAGTTGTCCAACTCGACAAAAAAGACAAGAACATTCTATTCCAATCCTTAGAAGATGTTCTGTTTAAAAATGTGGTCAACAACAAAACTACCAAGGAAGTCTGGGAACCATTGTTCATTGTGCACGAAGGAACATAAGAAGTTAGAGAAAACAAGCAATCTCTTCTGACTCAACAATATGAAATGTTTGCCCATGTTCCAGGAGAAAATGTCATTTCCACCTATGAAAGATTCAATGTTCTGCTCAACTCTCTTCGAGCTTTTGGAAAGATCTATCCAAATAAAGATCTAATCATAAAGTTCATGAGAGCTCTACCTAGAAAGTGGGATGCCAAAACCACTGCAATAAGAGAATCAAAGAATTTTCATGAAATGACTGTTCAACAACTCTATGGAAATCTTCTCACCTATGAATTGAAGCTGACTCAGTGAGCATAGACTCTATCTGAAGGAAGAAAGAAAGGAAAAGGAGTTGCTCTCAAAGCAACGGATGTCTTCTCCAAAGCTAACACTGAAAATGTCTTCTCTTAAACTTGTTGGGCAAACTTGTTGCTCACCTTTGCTAAATTATGATAAACATTGCAGACTAAGATGAATACGTTGGATACAGGAAAAGGTAAAGACAAGTCCAGCTTGGGATAATATGTGCAGTTGGAAATGTAATAGTATTGTATGCTAATAACATATTATGTTAGATAGGATATTGATTCAAGTATTATGTGAAGGTTCTCGACCTTGGGGATAGTGTGTAATGTTTAATGTATAAACAATTTATGTTTATATCTTCTTCAATAGTTATAGAAATAGTGTACCAGATCCGCGGTGATTTGGGACCCGGATCTAGGGCCCTCACATGGTAGGCTTTATCACCTGTTGGGGAATATACAGTGGATTATCTTTCGACATTGCAGCAATTGTGTGGGATGTGGATCCTTCAATATCTCCATAATTCGTTGACCTTTGATAGTCGGATCAACTGCCATCTGGATAGTCGGTAATTCAGCATGGGTTTACTGAACACATACTTGAGAGGGCCCATACGGGATATAAGATGGGTTGTGTGACCATGGAGGTAATGCTATAACCTCATGGAAGCCCATGCTAAAACACAACAAGTTTTTTCAATCAGAGTGTACTTGTGCTCACTGCTGCTGAATCTTTTGCTGAGGTAGTAGATAGCTCGCTCTTGGCCTCTATCGTCTTTCTGTTCCAGCATGCAGCCCATGGCATTGTCATTAATAGACAGGTACATAAATAGGTGAACATCATCCCTGGGGGTACCAAAACAGGAGCACTGACTAGCTGCTCTTTGATTGTAAGGAAGACTTTCTGGCACTCATCATTCCATTTTATGGAGGAGTTCTTCCTTAACAACTTGAAAATAGGCTCACAGGTTGCTGTGAGTTGGGAGATGAATTTGCTGATGAAGTTGATTCTTCCCAAAAATTCTCGTATTTCCTTTTCTGTCCAAGGAATGGGCATTTTTGTAATGGCCTGAATTTTGGTAAGATCCAGCTCAATCCCCTTGTGGCTGAATAGGAAACCTAGCAACTTGCCTGATTTGACGCCAAAGGCGTACTTGACTGGATTCAACTTTAAGTTATACTTATACAACCTATTAAAGAGCTTTCTGAGATGCTCTAAGTGGTCTTCCTCCCTTTGAGACTTAACAATGATGTCATCCACATATATCTCTATCTCCTTGTGTATTAAATCATGGAAAAGAGCCATCATGGCTCGCTGGTAGGTAGCTCCGGCAGTGATGAAGCCGAATGACAACCGTCTGTAGCAAAAGGTTCCCCAAGGCTTGATGAATGCAGCTTTCTCACGATCATCTTTAGCAACCATGATTTGATGGTACCCCGCGAAGCAATCAACAAAGGAGTACATGCTATATTGAGCAGTATTATCAATTAGAATGTAGATAAATGGCACGAGAAAGCTATCTTTAAGGCAAGCTTTATTCAGATCCCGGTAATCCATGTAAACTCGCACCTTTCCTACTGGTTTAGGCACGGGGATAGCCATTCAGGGTATGTAGACACCATGATGATGCCTGCTTGAAATTATTTCACAATTTCTTCTTTAACCTTTAAACTCCACTAAGGTTTTAATCGCCTGAGCTTCTGCCTGACTAGCTTGAATCCCTTTTTGATGGGGAGGCGATGAATAACAATGTTAGTAGACAAACCAACCATATCTTCATGAGACCATGCAAACACATCCTAAAATTAGGTTAATAGAGTAACCATGTCATTCCTTTGGTTTGGAGTAAGGTCAGTACCAATTTGGATTAGTTTAGGGCTTTCTAAGGTTCTGAGATTGAATGAAGTGGTTTAATCAAGGTTTGGTTTGGGTTTGTCTTCGATCCATTCTTTGATCTCCTGAGGTATCTTAATGTCCTCTTGTATTTCCATCAAGTTTGAGTCCAACTTTTCATTAAAGTTACAGTCCTTATAGAGAAAAGGCACCTCATCAGTAAGTATATGCACATCTAAGTTCAGAGTCCTGAAATGCAATATGCTTTCACTTAATATATGAAATTGTTCAGTCATACAAAGTGTTGGCAGGTAATGACAAAATAACTGCTAATACTGTACAAAAAATTAAGCAGTTATTGATATCAACAGGACAGAGGGAGTTTCTGCCCTTTTTACCCTCGTCGACAAATGCAAGGAGTGCTGCTCCAATTCTCGAGGGTGAAGTCCTGGTGGACAGCAGTAATGAAGGGGATGTTATCGTCCTCCTTTTCCCGAATGAGGACCATGA
The DNA here is from genome assembly GCA_016801055.1 of Panax notoginseng. Lineage (NCBI taxonomy): Eukaryota > Viridiplantae > Streptophyta > Magnoliopsida > Apiales > Araliaceae > Panax > Panax notoginseng. Next base: position 217,651,954 of record CM029013.1, on the reverse strand, counting down.
TATCTGGACAATCATCGTCTGGGTGACCCTGTTTGTACTGTCCGTGTGGACTATGATGCATATGTTTTATAAGCACCTTGCAATGTCCTGTTTGAGCTTCCGGTCCTTTTCCTCCGCCTCTGGTTCTGGTATCAAGACTTCTTTTCCTTTGACCTGTATCGACTTAGGAAATAACATAGTCATTACATGTGCAGGAACCTTTACTAAAGTTTATACAGGCTCAGCCTTTGCAGGTTTGAGTAATCATCGTGTGGCTGAGGATGAAGGAACCCGTTTGTGCTTATGAGGATTCCTGTGACTGGAGCCAGTAAAATAGCCTAGTCCGGCTGTCCCTGTTTGACTGGGAACTTAAATTGGGCGCTTGATGCCCTGATGGTCTTTGCCCAACCCTTATCCAGGTTGATAGCCTAAAGAAATCATTTCTTGACCTGCCGACATTACCTCGGCAGAAAGTCTGGGTATCACAGGTGGCTGCCTAATGGGATGGTAGTGAGTGTTGCTCACCTCCAGGGCATGAAAGTTAGCAGCTTAACTTCGTTGAAACTGATGAGCGGGATGTCACCTTGTTCAGGACATTCTAGTTCCTCATTAATAGTGACTAGGATATTTTTAATGATGTATTTAAGTTACTGATGTAGGGTGGATGGGACGGCCCCAGCCATGTGAATCCACGGTCTTCATGAGAGCAAGTTGTATCCTGTAGCTATTCTGAGCACATGTAAGGATACATTGAATGTATATGGACCAATCTCCACAGGTAGTTCAATCTCTCCGACATAATTTCATTAGGATCCGTCAAAAGCTTTGATAATCGTATGGCTGCTTCGGGTTCTATTGAGATTGATATTCATCTTCTCCAAAGTGGCATAAGGGCAGATATTCAAGGATGATCCTCTATCAATCAATACTTCTGCGACCACGTATCTGGAGGATATTACCGCTATATGCAATGAATTGCAATGGCCCGTCCCTTCAGGAGTTATATCATCGTCAGTGAAAGATATCACATTGTTGTTAAAAATGTGATCCACCAGATGCTGGAATTTTTCAACATCTACTGACTTAGGCAATTGGGCTTCTTCCAAAACCCTAAGCAAGACCTTCTTGTGATCTTTAGAAGAGAAAACCAAGTCTAGTATGGAAATTTGTTGTGGAGCTTCTCTTTAGCTTGAAACTACCTTGGCTTCATTATGTCCCATAGTACGGAGGAATTCTTCGATTTTCTCCATGGGCACTTTCCCCTTTGACTTGATGGCAGGCTTTATCCCCTGTTGGGGAGATATAGTGGATTATCTTTCAACACTACGGCAATTATGTGGGATGTGGATCATTCAACATCTCCATAATTCCATGGAACTTTCTGTAGGCTGACAACAGGATATTGTGGTCTGAATGGTAAAATGATTGGCTCTGGCGCAGCCACTTTCAAAGGATTTTCAATGCCCTTGAGCTGAATAGGTTGAATTTTATGTGAGGGGGTAGCTGAATCTGTCTCAGAAGATATGACTGCTACGACTTCCTTCCACTTTGTAGGAAATGCGTCCCCACTCTCTAGTAAAACGGTGTTATCTTATGCCAACTGCAGGACACCGCTTTCGATTAAGTTCTGATTAAGGTGGCGGAGTGCCCAACATTCTTTTGTGTTATGACCGCGAGAGTGGAAGTGGTATTGGCACACTCTATTAAAATTAAACCGTTTTGAACGCGGGCTGATTGGAGGAAACAGAGTTGTGATTCTTCCTTCATTGATCATCATCTGAAATATTTCTTCCATCGGTTGGCCTAGGTATGTAAATTTCCTTTGATTAAGTCCCGACGGGCTTTGGCATTTGTTCTTTTTATAATTTTATCCTCCAGTGTTTCATTTTCTAGAGCACGCGTTGGAGTATTGGTAACAAGAGGAAGGAGACTAGCATGCTCCTGGCTGAGTAATTGACATGTGACTTGGTGCTGATGGACCACCATTTCTACCAATTGGTTGAGTTGCTCGCACAAAGCATTCATTTTCCGTTCCATCTTAAACTGAAACTTTGCATAGTCCCACTTGTCAGCACTATCCTTGCTGGTTTGGGAAGGTCTGGCAATGGAATGGGAAGTCTGTCCACTACTCCAATTAATCATGTTAACCTCTTCTTCTTTGTGTTGAGGAGGATGGTTGTCTTGCACATGGGGTTGGTCGAGTGTAGCTACCACGATCTCACCATTGTCAATCAAATCCTGGATCTTGTGTTTCAAGGTCGTGCAATCCTGAGTATCATGACCTGGAGCTCCAGCATGATAAGCACATTTTTGGCTATCATTGAAACCCTTCCCATTCGGGTTGGTTGGTGGAAGAAGATAGGTAATTTTCTTTTGAGTTGTCAGAAGATTGAGAATATTCTCAAGTGAGTCCCCTAAGGGTGTGAACACTCGAGTTCGTGTGACTTCTCCATTCTTTGGTAATGGAGGGTTTAAAGACTACGCTTGAAAGGGGGAGTAATTTCTCCTCTTGATAGGCATATTCTGACTACCTTTTTGACCTTGTAGTATCAAGGAAACATCCTCCTTTTTTTTATGGACCCTTTGGGGGCTGTTTCCATAATTTTCGGACTGGATGTGCTCAGCAACAGCTTTCAGAGCGGCTAGGGCTTGAATCTTTCCAGACTTCAATCCCATCTCAGCCATTTCTCCATGTTTGATCATTTCGGAGAACGGCTTGCCAATGCCAGCTAAAACCCTCTCGTAGAAGGGAGCCTCTTGTATGTCTATGAAGGTCATCTATAAGACCCCAAGTTATTCATAAATACAATCGAATTTCCTATAATTATTATTTTTAAATAATAAGATGTTAATTTGATATAATGCTTTGGTTATGGGTGAAATGTGTAATTTTTGTAAAATAAACAAGTGGTTATAAATTATTCATTGTTGTCGGGGAATATTCATTTGGTCGTGAAATATTTTTATTGTCGGGGAATATTTGTACGATGGCGCAACCATTTATGGGCCCCATAACGAAAAACGGTCGGATGAAGAAAACGACAAGTTTGAGTTTTTATAAATAACGGCGTAGTTGTTACTATTAATACTGTTGGAATACCTGGTTGTTAAAATACAGTAATACACGTGGTTACACAGTAGCACACGGTATTGCGCAATATTGTTGAATTATTGATCCTTACGTAAGAAGGCACTACTCAATAATTGTTACAGTAATTACTGTTCAATATTTTATTTTATTGGTCCAATAATTGGTACGTTGATATTTAATATTTCAATAATTGTCACTGCACACTATTTTCCATTATCAGATCAATAATTCATATTATTTTAATAATATTATTAGATAGTATTATTGGCAATGTCTAAGGAAGTTCTGTCTAAGGAGAGGTTTAGTCACCTTATTGCGCGTCAGTAAGGAGAAATCCTTATCGGAAAGCCCCCTCTTTCGTGGGAACGACCTAGTTGTCATAATTGTGATTCTATAATATTATTTGTGAATAAGTAATTATTGATTTATATGATAAGAAAATATTTATTTTATGTGGATGGATAGAGAAATATTTATTTTGTGTGGATATAAATGAAGGAATTAATTCTGAGGTGTTTTATCAGTATTTTTGTTAGAATAAATGTATTAAAAATCATCCGTATGTGAATTTCGGGCATTTTCTATTTGGAATTTGGAAAAACTTTCTTCTAAAAAGTTGTAGAGAATTAAATTTCCTATAGAAATGATATGAGATTCGAATTTTTCTGATAAAGAGCTATTTATTATGAATTATTGACGTTTCAGAAATAAATATTTTTATTAAAATTATGGGTGGGACCCACTTTTGTTTTTTGTGAAAACATGTGCTGAGATTTTTTTTCAAAGATGGCATGCTTGTTCAAAGGTGTGCGTAGAAGAGGAAAAAATAGTAATATTATTTTATTATTTTGTCTGATTTGGTGTTCTAGCATTTTCTTATAAATAGGGTGCTTAGTTAAAATTAAAAATCACAACAGAAACAAGTTTTCTTTTTCTCTCTCTCTCTCTTTATTATCGAGCGTATTTTGTGAATATTTAGATACTTTGAGAGTTGCTAATCAGTGCAAGTTTCTTTCGGCATTACATCCGATATTTCAGTCAGAAGTACTGCTCTTTTGAGGTAAGGGATGTTATTTTCTTCGTAAATGATATTATTTTCTTCAATATCATTATCCCGAAATATTGATATGAATTTTATTGTGAAATTTCTACCTTTTTGTGTCGGGGTTATTATTCACGTATACGGCACTATTCACGAATACGGCACTATTCACAGAAAAATAAAATTTTCTCTTCTTTGTCCAAGATGTCTATTATGGTCATTATCTTTGATTGTATCCATGTTTTGATCTTTATTTTTGAATTATGCTCCACAATTGATTATTATAGAGTATTTTTGAACTTGGATAAACTGTAGTACGAATTCCTAATATTTATTCTTTTGTCTCACTGAATTCATTTTTTTAAAGATATTTTTTATCATCCTCAGTCCTAAATGATGATATTATTGAATATCTTTGGCCTGTAGTGCAAAGATGAATGATTAACTGATGAATATCTTTGGCCCATAGTGCAAAGATGAACAGGTGTTGGGATGAACATGACCAACTGGCGATACAAATGAATATCTTTGGCCTGTAGTGCAAAGATGAATATTTGATTCAAGATGTACATTGATTGATATTATAGGGATAAAATATTGATGATGTACATTGATTAATATTGTTGTTTATTATATTTTATCAGATTTTTTTCATGTTGAAGACTAATGATAATTTGTTGTATATTAACTCAGTCATAATATTCTTTACTGGGCTAGTTGAGCTCACCCTTTTCCTTTTTGTTCCATTTTTCTCAGGAGGTGAGAATATAGTGGGAACTAGTCGGGGTGTGGAGTGATGTTTTCAGTCAGTTGTGTTAGCAGTCCTCACTATTTTGTAAAATAGTGTTTCAATAATTGTAATGAGGACTTATTTGAGTGTGGATATTATCTAGAAGATAATATTTGTAATTTAACTCATAGTTTATATGTTGTCGTATTTTGCACGACAATTGTAGTAATGAAGTTGTAGTTATTTCTGTACCATGTATTTGGCGACTTAGAATGGGTGGTGCATACCTATTTTGGGGGCGTCACAGTTGGTATCAGAGCTTAGGGATATGGTCTCTGGCGGAGATCGGGGAATATGACTAGGAGGGGAGAGACGAGTAAATCTTTTGCTAGTGTGTCCTACCTAAGCTTATTTATTGGTCGATCATAATATAGGGATATTATGTGACATGTTAATTTATTTAATTAACCCTTATTTTATGACAGTATTTGAGAATGGCAGCTGAGAACGTTAACAATGGAGTAAATGAGACTGTAGAGACACCTTAAATCACCACCCAGGGGAACGTGCAACAGGAAGGCAATATTCCTCCTATAAACAACACTACCGAACAAATGATGAATGATGGGATGTTTAGAAGCTTTTTGCAGTTCATGCAAAATCAGACGAAGGAGACACATGTACAAAATACGGGTAAAAATGATAGTAACGCCCGGCTTGTCACAGCCAAGCAGTTCAAAGAGTTGGGACCACCAGAATTTGTGAGAAAGTAAGATCCGATCAAGGTGGAAATATGGGTCAAGTAAATTACCAAGATATTTGATGTCTTGGGATGCACGGAGGAATAGAAGGTTCCATTCGCCACATTTATGTTTCGCGGTGAGACAGACTACTGGTGGGAGTCTGTGAAGCGTACCCAACCAGCCGCACTCAACATATCTTGGGAAACGTTTCAAAAACTGTTTAATGACAAGTATTTTCCTGAAAGAATTCGTTATTGTAGGTGGAATTCACCTACAATAACAGTTATCAGACAATTATAGGTGTGACTCCATTTGAAGTATTGTATAGACAAAAGTATTGCTCTCCAATATGTTGGGATGAGGTGCAAGAAGCAACATTATTGGGACAAAAATTGGTACGCATAACTATAGAAAAGATCCAAATGATTCGACAACGTATACAAACGACACAGGATCGACAAAAGAGTTATGCGGATCTTCATCGAAAAGACGTGGAATTTAATATTGGGGATCATGTATTGTTACGTATTGGTCCATGGAAGGGAGTTACAAGATTTGGGAAGAGAGGAAAACTCAATCCAAGATTTGTTAGTCCATTTGATATTCTTGACCGAATAGGAAATGTGGCCTATAGACTCACATTACCTCTAAGCATGTCTCGTGTTCATAAAGTTTTCCACATATCTAAGCTTCGTAAATATGTGAAAGACCCGAACCACATTATTGAGTTAGAACCAGACGAGATAGCCAAAGATTTAATGTATAAGGAGGTACATGTTAATATCTTGGATAGGAAAGAGCATGTCCTATGCACCAAGGTTACACCACAAGTTAAGTTTTTGTGGAGGAACCATGCTATTGAGGAAATGGCTTGGGAGTTGTAATCGAAAATGAAAGCGAGGTAACCTCACCTTTTCGAAACACCAGGTACGTATGTCAATTTTGAGGACGAAATTTCATAAGGAGGGGAGGTTGTAAGACCCAAACTTATTCATAAATACAATCGAATTTCCTCTAATTATTATTTTTAAATAATAAGGTGTTTATTTGATATAATACTTTAGTTATTGGTGAAATATGCAAATTTTACAAAATAAGCAAGTGGTTATAAATTATTCATTGTTGTCGGGGAATATTCATTTGGTCATGGAATATTCTTGATGTCAGGGAATATTCGTACGATTGAGCAGCCATTTGTGGGCCTTATAACGAAAAATGGTCGGATGAAGAAAACGACAAGTTTGAGTTTTTATAAATAACAGCGTAGTTACCGTTAACACTATTGGAATACCTGGTGGTTAAAATACAGTAATACGCGTGGTTACACAGTAGCACACGGTATTGCACAGTATTGTTGAATTATTGATCCTTACGTAAGAAGACACCACTCAAAAATTATTACAGTAATTACTGTTCAATATTTTATTTTATTGGTTCAATAATTGCTACGTTGATATTTTATATTTCAATAATTGTCACTGCACAATATTTCTCATTATCAGATCAATAATTCATATTATTTTAATAATATTATTAGATAGCATTATTGGCAATGTCTAAGGAAGTTCTGTCTAAGGAGAGGTTTGGTTACCTAATTGCGCGCCAGTAAGGAGAAATCCTTATCGGAAACCCCCTTTTTCTTGGGAGCGACCTGGTTGTCATAATTGTGATTCCGTAATATTATTTGGGAATAATTAATTATTGATTTACATGATAAGAAAATATTTATTTTATGTGGATGGATAGGGAAATATTTATTTTGTGTAGATATAAATGAAGGAATTAATGCTGAAGTATTTTATCAGTATTTTTGTAAGAATAGAGGTGTTAAAAATCGTCCATATGTGGATTTCGAGTATTTTCTGTTTGGAATTTGAAAAAATTTTCTTCTACAAAGTTATAGAGAATTAAATTTCTTATGAGAAGAATATGAAATTTGAATTTTTCTGATAAAAGAGCTATTTATTATGAATTATTGAAGTTTCAAAAATAAATATTTTATTAAAATTATGGGTGGGACCCACTTTTGTTTTTTGTAAAAAGATGTGCTGAGATTTTTTTTCAAAGATGGCATGCTTGTTCAAAGGTTCGCGTAGAAGAGGAAAAAATAATAATATTATTTTATTATTTAGTTTGCTTTGGCGTTCTAGCATTTTCTTATAAATAGGGTGCTTAGTTAGAATTAAAAATCACACCAGAAACAAGTTTTCTCTCTCTATATATTATCGAGCGTATTTTGTGAGTATTTAGATACTTTGAGAATTGCTAATCAGTGCAAGTTTCCTTCGGCATTATATCCTATATTCCAGTCAGAAGTACTGTTCTTTTGAGGTAAGGGATGTTATTTTCTTCGTAAATGATATTATACCAAAATATTAATATGAATTTTATTGTGAAATTTCTATCTTTTTGTGTCGGGATTACTATTCACGTATACGGCACTATTCACATATACGACACTATTCACGAATACGACACTATTCACAGAAAAATAAAATTTTCTCTTTTTTGTCCAAGATGTCTATTATGGTCATTATCTTTGATTGTATCCACGTTTTGATCTTTATTTTTGAATTATGCTCCACAATTGATTATTATAGAGTATTTTTAAACTTGGATAAACTGTAGTACGAATTTCTAATATTTGTTCTTTTGTCTCACTGGATTCGTTTTTTTAAGATATTTTTCATCATCCTCAGTCCTAAATGATGATATTACTGAATATCTTTGGACTGTAGTACAAAGATGAATGATTAACTGATGAATATCTTTGGCCTGTAGTGCAAGATGAACAGGTGTTGAGATGAATATGACCAACTGGTGATACAAATGAATATCTTTGGCCTGTAGTGCAAAGATGAATATTTGATTCAAGATGTATTTTGATTGATGTTACAGGGATAAAATATTGATGATGGACTTTTAAATTTTAGAAGATAGTAGAATTCTTTCTCTACTTGACTCTTCTAATGGATTGCTGTTTTCGCTGCAATTGTTGATCTAAAACATGTTGTCTATTATATTTTATCAGATTTTTTTATGTTGAAGACTAATGATAATTTCTTATATATTATCTCAGTCATAATATTCTTTATTGGGCTAGTTGAGCTCACCCTTTTCCTTTTTGTTCCATTTTTCTTAGGAGGCGAGAATATAACGTGAACTAGTCGGGGTGTGGAGTGATGTTTCTAGTCAGTTGTGTTAGCAGTCCTCACTATTTTGTAAAATAGTTTTTCAATAATTATAATGAGCACTTATTTGAGTGTGGATATTGTCTAGAAGACAATATTTATATTTAAACTCATAGTTTATGTGTTGTCGTATATTTCACGATAATTGTAGTAATGATGTTGTAGTTATTTCTGTACCATGTATTTGACGACTCAGAATGGGTGGTGTATACCTATTTTGGGGGCATCACATCATCACCATCTCAGACTCAGTCATAGACGGAACAACTTGAGCAGCAAGGCGCCTCCACCTTTGAGCATACTCTTCGAAAGATTCATTGGTTTGTTTTCTGACTTTAGTAATTTTGTACCGGTTAGGATTCATCTGAGTTTGGAAACTATACTAGCTAAGAAAAGCATGTGCTAGCTCTTCCCAGCATGAAATCTTGGAATTTTCCAATCTGGTATACCATGATCTAGCTTCACCAGTTCTAAGCTTCTCATCCTCAGCATAAGATCCGAGTTCTCCAATGAAGACTTTCAAATGTGTGTAAGATCTCCCAACCCGTCGTACTTTTCAAAGTCGGGAGTCTTGAATTTCTCTGGATAATGTACACCAGGGAATATACAAAGGTCTGTATATGAAACACTCCCATGTGCTCCAATCCCTTTGATATATCAAATTGTCTCTTCCATCTGTAGGACCTTTTTCCTGATATCACCGGTGTCTGGATCTTCTCTGAGATGGGTGTTTTCAAGATTTTTGTTGGTTGTATCCAACTCAAGTGTGGGAACTTCTTTATCCGGTCCCTGAGTTCCTCCATGTGCAGAGGATTCTGTATATATGGGCATTCGGGGACCCTGAGTAGACTGATGTAGTTCTTTCAATAGAACAACCAACTCTGTAATTTGGTGGTTTAATCCTTCGAACTCCTCATAGGAAATAGTAGTAGGATTAGACTGGCCAGATGAAGCCATGCTTGGCTGTAGGCTTGTTGGCTTTTTGGATTTTGATCGGGTAACAGGTCCGATTGTTTCCCTACAAAAAGACTTATGTAGTTTAGTCTTAAGGAATGTGGAAATGTTTACATACTATGTGATGTATTCATTTTAGGAGTATTATCCTGCAAAATGGATGTTAGCTGTTTATATAACAATATAGCATGTCAAGTTTTGATATAAAAGGGAATGTATGTGCATATGTTCCTTCATATTTTCCATTACATTGAGTTTGACATGGAAATGAAATTACAAGTAATTAAAATGTGAAAGTATGAAGAGACTTTCCTTCACGTTTGGTTTATCAAAGGATGACCTATCTTAGGCTACTCTCGCGGTTTTTCGGCATGAAGGTTCCCAAATCATCGCAATTTACTTGACGGGAAGTTAATCTGGTCTTTCAACTGAAGCAAATTTGGGTGGTGCATTTTCTGAGCCTCATTGGAATTAGTCTTCCTACGAGTCCAGTAATCAAACACCGACAGGATAGCCTCCTGGTGGAAGAACTACACAACATACATTCACATACAACGTGTCCCACAGTTTATGAAAATGATGACATGTGTGAAGCACTAATATCACAAGCAGATATAGTGCGAAGCACTAAGTGCAAAAAGTAAATGCATTCGTACACATTCATTTAAATGTAAATGCAACATCCACACATAAGCATATAATAGTTTTAAAAAGTTTGTAGTAGCGGCTTAAGCCCTCTTACTGCAATCCCCAGCTGAGTCGCCTTCTCATGTTAGGTGAGATTTGTTTTACAAAACAAGTTTTGAAAAGGTCCAACATGTATATGTCGACGATTGAACTGTAAGAGTCGCCAGTTGGTATTTTTAAATGGTTACACCAACTCAACCGAAAAAAGGTTTACACATTGACCTAGTGATGTGGCACTATTTAACTGGTCTGTGAAACCGAGATTCGTTAGGGTCCGGGGGCTTGATTATGCGGAGGGAAGGTGTTAGGCACCCCCCGACATCCGTGTTACCACGGTGACCGCAACTTTTTCAATTAAACTGTTATCTGAATGTGTGTGTGTGTGTGTCAATGTGCAATTATCTAAAAGTAGTGTTATGCCTCATTTGCACCTATATACAAAGGGTTTGTATTTTGTATAAAAGTTCAGTTTTAACAAGATATAGCTGTGGTGTTTTGTAAAATAGGGTTTTCAAACCCTTATGCTTAATAGTAATTGAGGTCTTTGATACTTCTATTTTATTATGGGCTCGGCTGGATTGCTTTTATTTTTGAGATGTGAAGCATCTTTGAGAAATTAATATAAAAAGCAGTGTCGAATTCCTTATGGGCACCTCCATGGGGGATTGATGATGTAAATAAAGAAATAAAAACCAGTCAACCGCCACGAAGTAAACTCCAGGCGTGACTAAATATGAAGAAAGCTGTAAAAGGCCACGAAGTGAACTCCATGCCTAACAAAAATGTAAATATATATATATATATATATATATATATATAAAAGTAGTAAACACTTCGAATATAAATTCAGGCTCATCGAACAAAGTTCGACAACAGTTTATATATATGCGTGTGTGTGTGTGTGTGTGTGTATATATATATATATATATATATATATATATATATATATATAAGCAATAAACGCTCCGGATATAAATCATCGAGTTATGCCTCGATTGAGCCTAGATTTATATCCGGAGCGTTTATTGCTTATATATATATATATATATATATATATACATACATATACAAAAGAAATAAAAAGCCACGGACCGAAGTCCGGGCACATGCACACAACACGACTCTCAACGTGAATAACAATGTGTGCAAAAAGTGAGGAAAAGGCTTTAAATGTTGTAAGAAGGCTTACAGTGGACTGCCAAAGAAGACTTCAATAGCTTTAAATGGATGAACACTTGGCTCCCGCCGGTAAAAAATAGCCAAATATAAGCTTACAAGTATTTGAAATGAGAAAACACTCAATATACGGTGTGTACAGAGTAAATTGGACAGGGCTTGCGCGCCTTTTTCCTATACAAAATGGCTGCCCCAAGCCCTCTATTTATAGAGGGGGGAGCCGCAGATGTACATGTAGTAGCCGTAGATGCACCTACGGCTGCTCGGGGTGCCTCGGGCTTCGCGGGTCTCGCTATCTCGAAGTACGTGCACGCGTATAACATAATGTCTGTTTGAACTTTCAGAACTTTAATCTGGCCATCCGATCGAGGTGTATAAAACCTTTTACGGCATGCTGTTGTTGAGAGCTACGCAATGACATAGGATAAGATGTTGTACGAAGTCGGGAAGATGGGACCATGCCCAGGTCTTCACACTTCAAATTTTATCCAGTGTGCTGTCTTGTATAGTTGTTACTCGGGATTGAAGCTATTGGTTCTTGTAGGACACTTCTGTGTGTAATGCATGTTGAAATATTTGCTGAGACGGCGTAATGTAGGCTTGAGGTGGTAGAATGACGATTTTTCCCCTCACCGGGTTATCTCCGGTTTGGGCTGATTTAGCAATCGTTGCTCAGGGTTATCTCTGAGATTGGGCTGCTGCAAGTGCTGAATGCCTATCCTCCCGGGGTTATCTCTGGGTTTGGAGCTGAGTGCCTCGGGGCTATCACCGAGTGTTGAAGTTGATTGCATGGGTTTGAAACATGCATTTTCGGGGTTATCTCTAGAACTGCAACTGCATGCCTCGGGGTTGTCTCCGAGGTTTGAACTGTATCTCCCGGGGTTATCTCTGAAATTTGAAATGAAAATCTCGGAGTTGTCTTCGAGATGAAACTGAGGATTCCGGGGTTGTCTCCAGAACTTGAACTGCATTCCACGGGGTTGTCTCCGAGGTTGAAACTGAGTATCTCGGGGTTATCTCTGGGACTGTGCTGATTTGACTTCCAGGGTTATCTCTGGAAGATAATTTTTGTCCTCCTGCAAGGTTAGTAACAGGAATGGAAAAAATTTTGAGTGTCTACAGTAGGTTGCCTTACTTGTAGTCACTCACTTTAGCTTGTTTTAGTTTAAGTTTTTCAAGAAAACTTATAAGTTTGGAAAATAAACCTTGTTGCAAACGACCTTACTTGTATTATGACCTTGTGAGCATGTCTAAATAACCTAGATATGTACGTAAATGAGTCTAACATAAGGCATAAGCTTGCTTCGTGTATAATAAGTGATGTTAGATTGGTTTTAATGATTTTCTAAAGGGAAAACTTGAACTTTTAAATAAAAAACTTGGTGGATCTTGTGACCTTTGAATTCAGAACTTTTAAGCATGCTTATGTGACTTAGTTATATATATACATGAGTATAAAATATGGGTTCAAAGTTTCCTTGTATGCTTAGTTGGTTTAACATGAGATTTTCAATAAAGATGTTGAAGTTGAAAACCAACTTTGTTGGGAAATACCCTATTTGTATTATGGACTTTTGGACTGTCATGATAAGACACTTTATACATTTAGACATGATTGATATGTATGCCTAGCTAGTCATATACATTGTAAACTAGTTGAGTATGATTTGAAACAAGACTAAATGAATTAGAACTATACAACTTGAAATGCATGACTAAGATAACGCGAGCATGTATAGTTGAGACTTATTGACCTCATTGTATGTGTAAAACAACTAAACATGAGAGTCTTTGTAAAATTAACATTTAAAGCCTTGATTGGTAGGAATGGATAACAAACCATGTTAACGGACAAGATATAGGATTGAACCTAGTTATAAACATCATGACATGTATATTATGCAAGTGACATCATAAAGGTATATTGGTGTGCAAGTCTGGCCATGCTTCTATTTATCAACTCTTAGTTGAACTGGGAGCAGCGCGGTCGCGCCACCCTGCAATGTAGTCTGTCAAATCTGCTTGTGATCTGAGATATGATCATGCTTGTATTGTTGTCTTATTCTGTAATGCATATCCTGTACAGTATTCAAAGTGTCAATAAGCACACTAATGATAGAATCATATGTTTGATATGTGTTTATAACTTTCAAACGTTAAGTCAAAAGATGATTACGAACTATGATTTTTGATTTCATTGTGTCTTACAAACTGATTTGGTGTTATATATATGTAAGGTACGAGATGAAGTATGTATAAGATTATATGACTAAGTTTGACTCTTATGTATGCAATTGAACTTACATAACAAGTATGAGTATTGAATACACGTAACTAATGAATATCCTATACGTGTAACTATGTTATAATAGGATTCAAAAAGTGTTGATAAGCTATATTTTTGTAAACTACGCTTGAGGCACGTTTTCTAACTTACACAACTTTGGGTTTTATGCAAGTTTTCGAACTTTATTTGATGTTAATATTGAATACAAGTTTCCTAAGTTCGTTACACTGTATATATTGTATAATCTGAATTGTTGTCATTTCAACTATATTTATTTCAAACAAATATTTATTACTATTTGGAAATCATAGATATATATTCTGACAATTGTTATAGTCCTTGAATGCATTATAAAAGTTGTCTAAGCCATTGATTCAGTTAGACCATTATCGTATGATAGAAAGATATCCAAACCAAATTAACTTGGTGCGGACTCTTATAATTGACTGAGATGAACAACCCTCCTTGAAGGGGAAACTATATAATTGTCTAGAGACCGACGTGCGCACATGAGTAAGATTAAATGTTATGCATAATGTAGGGTACTTTAAGCTAATCACATGTTGTACTCATTTTTGTTGGATTAGCAGTTTATTACTGTTAATGCTAGTATAAGTTTATAGTCCTTAGTGACTACTTAGTATTCATTATTTTGAAATCTCGAATTGATTAAGCATTGAATCTTATTGATATCTTTCTGTCCTTAGCAACTATTGTTGAGAACCATCAATACTTCTTGTTATCCCTGAACTATCATATATTGATGTACTCTCGAGAAATTTAAAACTATATTGAACATCCTTATTGCTATATTACTTGTTGAGCAAACTTGTTGCTCATTCTTGCTTTTCCTAAAAAAATTTCAGTTAAGGCAGAGCAAGGCGAACCCTCGGGCACTGATAAGGGCAAGGCAAAGCTATGGAGTAGCTTCATATTTATTTAGAAATGTTATGATTATGTTAAGACATATTGTGTTATGTATTAGTTATGTCTAAACATTGTTTAAGTATGTTTAAGGTATGTAAGAGATGTTTTAAGTTACGAAACCTTGAGACGTTAATGATTATATTAAATAAATGTAATCTATTCTGTTATTTCCGTTGCATTAAGATGTTATTTAGTAATTAGATTTATAGCACATCACGAACCGAATTCGAAAAGTGAGTGGTCTGAATTTGGGAGCGTCAGAGGTTGGTATCAAAGCTATAGTTATAAACCTTAGGAGCGAGAGTCCTTAGACTATAACCTAGAAGAACTTAGAAAATAGAGAGGGATGAAACTCGTGTAGTGTTTTCCTAGAGAGAGACTTAGTGTGTTATGAAATATAATTTCATTTTAACATTCTAATGGAGTTGTTGTTTGTTGTCTTATGTTTATGGATGAAGGATGACAGACATGGAAGGACCTAGTAGAGTAGTAGAGGAGGAGCCACGTGACATACACGTGGTATATGATTCACCATTGATAGTTGAGCCCATTTCGACAATGGCTCCTATCTATGATGAGGATGAGGAGGAGGAGATGGAGCCATTTTCCGTATAGTCAGATCCAGAGGAGGAACCCATAGAGGATGAGCCCGTAGAAGATCCCGATGAGACTACATTTGAGGATCAGATGCTGGGTGAGTATGAGGAGCAGATTTTGGAGTTAGGATGTAGAGTCGAGGAGTTAGAGGCTGAGCCTCATGAGAGGCAACTAAAGATGCAGGTGTTGGAAATAGAACTTGTGTATCGCAAGGAAGCAGGAGTACAGATGTGCACTCTTTTTCACAGTTCGATAGCTAGGAATGTGGAATTGGTAGGAAAGTTAAAGGAGTCTGAGCGGCGGGAGCTTAGTGAAAAAGCTGAGAAAGAGGTTCTTCAGGCACAGCTGGAGATGGAAATGATTGAGAGAATCCACTTCAAGGAGAAGTGGGAAGAAGCTAATGATAGAGCAGGAGACCTAGAAGATGAGGTGAGATGTAAGAGGAGGAAGATGAACAAGATGGGCTATGCTTTGCGCACGACCATGGAGAGATTGATTGGCGGTGTATATCATTACCCAGTGGAGCAGAGACAGACCTGGCACACCATAAGCCGAGATTTGGTGGCGTACATAACTTAGATGGAGTACAAGAGTGCTGTGGAGCGCAAAATGTTAGATTGAAGTCTAGGTGTTAGTAATTTAGTAGTTGTAGTTGGTTTTTATACATGATCTATTGTTGTAATCCCAATCTTTTGTGTTAGATATGGGATAGCTATGTAAACCCCAAACTTTTGAAAAATGCTAGAGGGGTAATATGTTTGTATTTGTCCCCATCTTTTGTGATATGAGGGGGATATGTGTTGACATTTATAGAAGTATGCTAGGAATAATCATGTTGATGTAATGATTTGGCATATGAATATAAATGATCTTATTTCATAAATGTGTTATAAAATCTTATCCCTTTTTATTTGAGAAATGTTTAAGTAATAAAACAAGATAATAAAAATGAAAATTTTATGATGTAGAAAATGTCGCCCAGACATAGACCAGCGACATCGGAAGAGTCAGTCAATAATGAGAAAGATCAAGTAGACCCTATTCAAGGCTAGTAGATTTGTTAGGGGAGGCTCTTAGGGGAAGGAACAATGAACCCGACCGCCCCAATCCCCAAGCAGTTCTAGTCACAAACTTTAAGGACTTTAGGAGTGTAGGACCTTCGAAATTTATGGGTACTACCGATCCGATCGTGGCATAGATGTGGATCAAAGAGATGGAGAAGGCCTTCACCATCACTTGTGCAGGTGAAGACCAGAAGACGGTGTTTTCCACCTACATGATGAGAGGCGAGGTGAATCAACAAAGAGCAGGAGAAGGGATAATAGCATGGGAGAGATTTACGACTTTGTTCTTCGAGAATTACTTTTCGAAGAGCATGAAGAATACGATGGAGGTGAAGTTCTTAGAACATAAATAGGGAAATATGACGGTTGCCAAATGCGCGGCTAAGTTAAATGAACTAGCCTGATTTTCAGAACACATGTAAGAGATGAAGAGAGGAAAGCTAGGCGTTTTTAGCAAGGGCTGAAACCTTGGTTATTCAATAAGGTGTCAGTTCTTCAGATCGATTCATTTGCAACGTTGCTGGAGAAGGCCATTATTGTAGAGGAAGGTAGTGAAGCCTTGAGTTTGTATAACAAGGAGAAGAAAGGTAAGAACAAGGGAGGAGATAGCCGTGGAGGAAGTAGTAGTGGGGGAAGTAATTTAGGAAATAGAAAATGGGAGAACAACAACATAAAAAATCACAATAATCAAGTGGGGAAGTTTCGTGGAGATTTTAAGAAGAGGCCTGAAGGTTGCCCGAAGTGTTGAAAGAATCACCAACATAGCTAGGAATTTTGAAAAACTTATGTCTCCACTAATAATCATTTGCTTAACAATCTATTTGTTCCTATAATCCTCAATTCTTCATTTACACACAACTACACCTAGTTCGTCAAACCACACTTATGAGTTCATTTACTTGCCACAATCATATGAGTTTAAGAACTTGTCCTAGTCAGACCTTTGGCGTCCATTCGCTGAGGGGTTCATAAACATTTCATATAACTATGAATCAAGAATGTCACATAAGTATGAGTTTTAAGAACTCGTACTTAACCTGATATTCTCTACCTATGACCTATCTATCTATTATACACATGAGAAAGGAATCACCCTCTTAATATGCATATAGCAAATAGCGCGACACAAACATTTCAATGATTATCATTGCCAGAACTAAGTAGTTTTTACAACAAGTACAATTCTATGCCCATACAAGGAATCATACAACTCAGCTACTGACATGAGTCCTCAATTCAATCCCCACCTAACCTTAACACCCTTCTCAATACGAATTTCATTCAACTCGTATTCATAATCCTTTTCTGAATCTGTACCAATTTATAGTACAACTGTCACCCAGCAAACTTGCTGTAACTTTTCAATCATTCACTTGATCCTTCTCCATACTATAACCTTATCTGATCACGGAGTGATCTCATCGTATACATTACGGTTCATTTCTATAACTAGATCGTTTTGTTTTACAATCTCTTATCACTGCACTTTCAGTCTTTTAGACTTTATCTATTTCTCACTACTATTCAACTTTTATTATCAGAGTTAGGGAACTCTGTATCTTATAACTCGCCGAGATTCGTCTTTGAATCTTATCGATCAACTAACTCTATGTGAGTTAGATCTTATCCTAATCACTACGGTTATTAGTCTCAGGTATTCCTACCTAAGCTTCATAACCAACAGCTTTGTTACCAACTGTGACAACCCCGAATCCAGGTCCCAAATCACCTCGGATCCGGTTCGATCATTCTATACAACTATTACTATATTTGTGGAAGATATAAACATAAATTGTTTATACATTAAACTTACACACTATTCCCCAAGGTCGAGTAACCTTAACTTAATACACATTACATAACTTACTTAACACATAACCTTAAAATACAACACTTATACAATTTAGCTGCACACATATCCTAACGCTGGAACTGTCTTTAACCTTTCCTTGTATCCGACGCGTTCATCTTAATTTGCAATGTTTTATCATGATATAGCAAGGGTGAGCATAAGGATTGCCCAACAAGTTTTAGTTCAATAATATAACGAAATATCATGATTGAAAGAGTATGAACAATAAGCTGGCTATAATTCATCAATATAATTGAGAACTAGTAGGAACAAACTTTTGACTGAACAAGTATTAAACATGAACAAAAATATCTGGACCAACTGGTAATGAAGGTGATCAACCTTTCATACCTGATTTATACATGCAATATATACAGAGTACAATTCATGGCAACCAGCAATGATTAACCATAAGCTTATCCGAATGAAACACTCTTAGTAGAGTTAAGTAAAAATAAACTTGCCTGAACCGTTGATTACCGCTACGCAATTTATACGCTTTATCCGAAGACCTAATATTAGTAATATAGATCTCCAATATTAGAATAATATCATCACAGTATAATATTACTATATATATAAACATAGAATAACCTAAACACATAACACATAACCCTATCATTCTATAATACACATAAGACTCGGTATCAAGTCAAACTATTACAGTCTATCTTGATTCTGACAAAATTCTAACGTCTCGACGGTCTAGTCGGACTTTTATCGAGTCTAAGTTCAATTAAACTCTGCCTAAACACTTAACAATTAACTCAGATAATTTTAATATCAGTCAAAATATTTTTCTAAGTCTTATAATAATTTTCACATAATTATTATCATTTTTCATGATTTTTTTAATCATTAATATCGTATTTAAATGAATTAAATACCACATAATTCTTTTATCATTAATATTTATTTATTATCAAGTATTAATGAAATACATGTCATAATATTATAATATATTTATAATATCACAAAGTATTTTTAATACCATAAAATTATATTTATATAATTTTTAAACACTTAAATTCTTTATCCGATAATTAATATTAATATTAAAATATTAATATTTTCATGACAAAATATCAAAAGTTATATTTTATAACTTAAAAATATTTTTCTAACACTTAAATCATTTTTATATGATTTTTAAATCATTAATTCTATTTTTTTAATAATTTATTTAGTACGTTTATTAAATAAACTAATTATCATTAACATTAATTAATTAATGAATTTCATCACAAAATATTAAAAGTCACTGAAAATATCTTTAAATATTTTCTTATTCCATAATATTATTTTTCATGATTTTTCATGAATTAAAACCAATTTTAAATAATTTATTTAATATAATAATTAAATAAATTAAATATAATTTATATTCCAAAAATATTAAATATTTATGAAATATACTCAAAATAATTAAAAACTATTTTTCAGAATTTAAAATAATTTTTTGGAATTTATTTTATATTTTTAATAATTAAAAACTATTTTTCTCTATTTTTAATTAATTTTTCAGAAAATCAGATAATAAATAATAATAAAATCGTAGCTAAAGGGCCCTATAGCGACAAAACCGTCACTATAGGTGTTCTTGGCCTGTTCTTCATCAAGCCCAGAAATGCATGTAAGTGAGCTAGGGGGTGGTTTGACCAGGCGTAATTCTCAGTATATTTAGTTTCTGGGTCTGTTTGAACCTTAATCTTGTAGTAAGTATATAATACTACAAGTTGTAATCATTATCTGAGTCATAACATAACATATCATGAAGATCTGATCATTCAAAAAGCTTGTCACGTTTGTTCTTCATTTTCTGGGTTACCCAGAAATGAAGAACAGCCTAGGTACCTACTTTGCTGCATTAAATCATAACATCTTGGACGTGTTTTATGTAATATATTAGTTCAGTCTTGTAGACCACATGACAGGGTATAACGACATAATCTCATATCAGTCTAATAAACATCACAGGTGAGAGATTAAAGCCGGTCAAAGTGATGTCAGGAGCTGTTCTTCTCGATTTCTGGGTTTTCCAGATTTCGTCAAGAACAGTTGGTCAACGATACTTTGACCATCATTATTTTTGATTCTGTTAAGGATCTAGGTGATCTAAATGCATGATTGTGTAGTCCTTATACCAGTCTACAACATTCCAACAATAACTTGGCCAAACTAACAAACAACAGAAAGATTCATGGCCTGCAAAAACGCTGTCAGTGACTTTTGGGTTTCTAGGTAACCCAGAAATTAGATTTTGTGGCTGGTCAACGCAGTTTGACTGCTTATTATATCTTGAAATATATACATGATCTAGCTCTGTTTTCAGTTCCAGATCACAGACAACATGGCATACTACAAATCTATAACATCAAACACAAGAGATCATTAACACACAAAGATCTATGGGCCCTGACATATGGCTGTCAGGCCAAATTTTTTTAGCTTTTTCCAGATTTTGAAAAATGCTTGATTCGTGCATCTAAGTGTTATAGATCCATGATCTATCAACCCAGATCACTTATAGACACCCTATTACACATATCTAACCTACAAATTACAACTTTTAACATCAAATCAAAAGATTTTGAATTTTGAAGGTTTCTATCTCTTTGAAGCTTTGATCTTTGATTCTGACTTTGATCCTGTTATGGGATAGTTATGAACTGATATGGGCTCATCTTTTCTCTCTCTATCACTCTATATCCCGAAATTCTAGAGAGAGGATGGGTTTGGAGAAAATAAAATGTCAACTGACCTTTCTCTCTCTCTTAATTTATATAATTGATTGGATTCAATGAATCTAGTTGGTATTGGTGGCACACAAATCTGATCATGGATGATTTAAGGCACATGGGATAAACATTAGAGTAGTGAGTCACCAAGATTTCCATATCTTTTGCTTAAGTTTTAAGAAAAGGGCATTTTGGTCTTTTTTCTTTTAATTTAATGGCATACTAGTAATTTGTCAAAACCCTTAGGGTTTAGGGTTTAGAAAATGAAAATATATGGTATTAAGTACCTCTTGTCCAAAAATGAGCTAATTCCGACTTAAAATGACCAAGTTATGACCATTTCAATTTCTGTGATTTTTCGACGAAAATCGCTATAACCGGAGTTCTATAACTCCGATGGCCACGAAATTTAAACTGGAGTGTCACGTTAGCACGTATAAGATTGTATCAAGAGATGAGAATTTTTGGAGTTAAGCACGGGGTAGCTAATTTCTTAAGGAAATGACTAAAAAAGATTTTTGAAAAATACCAAAGGAAGTTGGAAAATTTTGGAAAAATACTTTTTGTGTATGAAATATATGTATACATGTTTGGACAAAGGATAGAAAAATAATAAGTTAATTTGGTATTTTCGTGAGCGGATATGGAATCCAGCTTGCTGGATTGGAAAATCTGATGAATCCAGCTTGCTGGATTGAAAAGAAGTTTACTAAATTAAAAATTTGTTGGATCCAGCTTGCTGGATTGCAATCTAGTTGCTGGATTTGTAATCCAATTTGCTGGATTGCAGTTTGGCTTGCTGGATTAGAAATTTGTTGAATCTAGTTTGTTGGATTCTGTATCCAGTCTGCTGGATTGGCAATTTGGTTGTTAAATTTAGAATCCAGGTTGTTGGATTAGTATTTGACTTATTAGAGTATAAAGAAGAACTTATAATGTATAAGATTAAGTGTTTAATTATAATGAATATGATACAGTGATTGAAGAATTATCCAAGAATGATAATAATACCGATGTGTTAGGATGTTATCTAATATTTGATTAAGTGTTAGATAATCTATTGAAAAAGTAATTGTATTATGATACAAAGTAGAATATGCTGATTGAAAGACCAATCTTATTATTAATGATATGTCTTACCAAAAGAAGTTAACTTAAACTGAGTAGCAGTAGTCAACGAATCAGGCAAGTTTTTCCTAACTCAAACTTGAGTTGTATGTTGAAAGCATGTTAATGAATAATTGTTGTTAATTATTCACATCTATATTGATTATTGATTCGCACGTTGTGCATATTGTAAATGTTCATCAGGTATGAAAGGCTGATCACCTTCATTACCATTTGGTTCAGTTAATCTGTTCATGTTTATGCTTGACCATTCTATTTTATTGACTTGGTCGTTCAGCTAAGAAAATTTGTTCATGCACTTTCACAATGTTTATGTTGTTGAAAGTTAGCTAGCTTATTGTTCAATTCTTTCAATCATAATATATCTTTATTGAATTTAAACTTGCTGGGCAAATTTGATGCTCACCCTTGCTATATCATGATAAAAATTTTTAGATTAAGATGAAAGCTCGAGTAAAGACAGAAGCAAAGTCAAAGTGCAAGATTAAATTACATTGCAGTTAGATCTATTAAATTTTCTGAAGAAAATAGTATTGTAAATCTTCTAAGATATTGAAGGTATGTATTAAGTCAAGGTTGTAGACCTTGGGGTTTATGTTGTAAAAGTTTAATGTATAAACAATTTATGTTTATATCTTCCACAATAGTTATAGAAATAGTATACCAGATCCTTGGTGATTAGGACCAGGATTTTGGGATGCTACAGTTGGTATCAGAGCAGTAGGTTATAAACCTTAGGTAGGTATACCTTAGGATATAACCGCGGAGAGGATGATAAGCAATAAACTCAGATCGAGTTTAGGGGATAAGAGATGAATTTAAGAAATTCATCATTTAAGTAAAGAGAAAGATAAATAAGATTCAAAGAAGAATCTTGAAGAGCTATAAGAATAAGAATCCGGAGTTACCTGACTCCAGTAATAGAGATGTAAAGTGATAATAAATAGATTATATCTATAAGATGAGAAGTGTTAATAAAATCATAATATAATATGATTAAAGAGAAGAATAAGAAGATCGTAATATAAAACGAACGTAAGTATAAGGAAAAATAATTACCAAATAAGATCACGACGTGATCAGATTAAATTATTGAATAACATATGATATGTTAAGTGATTGGCATGATATAGCTTGACACTATAAAGAGAAGGTACTATGAAATGGTACAATGTAAACTCAGAAAAGAGTGGTTAATGTTAAGATGCGGATTAAAGAAAATTCGTATTAAGAAAAGAGAATGTAAGAATGGTTTGGATTTCAATTGAGGACTCATGTCAGCAGCTGAGTTGTATGATTCCTTGTATGGGCTGGGAATTTATACTTGGTTTTAGAATCACTTAGCTTCCTGGTCGATATAGTGGTTAGGTTGACCAATTCTTTGTATGGGCAGGGAATTGTTCGCTTAGCTTCCTATATTGATTAGTGGCCGAGTTTGATTTGACAACCACTTAGTTTTTGGTATTGATAATCATTGGAAACTAATGTTGCGCTATTTACTGTATGCATGTTGATAAGGTTATTCTTTTCTCATGTGTATAACGAATAGATAGAGAATATAAGGTTAGTAACGAGTTCTTAAAACTCATACTTATGGCAAGTTCATGACTCATAATCATATGTTATGTTTTGAACCCCTCAGCGAATGGACGCCAAAGGTCTGACTAGGATAAGTTCTGAAACTCATATGATTGTGGAAAGTTCCTGAACTCATAATGTGTGGTAAGTTTGATGAACTGGGTATGAGAAAGTTGTGAATGGAGAATTGAGGATGATAGAAATAGATAGACTTATTAAGCAATGGATCATTAGAGAAAGTGAAGTTGATGGTAGAAGTATAGGTATTCCAAATCTTCTAGCTATGCTAGACTTCGACATTTTTGACATCAAGCTAAATTCGCACTGATGTGCCGTTCGAAATAAAATGAATTTTTGTTATCCTCAACATAGGGTTACAACTGTGTAGAACTGGGCTTCGTACTACTAACACATCGTTACCTGTTGTGGCGTGATGACACCAAAGATGATTTTCAAAGATTTTTAAACGGTTTAAAGAAGAGTCTATACTAATTGATTCGGCTAGACAAAAAAAAAATGATTTGAGATGTCAAAATGTATTTTATATATCATCAATGTATCATGGAACCTGATGCAGAATGATAAAAATGATAGAGTTATCAATGCATAATTACCTAGTGTGGTATGTGATCTAAAGATCGTCAGCCCACTATGGAATGATGTAGTATGACAAAGTCACACAATGACGGAATCCTCAAATGGACTGTAATACAGTGCGGTATCATGACGTCATAAAATGATTTTCAGAATTTTAAAGAAAAGTTAAGTGCCAATTAAATTTGGACAGAAACATGTTTCGATTGAAATTCGAATTATTGATATGCGTCTAAGCTATTTGATTCAGCTAGACAAATTTTTATGAAATTCAAAGTATTCTTTGAAAGCTTATGCCAAACCAAATTGTTTTGGTGCGGAATCTTATGATAAGTCTGAGGTGAACAACCCTAAAAATGGGGATATATTAATTGGATAAAATATTCCAATCTAAGAACGCATATAGTCGTTCCGATTACTAAGGTACAACATACTGATCCTCTAAAGTACCCGCATTGGTAGTTTACCTTCTTTGTGATTGTAAACATACCAAATATAAAATATTTTAGAGGTAGAGTACCTTTCTTTCGTAATTGAAAGAGATAGCAGGTAGAAATACCCCTAAACCTCAAAGTTCATAGTTTTTATGATCCCTCAGACAGATATGAAAAGTTTTTTTTAAACTCTTCAGAGTAATGTTGTGGTAGTATGTGATGATGAATATAAAATAGTGTGAACTCGTTGTGTACGAGTAGAATCTGAGATGATTGAATAAAGATTATTATGACAACCTAATTTTGATAAATGTTTAGAAGATGTAAACTCCTAGTGAGTAGTTATGGTGAAATGTGATAATAGATGAGAAATCCTCAAAGGAGTAAATTGTAAAGGTTAAGTTAAAAACCTAGTTTTGATCAAGAGAATAAGCAGAGATTAGTATGCTTTAATTTCGGGGACAAAATTCTTAGAAGAAGGGGTGAATGTAACAACCCGAGAATTTAGATAATTATTAAAATCCTAAAATGATGGATTAAAGGTTATAAGATGAACCTAGACAAAAAATAAGTGTATGGAATTGACGTTTCTGTGAAGGAATTTTAAGGATTTCAAAATTTTTAAGAAGAACCTATATGGTTTCTTAATTGAATGAGAATAAAGAAATATGGTTTACAAAATTTCAAAACCCTAGAAATGAATTGATATGTATTTGAGTGAATATCAATAATAAGGTATTATGATACATGTAAAATTTGATGTGAATTGAATAGTATAAGAAATGTTATACTAGTACAGGTGAAATTTTATTAAGGAGATAAGATTTCACATGAAGAGATGTTATAAGGTTAAACGAAGATGAGTATATGTATAGAAATATATATACTTAGTAAGGTGCTATATATATTTTAGCAAGAGGAGTGATGAAATAAGGATCAAGATAAAACTATGTTAGTAGTTAACATAGCTTGAACGTTGGCCTTGACTGGCAAATAAGAATTTGAATAAGTAGAAAGTCGTTAGTTATTACGATTAGCAATAAGAAGAGAGTAATTTAAAACTCAAAATTTGAGTTAGAGATAGAATTTTGAATCATGGATAGCTCGGTTGCGTCCGGAACGTCAAGATTAGTCAGAATGGACACTAAACACAAAATGTGTAAAGGTTGACTTTTGGTCAAAGTCAACAGTTGACTCTGTATGGAGAAAAGTCAAAATTAGTGTGAGAAGTGAAATATGTTACTTGAATAATGGTATAATATTTAATATTATACCAAATAAGGTAAAACTAAAATATGAGATGAGATCCAATATGTAGATATGAATATTGGTATCAAAGTAGTTAGTAAATTAAATTCATATTTGAATAAATGATTGAATATATTAAATTATATATTTAATATATAAATAAATTGTTTAAAAACAATTTGTGGAGAGGAGGAGGAAATTAAATTTAATTATACAATATAAATTGTATAACTTAAATAAGTTATTTAAATTACGTATGATAATTAAATAACCTAAATGGTTATTGTTATTTAGTGGTACTAGTATTTAAATATATACTAGTGACCTAATCTAAGAGAATTGTGGAGCATGTCACAATTTATTTAATGATTATGCGAGCAAGTGAATACGAATATTATGTGATGACAAATAAAAGAAACTAGTGTGATCCTAATTATATATTATGAATGAAGAATTAAATAACTTAAGGGTTATGGAATGAGAGAATTATGGTATTTAAAATATATACTAATTCTAAGAGATTTATTTTATATATCTCAATTAATTAATTTTATAACCTAATTATAGCAAGTATAATTGGGTTAAGAAATTAATGGCATGTAAGTAAGGAATTAAGTTATAATGAAAACCCTAATTAAATAATTAGGGAATGATAATATTAAAAGTATTGGACCTAATTTATTTTCATGGTCCAATCAATTAATTTAAGAAGCCCAAAACTTGATCCAAGTACAGAAGGACACAATGGTCATTTGGTAAGTAAAATAAAAGCAATTAAAGAAAACAATATGGGTGAAATGAGGCCACATAGTTGGCTAGTGAGTGGTAGAGGAAATAACCACAAAGAAACTAAAATGTGGTGGAAAGAGGGACCAAGTGGTCGGATATACAAGGAGGAAAAGAAGGGAGTGCATGTCATCATGCTAAGCCACAAAGTTGCAAAAGATGTTTACCCATGTGTCACATTAATTAAGGTGCCACTTTGTTTCCTAGTCTTCCACATATATTTATGTGGTGATTTAGTAAGAAAGAGAATTTGTGGGAGCAAAACAAGGCCACTTGGCCGGATCCAAAATGAGAGGAAGAAGAAGTAGCCACATGGTTGGTAAACAAAGAAGAGAAAAAGGAGTGGACAATAATTGGCCACAAGGAAAAGTTAGTGGAGGAACATGTGGGACAATTAATAAAGCATTAACTATAGAACTAAACCAAGTGTGGGAGAAATGAAGGCCACATGGCCGGATATATGAAGAGAGAAAGGAGGCATGCATGTCATCAATTTAAGCACAACACAAGTGGCAAAAGATCTTACACCAATTAAACTAGGTGTCATTTATTTTAAGGAACCACTTTGCCTAATAATCTTCCACATATTTATGTGATGATTAAGTGTGAAAGAGAGAGAGAGAGAATGTGGTGGAGGAAAAAGAGGCCACATATGGCCGGATGTTTTTGTGAGAGGAAAAAAAAGAATGGGTATAGATATTAGTTAAATAATTATATCCAATAACAAGCTATCTTGTTTCTTTCTCTTTCATCATTTCCAATTAGCTAACATAAGAACTAAATAGAGAGAGAAAGAAGAGGTTCAGCAGCCATGGAGGAGGGGAAGGGAAGTTTTTGGTGAAACATCAAAGCTTCATAATCAAACAATGAAGAAGAAGAAGGAGAGCATGGTAATCAAAGGTATAAATACCTTTTGTTATGTAATTTTTGATTATTGTAAATTAAATTTTGAATCAAGTTTTCTAAATTTAAAAAGTATGAATATACTTGTTATTGAGTGTTTCATATTTAGATATACCCATTTTGGGTGTTGTTTTAGTTGAAAATCAAAAATAAAGAAAAGTGATTTTTCTAGTTTATGAGCCTAAAAATTTCTAAGTACTTTAGATTTCCACCGTTTTTGATCTACACCTTCTTTTTATGATCCGTCAAAGGGATGTGGTAGATATGTAAGTTAACTACTAAACCCAAGTGGTAGAACTCAAAAATGTTGAGTACACAAGTTGTAGTGACTGTTTTACAAAAAACAGTTTCGTTGCTAAAAATGAAAAACAGACTGTTTTGGACAGTCAAAGAGTTGGGGCAGTTTGGTCATTTTTCGGATATCTAAAAATTCTGGAAAAATTTGGGAGGGTAATATGATAAGTTAGCTAATATCTCGAAGTGGAATCACTAAAAAAATAGTTGTAAATTTCCGTATGAAAAATGTTTAACAAAGAACAAATAACTGCAAAATGACATTTAGCTTCTGCCCAAAATTTTAAAAGGGCATTTTCGGCCACTTAATTTGTGAGCAACTTCTGGCCTTTTGGGACATGAAAATATATGGTATTAAGTACCTCCTGTCCAAAAATGAGCTAATTCCGACTTAAAATGACCAAGTTATGACCATTTCAATTTCTGTGATTTTTCGACGAAAATCGCTATAACCGGAGTTCTATAACTCCGATGGCCACGAAATTTAAACTGGAGTGTCATGTTAGCACGTATAAGATTGTATCAAGAGATGAGAATTTTTGGAGTTAAGCACGAGGTAGCTAATTTCTTAAGGAAATGACTAAAAATGATTTTTGAAAAATACCAAAGGAAGTTGAAAATTTTTGGAAAAATACTTTTTGTGTATGAAATATATGTATACATGTTTGGACAAAAGATAGAAAAATAATAAGTTGATTTGATATTTTCGTGAGCGGATATGGAATCTAGCTTGCTGGATTGGAAAATCTGATGAATCCAGCTTGCTGGATTGAAAAGAAGTTTACTGAATTAAAAATTTGTTGGATAAAGCTTGTTGGATTGCAATCTAGTTACTGGATTTGTAATCCAATTTGCTGGATTGCAGTTTGGCTTGCTGGATTGGAAATTTGTTGAATCCAGGTTGCTGGATTCTGTATCCAGTCTGCTGGATTGGCAATTTGGTTGTTAAATTTAGAATCCAGGTTGTTGGATTAGTATTTGACTTATTAGAGTATAAAGAAGAACTTATAATGTATAAGATTAAGTGTTTAATCATAATGAATATGATACAGTGATTGAAGAATTATCCAAGAATGATATTAATACTGATGTATTAGGATGTTATCTAATATTTGATTAAGTGTTAGATAATCTATTGACAAAGTAATTGTATTATGATACAAAGTAGAATATGCTGATTGAAAGACCAATCTTATTATTAATGATAGGTCTTACCAAAAGAAGTTAACTTAAACTGAGTAGCAGTAGTCAACGAATCAGGCAAGTTTTTCCTAACTCAAACTTGAGTTGTATGTTGAAAGCATGTTAATGAATAATTGTTGTTAATTATTCACGTCTATATTGATTATTGATTCGCACGTTGTGCATATTGTAAATGTTCATCAGGTATGAAAGGCTAATCACCTTCATTACCATTTGGTTCAGTTAATCTGTTCATGTTTATGCTTGACCATTCTATTTTATTGACTTGGTCGTTCAGCTAAGAAAATTTGTTCATGCACTTTCACAATGTTTATATTGTTAAAAGTTAGCTAGCTTATTGTTCAATTCTTTCAATCATAATATATCTTTATTGAATTTAAACTTGCTGGGCAAATTTGATGCTCACCCTTGCTATATCATGCTAAAAATTTTTAGATTAAGATGAAAGCTCGAGTAAAGACAGAAGCAAAGTCAAAGTGCAAGATTAAATTACATTGCAGTTAGATCTATTAAATTTTCTGAAGAAAATAGTATTGTAAATCTTCTAAGATATTGAAGGTATGTATTAAGTCAAGGTTGTAGACCTTGGGGTTTATGTTGTAAAAGTTTAATGTATAAATAATTTATGTTTATATCTTCCACAATAGTTATAGAAATAGTATACCAGATCCTTGGTGATTAGGACCAGGATTTTGGGATGCTACAGTTGGTATCAGAGCTGTACATTATAAACCTTAGGTAGGTGTACCTTAGGATATAACCGCGGAGAGGATGATAAGCAATAAACTCAGATCGAGTTTAAGGGATAAGAGATGAATTTAAGAAATTCATCATTTAAGTAAAGAGAAAGATAAATAAGATTCAAAGAAGAATCTTGAAGAGCTATAAGGATAAGAATCCGGAGTTACCTGACTCTAGTAATAGAGATGAAAAGTGATAATAAATAGACTATGTCTATAAGATGAGAAGTGTTAATAAAATTATAATATAATATGATTATAGAGAAGAATAAGAATATCGTAATATAAAACGATCGTAAGCATAAGGAAAAATGGTTACCAAATAAGATCACGTCGTGATCAGATTAAATTATTGAATAACATATGATATGTTAAGTGATTGGTATGATATAGCTTGACGCTATAAAGAGAAGGTACTATGAAATGGTACAATGTAAACTCAGAAAAGAGTGGTAAATGTTAAGATGCGGATTAAAGAAAATTCGTATTAAGAAAAGAGAATGTAAGAATTGTTTGGATTTCAATTGATGACTCATGTCAGCAGCTGAGTTGTATGATTCCTTGTATGGGCGGGGAATTTGTACTTGGTTTTAGAATCACTTAGCTTCCTGGTCGATATAGTGGTTAGGTTGACCAATTCTTTGTATGGGTAGGGAATTGTTCGCTTAGCTTCCTATATTGATTAGTGGCCGAGTTTGATTTGACAACCACTTAGTTTCTGGTATTGATAATTATTGGAACCTAATGTTGCGCTATTTGCTGTATGCATGTTGATAAGGTGATTCTTTTCTCATGTGTATAACGAATAGATAGAGAATATAAGGTTAGTTACGAGTTCTTAAAACTCATACTTATGACAAGTTCATGACTCATAATCATATGATATGTTTTGAACACCTCAGCGAATGGATGCTAAAGGTTTGACTAGGATAAGTTCTGAAACTCATATGATTGTGGAAAGTTCCTGAACTCATAATGTGTGGTAAGTTTGATGAACTGGGTATGAGAAAGTTGTGAATGGAGAATTGAGGATGATAGAAATAGATAGACTTATTAAGCAATGGATCATTAGAGAAAGTGAAGTTGATGGTGGAAGTATAGGTATTCCAAATCTTCTAGCTATGCTAGACTTCGACATTTTTGACATCAAGCTAAATTCGCACTGATGTGCCTTTCGAAATAAAATAAATTTTTATTATCCTCAACATAGGGTTACAACTGTGTAGAAGTGGGCTTCGTATGTAACGAATGAGTGATTTTAGTTGTGATTCTGAGGACAGAATCCTTGTAAGGAGGGAATGATGTAACAATCTAAATTTTTACTATAATATTTAAATATTTATTGAATTATATAAATATTTAATTGATGTGTTTATCGTTGAATAAGTATTTGTTTAATTGATTTGACGTGATTTGATTATTTATTTGTTTAATAAATAATTAATGAGTTAAGGAAAGTAATTATTTTGAAATAGTAATCTAATTTAATTTAATAATTAAGTTAGAGAGTTTATAATGATTAAATAACTTATTATATTATGCAATGAATTGTTATTAGAATTAATTAAATTAAGTATGAAAACTTAATTAATTAGAAGTGTGACAAATAATTATATTATAAATGGTTATTAAAATAAATTAAAGTAGTTTTAATTTATTTTTCCAAATAAGGCATAAATATATTAAGTCTTTAATTTTAAAAGACTTTTACCAAACGGAGCCTTATGGCTTTTGGATTTTAAATTTTGAATTATTAATAATATAATATAAATAATATATATATATATATATATATATATATATATATATATATATATATATATATTAATTTGGTAACAGCTAATTTAATAAGGCCATTAGTAGTGTCGATTTTAAGCGTTTGAATTAAGACGTGCGTTTGGGGGTTAGTTTTAGTTTACGTATAATGCATTTGGCTTAAGCCTAAGAAGAAAAATAGAAGTTTTCTGAGAAGGAGAATTACAGAGGGTTTGAGAGAGAAGTATCAGAGAAAAATTGAGAGAAAGGGTTCTGTAATTCCAAAACGTTTCTCAGTGGTTAGCAAGTTCCCTAACCTTTGCTACTTTATTATTCAGCAAGGTTACTTTTCACTGTTATGTTACACTTATGCAAGTCTTTCGGTTCCTATTTTCTACGTGGACTTGATGAACTGTTTTAAATTGCATGATATATTATGCATATTGAAATCATGAAATGTTAAAGTCAATATATGACTGTATTGTTTTGGCTAAGTAATGATGATTGAGTAAGGAACTCAATCTTTATATTTGTTATGTGAATTAAAAGCATGTATGCCATGTTACTTTAATGAGATGTATGTCGAGCATGTTATTATGTGATATGTGATGCATGAAAACTGTTAGACTTTGCTGGGCTGTCGAGCTCACTCTTGCAAATAACCATTTTTGCAGGTCAAGATTTTAAGGTAAAGATACGTGCTATGTGAGTTATAGAGATCTATATTCACGAAGATTACTTATGTTTTATGGTAAATGTATTTCATATTTTGAACGTAACATGTTGTTGAAATGTAAGTTGAGCTATCCAATGTATATGGATATTTAGTTATGATATAAGACTTTGTATAGTCATTTTGTTGTAACGATTCATGATATAAGATTGAATCAAAGAGATGTAATGTAATGGTTGCGATTCAGGGCAAGAAAGAAGGAAATGTATAAAAGTTTTAAATATTCCGCAATTTTATTAAGTTTAACATAGAATAATGATGTATTATTTAGAGGTTGAATGTATGGTTAACGACCGAAGTCGGGATTTAAATTGTATAGATTTTGGGGTCGTTACAGTTGGTATCAAAGCTGTAGGTTATAAACCTTAGGTAGGAGTACCGTAGGCTATAACCTTAGAGAAGAGAGGTGAAGAAAATGAAAGAATAAGCTCAAATAGAGTTTGAACAATAAGAAGTAATTTAAGCAATTTATAAAGAGGGGATTTCAACTTGCGTGAAATGATTCAAAGAAGAATCTCGCAGAGTTATTAGGAATATAAATGTGGGGTTACCCAACTCCAATAATAAGGATGTAAGGTGATAATAAATAGACAATGTCTATAAAAAGAGAATGATAAAGAAGTTAAGAATAGAGAGTTATATCTAAGTATGGTGCAATTGTACTCTTTAGTAGTTGATGTATAGTATCTGGGCTAAACGATTCCTTCATAGAGCGGAGGTATATACGAACTAGCAACTCGAAACCTAGTTTGTTGGTTGTTTATGGGAAACCACTCAGCGTACCATACTGGAACTGTTAGAGACTCGATGTGCACCAAGTGTAGAGAATGGATGTTGTATGATGAAAGTGTAGAACTCGAATGAAATGTTAAGCGATGTAAATGAAGTTAGAATTCTTAAAGGAAGAATTGTTATATAAATAAGAAGATTCAAAGAAGAATCTTGAAGAGATATAAAGATAAGAAATGAGAGTTTCCTAACTCCAATAGCCAAGATAACGAATAATGTCGTAAATGATGGAAAAAAAAGGGGAAAGAAAGAGGATCGTAAAAACAAAACGATCACGAGTTAAGAAATTTTTTTTAAGGGAGATGATTATAGAATAAGATCACGACGTGATCTGTTTAAGTTATAAAAAGGAAGATGGTTTGTAATGTTTGAATGATTATAGCTTGATGCTATGAAGATAATGTACTATGATATAGTACGAGATAACTCATGAGGAGTTATAGATGATGTGATACGAGGAATTCGTATCGAGCAAAGAGCAAGTTAAAAGAAAGATAGAGTTAGGTGGGATTTCAATTGAGGACTCCTGTGATGGCTGAGTTATACAAATCTTTGTATGGGCGAGAGTTTTGTGCTTGCACTTAGTTTATCACAATGATAATCATTGAAATGTTTATGTCGCGCTATTTGCTATATGCATATTGAGAAGGTGATTCTTTTCTCATGTGTATAACAGATAGGTAGAGTATAGTTAGAGAATATTATAAGGCTAAGTGCGAGTTCTTAAAACTCATACTTATGGTAGGTTCGTGACTCATAATTATATGGTATGTTTTTGAACCCCTCAGCGAATGGACGCCTATGGTCTGACTAGGATAAGTTCTTAAACTCATATGATTATGGTAAGTTCCTGAACTCACAACGTGTGGTAAGTTTGATGAACTAGGGTATAATTAAGTGTGAATGGAGTATTGAGGATGATAGGAATAGATAGACCTATTAAGCAATGGATCATTATAGAAAGTGGAGTTGATGGTGGAAGCATATGTAATCTAAATCTACTAGCTATGCTAGACTTTCGAAATTTATTGACTTCGTGCTGATGTTTACACTTTTATTTTCTTGAAAAATATTGAATCAAATGATGGAACCAATGAGTTTTAACAACAATACTGTTATTTGTATGTCTATACTAATTACTTCGGCTAGACAAAAATGATTTACAATATATCAAAATGTATTTTATATTATTAATGCATCATGTAACCTGGTGCAAAGATGATAAAAACGATGGAGTCATCAATGCAGTATTACCTAGTGTTGGATGTGATCTAAGGATCGTCAGCCCACTATGGTATGATGTAGTATGATAAAGTCACCAAATGACGGAATCCTCAACGGACTGTAAATACAGTGCGGTATCATGACGTCATAAAAAGATTTTTTGAGATTTCTTTAAGATATGAGAATACATATGTATGTATGTATATGTATATTTCGATTGATGTTCGAATTGTTGTAGAGGTCTATGCTATTTGATTCAGCTAGACAAATATTGAAAGATGTCCATGAAATGCATGCGTTTCTTGAGAAGTTATGCCAAACTAAATTATTTTGGTGCGGATTCAAATGTTGAAAAGCTGAGATGAACAACCCTTTTATAGGGGATTACGCGGAGGCGTTGAGATGTTTGTGCACAATACATTGTACGAAGGGCTGATCACCCTAAGTACGAGAAGTCCTTATAGTCTTATGACTGTTAAAGTTTAAGTTGAAAGATTACTTATAACTATGGACATACGCATAGCGTTTAAATATTTGTGCACAATACATCGTACGAAGGGCTTAACACCCTAAGTACGGGAGTCCTTATAGTCTTATGACTGTTAAAGTTGAAGTTGAAAGATTACTTGCAACTGTGGACATAGTTCGTGGTCTTATGACCCTCAGCATGATTTGGAATCTTTTAAATTCCTGAGTTATTCAAACTACTTTCCCATTTATTGAACAATTGTGGAAGATTCTTGTTATTCTGCAAGATGGAAGTGAAAAAGGAAAATATTCCTTAGAAAGAAGTAAGTCGTAGAATGCAACACTGAATGATGAGTATGTTGAATAAGTGAGAAAAGAGATTTTGAAGTGAGAAGGATATGAGTTATCAAAGAATAATGTAAAACTTTTAATAAAAAAGTTAATAATTGTAAAATGATCTTTGTAGAAGAAGTGGTTATAGAACCTAAGGAATGAATATAGTATTAACGTAAAATCTACTTTGATAGATTGAAAGAATAAATATTAATTGATAAAATTTCGAGGACGAAATTCTTAAAAGAAAGGGTGAATGTAATATCCCGAGTATTGATAATAACGATCCTTAGAAAAGGAAATGAATGTGTCAAAAGATATATAATACTCAAAATATAATTAAGTTCAAATGAAAGTTATGAAATGAAACCTATAATTTGTTAGGTAATGAATGTAGTAGGAAATATAAAATTTATATTTAGATAAAATGATGAAAGATTTCTCTGAGTTATTTGTTTAATTTGTGTCTTCGATTCTGGGGACAGAATCTTTGTAAGTAGGGAAGATTGTAACGAATGAGTGATTTTAGTTGTGATTCTGAGGACAGAATCCTTGTAAGGAGGGAATGATGTAACAATCTAAATTTTTATTATAATATTTAAATATTTATTGAATTATATAAATATTTAATTGATGTGTTTATCGTTGAATAAGTATTTGTTTAATTGATTTGACGTGATTTGATTATTTATTTGTTTAATAAATAATTAATGAGTTAATGAAAGTAATTATTTTGAAATAGTAATCTAATTTAATTTAATAATTAAGTTAGAGAGTTTATAATGATTAAATAATTTATTATATTATGCAATGAATTGTTATTAGAATTAATTAAATTAAGTATGAAAACTTAATTAATTAGAAGTGTGACAAATAATTATATTATAAATGGTTATTAAAATAAATTAAAGTAGTTTTAATTTATTTTGCCAAACAAGGCATAAATATATTAAGTCTTTAATTTTAAAAGACTTTTACCAAACGGAGCCTTATGGCTTTTGGATTTTAAATTTTGAATTATTAATAATATAATATAAATAATATATATATATATATATATATATATATATATATATATATATATATATATATATATATATATATATATATATTAATTTGGTAACTGCTAATTTAATAAGGCCATTAGTAGTGTCGGTTTTAAGCGTTTGAATTAAGACGTGCATTTGGGGGTTAGTTTTAGTTTACGTATAATACATTTGGCTTAAGCCTAAGAAGAAAAATAGAAGTTTTCTGAGAAGGAGAATTACAGAGGGTTTGAGAGAGAAGTATCAGAGAAAAATTGAGAGAAAGGGTTCTGTAATTCCAAAACGTTTCTCAGTGGTTAGCAAGTTCCCTAACCTTTGCTACTTTATTATTCAGCAAGGTTACTTTTCACTGTTATGTTACACTTATGCAAGTCTTTCGGTTCCTATTTTCTATGTGGACTTGATGAACTGTTTTAAATTGCATGATATATTATGCATGTTGAAATCATGAAATGTTAAAGTCAATATATGACTGCATTGTTTTGGCTAAGTAATGATGATTGAGTAAGAAACTCAATCTTTATATTTGTTATGTGAATTAAAAGCATGTATGCCATGTTATTTTAATGAGATGTATGTCGAGCATGTTATTATGTGATATGTGATGCATGAAAACTGTTAGACTTTGCTGGGCTGTCGAGCTCACTCTTGTAAATAACCACTTTTGCAGGTCAAGATTTTAAGGTAAAGATACGTGCTATGTGAGTTATAGAGATCTATATTCACGAAGATTACTTATGTTTTATGAGAAATGTATTTCATATTTTGAACGTAACATGTTATTGAAATGTAAGTTGAGCTATCCAATGTATATGGATATTTAGTTATGATATAAGACTTTGTATAGTCATTTTGTTGTAACGATTCATGATATAAGATTGAATCAAAGAGATGTAATGTAATGGTTGCGATTCAGGGCAAGAAAGAAGGAAATGTATAAAAGTTTTAAATATTCCGCAATTTTATTAAGTTTAACATAGAATAATGATGTATTATTTAGAGGTTGAATGTATGGTTAATGACCGAAGTCGGGATTTAAATTGTATAGATTTTGGGGTCGTTACATCGTACTACTAACACATCGTTACCTGTTGTGGCGTGATGACACCAAAAATGATTTTCAAAGATTTTTGAACGATTTAAAGAAGAGTCTATGCTAATTGATTCGGCTAGACAAAAAAAAAATGATTTGAGATGTCAAAATGTATTTTATATATCATCAATGTATCATGGAACCTGATGCAGAATGATAAAAATGATGGAGTTATCAATGCATAATTACCTAGTGTGGTATGTGATCTAAAGATCGTCAGCCCACTATGGAATGATGTAGTATGACAAAGTCACACAATGACGGAATCCTCAAACGGACTGTAATACAGTGCGGTATCATGGCGTCATAAATTGATTTTCAGAATTTTAAAGAAAAGTTAAGTGCCAATTAAATTTGGACAGAAACATGTTTCAATTGAAATTTGAATTATTGATATGCGTCTAAGCTATTTGATTCAGCTAGACAAATTTTTATGAAATTCAAAGTATTCTTTGAAAGCTTATGCCAAACCAAATTGTTTTGGTGCGGAATCTTATGATAAGTCTGAGGTGAACAACCCTAAAAATGGGGATATATTAATTGGATAAAATATTCCAATCTAAGAACGCATATAGTCGTTCTGATTACTAAGGTACAACAGACTGATCCTCTAAAGTACCCGCATTGGTAGTTTACCTTCTTTGTGATTGTTGTTGCCTAATTTTTTAATAGCACTTTAACACGCAAGTATACGCGTTCAATTGTAATATTCAGCAATCAAGGATATCGTTCCCACAAGGAAATAGACTAATATTTATCAATTACTAATTTCAATGCAATTAATCCTATTTTAAACTACAAAATTTTGTTTATGAATTGAAAATTAAACTTAACAAAACTAACAATTAAAATAAGAATTTTACAAGAATAACTGCAGATTTAACAGATTAAGATTACAACTTCCCTTAGTATTTCATTTAAACCAATTTACTTCCCATTTAAATCAATTAATTAATATGAATCATTATCCAAGAATGTTTTATAGAACTAATTCACACATTTTTTCCAAAACACGTGAACAAATCCTCCTAACTCCAATCCTTAAGACACAGAATTAACAGGAACACCCCAGTTAATCAACTCACTATATTCCTATGTGAATCAAGTTAATTAGGGTTTTATGCACAAATTCTTTCAAATGATACAAAAGACACATAGGTATATTCCTATCCTACATGCTAATCATATTAACCCTATTCAGATTATATGAACAGATGTTATCATATCCAGATATCAATCTATACTCCATCTTCCAATTTTATATAGATTATCACAGTAATTGTTGGCCAAACAATTAATCAATAAGCAAAAGATATAATAAATAATTCAATAAAAACCA
This sequence comes from Panax notoginseng, assembly GCA_016801055.1. Classification (NCBI taxonomy): domain Eukaryota; kingdom Viridiplantae; phylum Streptophyta; class Magnoliopsida; order Apiales; family Araliaceae; genus Panax; species Panax notoginseng. The sequence goes on along the minus strand of CM029013.1, from coordinate 217,613,208 downwards.
ACTTTTATTCCATGGGAAGATTTAATTTAAACTACATACCAAGTTCCGTTGCAATCTTAATGAAAATTTAGTTCATGATAATAATAAAGAAAAACATCATCCAGATGAATAATCCAAACATCCCAGATAATTACAAAAGATAAAACTAGTGAAGAGAAGAAGAAACTCTGAATTTGCTCCAATAATCTCTCTTTAATCTTCAACCCTTGCAATTCTCCTTCGTGTTTTCCTTCGTTGTTCTCTCTGCAAATCCCTTGAAAAATTGAGTTGTACGTCTTTTCTAAAGTCTTCTCCTATTTGTATTGGTCTCCACCCTCTTTTAGATTCCTTTTTGGCTTCAAAAACCCATTTAGCAGTAGAAAAATCCTTCTTTAGCCGCACATGAGCGCCTAGGCGCTCAACCCAGGCCATTTCCAAGCGCCTAGGCGCTTGACCAGGACCACATAATTACAAAAATGCCACTCAGCTTTAATTTTAATGATTTTTGACCTTTTTCTTCTCTCAAATGACCAATTTGTCCCTCCAGCTCCCACCTAAAAGAAATAAACACAAAACACATAAAAAGATACTAAAAAACAATTAAAGATAGCAATAATTAAGTTTAATAATATCGGATTCATAGGTATAAAACCTACTCATCAAATACCCCCAAACTTAACTAATTACTTGTCCCCAAGCAACAAAACACAATGCAATAACTAAATATGCAATGCAAATGCAAATGCAGGTATCTACATGCCTAAAATTCCAGCAGCCAAACAGAACAAAATCTATTCATCAAGCCTCAGAGAAATCACAATAAACATGCTAGTACATCATACCAAGACAGATCAATAATTTCCTAGTCAATCATCAAATCTTACCCTGTCATTACTGATATAGTGCGTGTGTGCTCAACAACAATGCTAACTAATATAATGCTAAATACAACACATAATAGATCTCTTTAAAGGCATCATACAGTGTAAACTCACAAAATTCACGAACAAGCTAGATCCAACTAAAGTCAAACATCCACCAAATTTAAGAGTCCAATCTGGGATACTTATGCTTTACTTATCATTACGGGGGCTTTTTTTTTTCTTTTCCCGTTTTCTCTTTTTTTTTTGTCAATGATGGATAGTGAGTGCGTTTTACGCTCCATCTCACACCTGTGTTTATGGGGAGTGTATTTCACGCTTCTTCTCGACCCACCACAGGACTCAATTTATTCAACTCAATATCTTTTTTTTTCATTTCATTTTTTTAGCTTATGTACCCCAAATATTCCCCCAAACTTAAGTTTTTGTCTAAATTCAGTCATCTACGCCTATTCATGTCTTTCATTCATTCAAACTAGTATTATCCTCAAGAAGTCCATTACGTGTCAATTTAGACTCAATCAGTCGACATAGTTGTTTTTACTGTGCTATCCTTATTATATCAGTTTCAAACATGTAAAGATTCAAATCATGACAAGAAATCACATCAAAGTCTTAACAGTCAATACTATACTTGTCTACTCAATTCCAATATCATCATTGGCCAAAATAGACTTAAACTATCTAACAGCTGGAAACATGCAAATACTTTTCTTTTTTTAAAAAAAATTCGAATGAAAACTACATGAAAAACTACAAAATGAATAAGTTATACTAAATGAATGCAACTAAATGACTGCAATGAATAAGTTATACTAAATGAATGAACTTGGAACTGGAAGAATGTACCCCCAAACTTAACATATACAATGTCCTCATTGTATATAAAAAAACACAAGAAATTAGGCACTGAGGACTTCCCTGAAAGATTGAAGCTTTACTCTTCATCAGCATCATCTACTTCTTCTGTATTAGCATCATCCTTAGGAGCTAAGTCAGTCGGGAGGGTACACGGACAAGGGTGGAGGTGGTGGGAACTGTTATGGAGCGCCAATCACTTGCAGGCTTATACCCCTGTGTGAACCTCCCCCAAACTTGGTTTAGAGCAAATCTTGAAGCTTGAACTTTGCTTTGCATTGTTGCAGTTGGAATCCAAGTAGGAGATAGAGAAGTTAACTTTAGCTTGTTTTTTTTATTGTGGTTTGGAGAAGATGAATTAGGTTTTGATTGGGAGAGTGCAAGAGTTGGTGTTATTGTGGTGCAAGGGCTTGGAAGGAGTTGCTTTTGAATTAGGAGTGAAAGGAATTGGGTTTGAATTAGAATTGCCTTACTTAGGGCTTTATTTTTTTTAAGTGCACAGGTAGAGCGCATAGGCGCTTGAAATTGTGAAGGTTAGAGCGCCTAGGCGCTTGGGAACAGAATCTGATGGTGATGGTGAGCGCCTAGGCGCTTGAAAATGGCTTGGAGTGAGCGCCTAGGCGCTTGGGCTTGTCTGGGCATTCTGCAGTTAAGCGCCTAGGCGCTTGGAATAGGCTTGTTTTGGGCGCCTAGGCGCTTGGGCCAGCCTTAGCCAAAATTTGTGCTATTTTATCCTTCTAACCTGCAAACCATGAACCCAATTCTCAGTTATCATTTGCAAGGAGATTACAACTGAACATACAACCCTAAACTAAGATAAAATATATAGCTAAATGAAATAAAATACAAAACTAAAATTAATGAACTAAAATTTAAGGAGATAAAATGTAAGTCTAGGTTGCCTCCCAGTGAGCGCTTAGTTTAATGTCCTCAGCCCGACTCCTTCAACTTTCTCTATCCAATTCCCCTTCGAAAATTGAGAAACCCTCCATCCATTAGTAATAACATAACTTCCAAGAGTTTCCCATCGGTAAGGGTTATTGATTCAAATTCACCTAGCTTGTTCTTTTTAGATAGATTTTCTTTTACAACCTTCAAATAACTAGGCATTTTTTGAGTTGTATCTGTGAACGAATTTTTGCGTTGAACCTTTTCCAGAACAACTGGTTCTTCATCTCTCTTCCCATTCTCTTCACACCATGGCACCAACTTTAAGCTAGCTTCCATGTCATATATAGCTTTATCGAAAAAATAGCTACCAATTGGGCACGAGATTGCAAATCTAGTCGGATCCTTAAACTTTAGTGGAGAAGATATATGGGGCACTATCAAAATCGGTTCATCTATGTCGGAACTCAAGGCTAGATCTTTGGCGACCTTCTTTTCCTGCTCCCCACTTGTCTCCTCCCTTTCCACGTCCTTTTCTTTTGGCACATCCGGTTCCAGATTTAGCAAGGGCAATCCATCAGTCTTGGAAACCATGTTGCTTGACACTTCACCTTGAGGGTGATTGATAATGGCATTGAAAAGTTGTCCCACCTGGTTCTCAAGATTTTGAATCGACATCTCCTGACTATTCGTCTGCTCCTCAATCAAAACCATGAACTTGGAAATAAGTCCCTCCAAGTTTACAATCCTTTCTTCTTCATGATTAGGAGCTTGAACTGGTAATTTAGGAGTGTATGATTGGCTTGGAGCAAAGGGTTGGGCCAGATTGTCATCGCTCCATGAAAACTTTAGCGGATTCCCCCAGTCATGATGATAATTACTGGAATATTCATAATTATTAGGGTAATCGTCGAAGTTGCCACTATATTGTACCGACTCGAAACTGATGGCACATTGATGACTCGGATGGTTTCCACCGCAATACTCACATATTTTCGCTACACTTCGAATAAGTTGTGCTGATGAAGCGTTAATCTTCCTCGAAAGTGTCCCAAATTGTGCTGACAATTCATCGAGTCCATAATTCTCTGCCTCTCTTGGCCGAGTCATTCTCGAATATGGCCAATGATAGTTATAGTTGTCCATGGTACCTGAAAAAGAATTAGACTAGAGAGAGAAATAAAATAAAAAAAATATTTAAATTAAGATTAATTTGATTGAAATTAATAATGACAAAATATTAAACTAATTTCCCCGGCAACGGCGCCAAAAACTTGTTGCCTAATTTTTTAATAGCACTTTAACACACAAGTATACGCGTTCAATTGTAATATTCAGCAAGCAAGGATATCGTTCCCACAAGGAAATAGACTAATATTTATCAATTACTAATTTTAATGCAATTAATCCTATTTTAAACTACAAAATTTTGTTTATGAATTGAAAATTAAACTTAACAAAACTAACAATTAAAATAAGAATTTTACAAGAATAACTGCAGATTTAACAGATTAAGATTACAACTTCCCTTAGTATTTCATTTAAACCAATTTACTTCCCATTTAAATCAATTAATTAATATGAATCATTATCCAAGAATGTTTTATAGAACTAATTCACACACTTTTTCCAAAACACGTGAACAAATCCTCCTAACTCCAATCCTTAAGACACAGAATTAAAAGGAACACCCCAGTTAATCAACTCACTATATTCCTATGTGAATCAAGTTAATTAGGGTTTTATGCACAAATTTTTTCAAAGGATACAAAAGACACATAGGTATATTCCTATCCTACATGCTAATCATATTAACCCTATTCAGATTATATGAACAGATGTTATCATATCCAGATCTCAATCTATACTCCATCTTCCAATTTTATATAGATTATCACAGTAATTGTTGGCCAAACAATTAATCAATAAGCAAAAGATATAATAAATAATTCAATAAAAACCAACTTTTATTCCATGGGAAGATTTAATTTAAACTACATACCAAGTTCCGTTGCAATCTTAATGAAAATTTAGTTCATGATAATAATAAAGAAAAACATCATCCAGATGAATAATCCAAACATCCCAGATAATTACAAAAGATAAAACTAGTGAAGAGAAGAAGAAACTCTGAATTTGCTCCAATAATCTCTCTTTAATCTTCAACCCTTGCAATTCTCCTTCGTGTTTTCCTTCGTTGTTCTCTCTGCAAATCCCTTGAAAAATTGAGTTGTACGTCTTTTCTAAAGTCTTCTCCTATTTGTATTGGTCTCCACCCTCTTTTAGATTCCTTTTTGGCTTCAAAAACCCATTTAGCAGTAGAAAAATCCTTCTTTAGCCACACATGAGCACCTAAGCGCTCAACCCAGGCCATTTCCAAGTGCCTAGGCGCTTGACCAGGACCACATAATTACAAAAATGCCACTCAGCTTTAATTTTAATGATTTTTGACCTTTTTCTTCTCTCAAATGACCAATTTGTCCCTCCAGCTCCTAACTAAAAGAAATAAACACAAAACACATAAAAAGATACTAAAAAACAATTAAAGATAGCAATAATTAAGTTTAATAATATCGAATTCATAGGTATAAAACCTACTCATGAATTGTAAACATACCAAATATAAAATATTTCAGAGGTAGAGTACCTTTCTTTCGTAATTGAAAGAGGTAGCAGGTAGAAATACCCCTAAACCTCAAAGTTCATAGTTTTTATGATCCCTCAGACATATGAAAAGTTTTTTTTAAACTCTTCAGAGTAATGTTGTGGTAGTATGTGATGATGAATATAAAATAGTGTGAACTCGTTGTGTACGAGTAGAATCTGAGATGATTGAATAAAGATTATTATGACAACCTAATTTTGATAAATGTTTAGAAGATGTAAACTCCTAGTGAGTAGTTATGGTGAAATGTGATAATAGATGAGAAATCCTCAAAGGAGGAAATTGTAAAGGTTAAGTTAAAAACCTAGTTTTGATCAAGAGAATAAGCAGAGATTAGTATGCTTTAATTTCGGGGACAAAATTCTTAGAAGAAGGGGTGAATGTGACAACCCGAGAATTTAGATAATTATTAAAATCCTAAAATGATGGATTAAAGGTTATAAGATGAACCTTGACAAAAAATAAGTGTATAGAATTGACGTTTCTGTGAAGGAATTTTAAGGATTTCAAAATTTTTAAGAAGAACATATATGGTTTCTTAATTGAATGAGAATAAAGAAATATGGTTTACAAAATTTCAAAACCGTAGAAATGAATTGATATGTATTTGAGTGAATATCAATAATAAGGTATTATGATACATGTAAAATTTGATGTGAATTGAATAGTGTAAGAAATGTTATACTAGAATAGGTAAAATATTATTAAGGAGATAAGATTTCACATGAAGAGATGTTATAAGGTTAAACGAAGATGAGTATATGTATAGAAATATATATACTTAGTAAAGTGCTATATATATTTTAGCAAGAGGAGTGATGAATTAAGTTAATGATATAAGGATCAAGATAAAACTATGTTAGTAGTTAACATAGCTTGAACGTTGGCCTTGACTGGCAAATAAGAATTTGAATAAGTAGAAAGTCGTTAGTTATTACGATTAACAATAAGAAGGGAGTAATTTAAAACTTAAAATTTGAGTTAGAGATAGAATTTTGAATCATGGACTGTTCGGTTGCGTCCGGAACGTCAAGATTAGTCAGAATGGACAGTAAACACAAAATGTGTAAAGGTTGACTTTTGGTCAAAGTCAACAGTTGACTCTTTATGGAGAAAAGTCAAAATTAGTGTGAGAAGTGAAATATGTTGCTTGAATAATGGTATAATATTTAATATTATACCAAATAAGGTAAAGCTAAAATATGAGATGAGATCCAATATGTAGATATGAATATTGGTATCAAAGTAGTTAGTAAATTAAATTCATATTTGAATAAATGATTGAATATATTAAATTATATATTTAATATACAAATAAATTGTTTGAAAATAATTTATGGAGAGGAGGAGGAAATTAAATTTAATTATACAAGCTATCTTGTTTCTTTCTCTTTCATCATTTCCAATTAGCTAACATAAGAACTAAATAGAGAGAGAGAAAGAAAAGGTTCAGCAGCCATGGAGGAGGGGAAGGGAAGTTTTTGGTGAAACAACAAAGCTCCATAATCAAACAATGAAGAAGAAGAAGGAGAGCATGGTAATCAAAGGTATAAATACCTTTTGTTATGTAATTTTTGATTATTGTAAATCAAATCTTGAATCAAGTTTTCTAAACTTAAAAACCATGAATATACTTGTTATTGAGTGTTTCATGTTTAGATATACCCATTTTGGGTGTTGTTTTAGTTGGAAATCAAAAATAAAGAAAAGTGATTTTTCTAGTTTATGAGCCTAAAAATTTCTAAGTACTTTAGATTTCCACCGTTTTTGATCTACACCTTCTTTTTGTGATCCGTCGAAGGGATGTGGTAGATATGTAAGTTAACTACTAAACCCAAGTGGTAGAACTCAAAAATGTTGAGTACACAAGTTGTAGTGACTATTTTACAAAAAATAGTTTCGTTGCTAAAAATGAAAAACAGACTGTTTTGGACAGTCAAAGAGTAGGGGCAGTTTGGTCATTTTTCGGATATCTAAAAATTCTAGAAAAATTTGGGAGGGTAATATGATAAGTTAGCTAACATCTCCAAGTGGAATAACTGAAAAAGGAGTTGTAGATTTCCGTATGGAAAATGTTTAACAAAGCACAAAAAACTGCAAAATGACATTTAGCTTCTGCCCAAAATTTTAAAAGGGCATTTTCGGCCACTTAATTTGTGAGAAAAATTCTGGCCTTTTGGGACATGAAAATATATGGTATTAAGTACCTCCTGTCCAAAAATGAACTAATTCCGACTTAAAATGACCAAGTTATGACCATTTCAATTTCTGTGATTTTCCGACGAAAATCGCTATAACCGGAGTTCTATAACTCCGATGGCCACGAAATTTAAACTGGAGTGTCATGTTAGCACGTATAAGATTGTATCAAGAGATGAGAATTTTTGGAGTTAAGCACGAGGTAGCTAATTTCTTAAGGAAATGATTAAAAATGATTTTTGAAAAATACCAAAGGAAGTTGGAAAATTTTGGAAAAATACTTTTTGTGTATGAAATATATGTATACATGTTTGGACAAAGGATAGAAAAATAATAAGTTGATTTGGTATTTTCGTGAGTGGATATGGAATTTAACTTACTGGATTGGAAAATCTGATGAATCCAGCTTGCTGGATTGAAAAGAAGTTTACTGAATTAAAAATTTATTGGATCCAGCTTGCTGGATTGCAATCTAGTTGCTGAATTTGTAATCCAGTTTGCTGAATTACAGTTTGGCTTGCTGGATTGGAAATTTGTTGAATCCAGGTTGCTGGATTGTGTATCCAGTCTGCTGGATTGGCAATTTGGTTGTTAAATTTAGAATCTAGGTTGTTGGATTAGTATTTGACTTATTAGAGTATAAAGAAGAACTTATAATGTATAAGATTAAGTGTTTAATCATAATGAATATGATACAGTGATTGAAGAATTATCCAAGAATGATAATAATACCGATGTGTTAGGATATTATCTAATATTTGATTAAGTGTTAAATAATCTATTGACAAAGTAATTGTATTATGATACAAAGTAGAATATGCTGATTGAAAGACCAATCTTATTATTAATGATAGGTCTTACCAAAAGAAGTTAACTTAAACTGAGTAGCAGTAGTCAACGAATCAGGCAAGTTTTTCCTAACTCAAACTTGAGTTGTATGTTGAAAGCATGTTAATGAATAATTGTTGGTAATTATTCACGTCTATATTGATTATTGATTCGCACGTTGTGCATATTATAAATATTCATCAGGTATGAAAGGCTGATCACCTTCATTACCATTTGGTTCAGTTAATCTGTTCATGTTTATGCTTGACCATTCATTTTTATTGACTTGGTCGTTCAGCTAAGAAAATTTGTTCATGCTCTTTCACAATGTTTATATTGTTGAAAGTTAGCTAGCTTATTGTTCAATTCTTTCAATCATGATATATCTTTATTGAATTTAAACTTGCTGGGAAAATTTGATGCTCACCCTTGCTATATGATGATAAAAATTTTCAGATTAAAATGAAAGCTCGAGTAAAGACAGAAGCAAAGTCAAAGTGCAAGATTAAATTACATTGCAGTTAGATCTATTAAATTTTCTGAACAAAATAGTATTGTAAATCTTCTAAGATATTGAAGGTATGTATTAAGTCAAGGTTGTAGACCTTGGGGTTTATGTTGTAAAAGTTTAATGTATAAATAATTTATGTTTATATCTTCCGTAATAGTTATAGAATAGTATACCAGATCCTTGGTGATTAGGACCGGGATTTGGGGATGCTACAGATATCGATTATCTGGTCAACCCTTGACCCTCAACAACATACTGTACACGTATAATAACATTTACACATAACATAGCCACGTATACCTTAATCCTGAATAATTTACCTAAATCCTTCACAGAATTTTGAAATCCTCAAAATTCCATCTTAAAAATATCAAACGCATACACTAATTTTCTGTCTAGACTCTAATTTTGAACCTTAAATCAATTAATTAAAATTTTAAAAAATATTCAAAATTCTCGGGTTGTCACAAGTTTTGTTTTTTTATGAAAAATAGAATATATTATATTTTATTATGCATAGTATTTGCATAGTGTCTGCATAGTGTTTGCATAGTAAGATTATATGAAATTTGATTTTCGGGTGTTTGTGAAATTTTTTAGTATTGTGTATCCGTGATATTCAAATAGTATCCTTCCATTCTCCTATAAATAGCATGCTTAGTTAAAATTGAAAATCACACCAGAATCAGAGAATTATTCTTCTATAATCTTGAGCGTATTTCTTTAGAGTTCAAGGAAGCTTTGAGCGTAGTAAACAGTTCAAGTCTTCTTCAAGAATATCCCCGCCCTACCAATCAGAAGTACTGTCTTTTTAAGGTAAGGGATATTTTTTCTGTTCAGTATTCGTATGAAATAATATTTTCTTCCATACTCTGTAGTATGTAAGTAATATTATTTCTTTTCATAATTCGAATTCTATACTCATTTTGTTAAGTTTTGGCTTCTATACTCTATGAAATTAGTAGAATATCCTTGATATTTGCGCTTCATCCAGTATCTTTTTCATAGAAATATTATTCTGAGCATTCTTGATAAGTTTTAACCTTTTTATGCCAGAGTACTATTCACAGGATACTATTCCTAAATTACTATTCACAGGGTACTATTCACTCGATTACTTTTCACCCAGGGTACTATTCATAACAAAAATTAATTTATTTTCAGTCCAAATCATTTTTGATACAATATTATCCTTGAATTTTACTCCACAAAGCAGTATCATGTTGACAATTTGGACAATATTGAATTCTGGATAAATTAAATTATAAATCTTTTAAAATTTATCATTTGCTTTCTTTTAATTGAATTCTTATATCATTGTCATCATCATCATGCTTATATTATGATGAAAGTCATTTTTGGCTTACGTTCATAGATGGACTGTTGATTGGTATGATTATGACCAGGGATTATTCGGTATAATCATGACCGTAATGTTATAAAGGATATGGTAAAAGTCCTCATAGGCCCGCAGTGTATTGATGGATAGTTGTTGGCATAATCATGACCATTGGTGAAAACACGGATATCCTTGGCCCGTAGTGCATGGATAATTCGTCGTCGTGATACTAATGAATATCCTTGGCCTGTAGTATAGGGATGATGCGATGATGTGGTTTATTTATTAAGCTGAGTTTCAGCGATAAAATTGATGTTAAACTTTTTAAATCATAGAAGATAGTAGATATCATGCTCTACTTGACTCTTCTAATGGATTGCTTGTTGTGCTGCAGTTAAACTTGATGTTTATTATATTTTATCAGTTTAACGCTGTTGAAGGCTAACGATAATTTATTCTGCATTATCTTAGTCATAATATTTCTTACTGGGCTAGTTGAGCTCACCCTTTGTTTTCATTGTTCTATTCAGAAAATGAGAATATAGCTGGAACTAGTCGGAGAACGGAGTGACGGTCCAGATGTTTGCATTAGTAGTCCTCACTATTCAGTGACATAGTGAGATAATAAATGTAATGAGGACTCTATTTGAGTTTGAATACTGCCTAGAAGATAATATTTGTATTAAAACTCTCAGCTTATGTTTTGTCGTATTTTACACGACAGTTGTATAATTAAGTTGTATTTGAATTTTGAACCACGTATTTGGCGACTTAGAATGGGAGATGTATACCTATTTTGGGGCCGTCACAGTTGGTATCAAAGCTTAGGGATATGATCACTGACTGAGATGTGAGACTAGAACTAGGAGGGGATAGACAGGTAATTCCTTCGCTAGTATGACCTATGTAAGAACCCGAATTTTCAAAAAATATTAAAATAAGAATTTAGTGAAAAAAATTCTTAAAGCATGTGATGGGCTCGAAAAAGTATATATATATGAGTTACGAGGTGTGTAGTATTGTGTTACATAGGGTAATATAAACTATATAATAAGTGATGTTGTGTTTAATAAATATATATATCGTTATTATATATTGTAGAGAGGAATTAATAAGAAGATGGATAAAATTTATCTATTGATATTAAATAATTTATGTGAAATTATTTTATAATAGTAAGGTGGTGACATTAAATATATTTGATAATCACCAATTTCTTGAGTATTTGTACGAGTACATATCAAGTCTAAGACAGTGCAACCGTACCCTTTAATGGTGGATGTATAGGAGCTGGGCTAAACAATTCCTTTAGAGAGCGGAGGTATATACGAATTAGTAACCGATCTAACTCACTGTGAAAACAGTGTAGACGAGACGGAAACTAATTTGTTGGTTGTTTGTGGGAAACTACTCAGTGTACTATATTGAATACTATTAAAGCCTCGATGCATGCTAAGTTTAGACTTGTATGCATGTATGTTGTTGTTGAGAGTAGAAAATCGATATACCTTTAAGGTGGTTAGAGAATTAGTACGTAATTCAATACACGGCAGGGAGTGAAATGAAAGGAATGTATGTATGTGTACATTCGAGTTTTGTGTTATTGGTGGTATGAAACCGTAAAGGATATGTATAGTTGGTTAAATTAATTAGGGAAATAGAGTTTTAAAACTCGAAGTGCGATCCTTAAATTGTTAAGAAAAATAGTAATCGATGATGTGAAACCAAATAGAGGGTTGATGTTAGGCGAGTTAACGTTTAACGAGGATGTGTTAAGTGTTTAGAAGTGTAAGATTTCAGTTCTGCTAATGCAGAACTTGTCTGCCTGGATATTTTATATGGCGCAGCTGTGCCATTACCATGCCTATGACCAGCGCAGCTGCGCCGGTCTGTAAAAAATTCTGAGTCAGTTTATGATCTGTGATTTGCAAGCCATGCATACCAATAACTCTTATAAGGTCATGGATGGTGACTAAGTGTTCATGAAGAAATTTAGTTAGCAAACCATGACTTGAATAAATGCTTAATTAATTAACCCAGATTAAATATGGTTAATTAAGTGGTATTATAGAATATTATATTCTATTAGAAGAATGCATAATAATTATATATTTCTAATATTGAGTTATTTTAATAAAAGGAGGAAATATTATTTTTGAATTATAATATTACCTTATATATTTTTATATAGGGTATGGGTAATAATAAATGTATTAAAACGTATCTGATATGTGTAAATAGATTGATGGAAATAATTTATTATAATAGAAAATAAACTCATTATCTATTTTCTATATATAATATATGTACACGTGTCGTACATATAGTTAATTGTTATTATATTAAATGAATAATAAGTGTGGAGAATGAGAGAAGCTTAAGATCGAGCTTGTAAGATATGCCTTGTGTGGCATAGTGGTGAGATACATTATCTTATAATATGAATTATTGTTATGGGCAATATATTAGTATCTAGCAATTATTTGATGGTATATTGAATTATTATTATTATTGCAAGTGATAGCATGATAATAAGTATACTGGTTACAAATATTATAAGATTTATATTTATTGAGATGAGGCAATTATCTGTGTACTCTAGAGACTGGGAAGGAATTAAATGTTTAAATAAACATTAATATTAAGGGTATAATGTGGTTATGTGAGTAGTAGAAATAATTATGGAACTACTCGGATAATAATATCTTGCTGCGATATTTTATTACATGTATTTAATGTACATGGATTATATGATGTGAGTATAAAGTTTATCTGTAAACTCCTAAGAGGATAACAAGTGTACCTTAATATTACATTGTGGGAATTTAAAGGACCAAACCAAGCCTTACTTGACCAATTTGCTGAGATTTTATCTCTTGTCCCAAAATGAGTGTCACCAAGTACAAGGAACAATGGCCTAAACTCTCTTTACATATCATTCAAGCTGCTAATCCTAAGTGTTCATGGCTAGAAAGGTGGCTGGTATGGGGTTGGTAAGCAACTCCTTAGGAACCATTGTTCCATTCCATTGCACCATGGGTTCCAAGCTTGAGTAACACAAATGTACAGTCAAAACTTTTTCTTTAAATAGCAGACATGTTTCTTAGTGGTGTTGCTTGAAAATTTGCTGAAAATTGCTAAGTAAGAGTTGAGAGTATATAAGTGTTCTGAGAGTTTGAGAGTTCATTGGGGCAAGTTCCTTTCATATTTGCAGAGGTATAAGTTCTATTCCTTGCTTTCCAAGTTCAATATCTGTTAAAAAAGAGCTTTGAATTCTTGAATATCAATTTCTTGATTTTGTGGAATTTGATGTTAATAAGGTTGGATATTGATTATATAGTTGTTATATGGCCACATAAGCATGTTTAAACTGTTACAAGAGTGTTTAAGAATGATTTCATGAGTGAATTCTGTGGTTGGGCTAGCTTTCTGCCGAAGCAGGCAGATTCTTGGCTCGAACCAGGCACGGCGCAGCTGCGCCATAATTATACTGAGGCGCAGCTCCAGTTCCTGAAATCAGTTGGGCTGTCTGTTTTTAAATCTGCTAAGTGTTAGTTAATCGTTATAGCTTAAGCCAACATGCAAGCATGTGTAACATGTATATATAAGTATAATAACCTAATGTGAGCATGTTTTACTAAGATTAGCATGATTTGGTAGAGGATCTTTGACAAGGGCTTTAAGTTTTGAAAACAAACTTGGTTAAAATTCATGTTCTGCAAATTTTGAGCCTAGTGGTTTATACACATGACAGATTCAACACGTAATCGAGCATGACATGTGATTCATAGTCCCTTTATTCATGACCACTTATTAGGCTTTGTGTTGGAGAAGTTTTTCGAGAAAAAGCTTAGCATAGTGAACTAACATGCATGACTACTACATAATTTAAACTCTGACCTTGCGAGCATGATAACATGACTTGACTATATATATTTAGAGCTTTGAAGTTGTCTTGTATGTGTTGAACGGTATGGTTCAAGTCTATAATGGTTTCTAAAGTAAACTTGAACATATTTTCAAAATATAGTTGTATCACATGGATATCTAGATTCTAAAGGATGTATAAGTTATGCTATGTCTATAATATCCCTAGATATGATTTATATGTGCTATATTACATCATTTATGAAAAATAATTTCAAAGGCAACCTCGAGCATGTTTTTGAACTTAAGTTGCATTGTACGAATATTTAGATTTTTAAAGGCTCGAGATGCCATGTTATGTTTCATTATGTCTTTAAACATAAGTTGTGTATGTTAAACATAATGGAAGCAAACCAAGTATGAGGTTAAAGCATGTTTTAAAGTGTTAAACAATGCTAGCTATGAGTAAAAGATATGCATAGGTACAAGCATGTGTAGTAAAGACTATGTGACCTCCTTATGAGAACATAAGGCTAATTAGTACACCTAGTGATTTCATAAACCTATTTGGTTTTGATTTCATGAAAATCCTAAACTAAAGTCTCTAATATATAAGGTTGACCTTGAAGTAGTCATACAAGTATGTAAAGACCTCTAGCGTGTATGCATGTTAAGTGTAAGTGTTAAGTGTATTAAAGTATAGACTGAAAATAGGAAGGGCAAAGCTCAGTCTTGGTCTAGCCAAGGGACATCGCAGCTGTACCATCCCTTAGCCTGGACAGGGCGCAGCTGCGCCAGTCTGCAGTTTGGAATAGGTTCTATTTTGGATCTGATGTTTGAAGCATGCTTATATGATTACTTTAACTTGTAATATATGACCAATATTCTATGAAATGTGTTAAGAAGCATGCTATGTGATAGAGATGAATGTTAACTATGATTTTCAAAAGTTAAGTCCAAAGGGATGTTTTCAAGATATAAAGCAACGATTGAAAAATATGTTGTTTGACCTTGTGCTATCATAACAATATGAATTGTGCTATAAATATATAGTATAGGTGATGTTGTATGAAGTTACGACTAAGTTATACGTTTAAGTATACGTTAAAACTTACCTATACGAGTTTTAAATATGTCGATCATGTAGTGAGTCAAGTATGTGATAGATATATACGAATGTTGATGTAATGTCCGAATGGTTAAGGTATACCTATACGTACCTAGCTATTCTAAGAGTGTGATGAGAAAGTGAAGTGTAGGTTTTATGAACCTAGGTGTTCATGGCTAGAAAGGTGGCTGGTATGGGGTTTGTAAGCAACTCCTTAGGAACCATTGTTCCATTCCATTGCACCATGGGTTCCAAGCTTGAGTTACACAAATATCCAGTCAAAACTTTTTCTTTAAATAGCAGACATGTTTCTCAGGGGTGTTGCTTGAAAATTTGCTGAGAATTGCTAAGTAAGAGTTGAGAGTATATAAGTGTTCTGAGAGTTTGAGAGTTCATTGGGGCAAGTTCCTTTCACATTTACAGAGGTATAAGTTATATTCTTTGCTTTCCATGTTCAATTTCTGTTAAAAAGAGCATTGAATTCTTGAATATCAATTTCTTGATTTTGTGGAATTTGATGTTAATAAGGTTGGATATTGATTATATAGTTGTTATATGGCCACATAAGCATGTTTAAACTGTTACAAGAGTGTTTAAGAATGATTTCATTAGTGAATTCTGTGGTTGGGCTAGCTTTCTGCCGAAGCAGACTGATTCTCGGCTCGAACCAGGCACGGTGCACCTGTGCCATAATTATACTGAGGCGCAGCACAGCTGCGCCGGTTCCTGAAATAAGTTGGGCTGTCTGTTTTGAAATCTTTTAAGTGTTAGTTAATTGTTATGGCTTAAGCCAACATGAAAGCATGTGTAACATGTATATATTAGTATAATAACCTAATGTGAACATGTTTTACTAAGATTAGCATGATTTGGTAGAGGATCGTTGACAAGGGCTTTAAGTTTTGAAAACAAACTTGGTTGAAATTCATGTTCTGCAAATTTTGAGCCTAGTGGTTTATACACATGACTGATTCCACATGTAAACGAGCATATGACATGTGATTCATAGTCCCTTTGTTCATGACCACCTTATTAGGCTTTGTGTTAGAGAAGTTTTTCGAGAAAAAGCTTAGCATGGTGAACTAACATGCATGACTACTATATGATTTAAACTCTGACCTTGCGAGCATGATAACATGACTTGACTACATATGTTTACATCTTTGAAGTTGTCTTGTATGTGTTGAATGGTATGGTTCAAGTCTATAATGGTTTCAAAAGCAAACTTGAACATATTTTCAAAATCTAGTTGCATCACATGGATATCTAGATTCTAAAGGATGTATAAGTCATGCTATGTCTATAATATCCATAGATATGATTTATATGTGCTATATTGCATCATTTATGAAAAATAATTTCAAAGGCAACCTCGAGCATGTTTTTGAACTTAAGTTGCATTGTACGAGTATTTACATTTTTAAAGGCTCGAGATGCTATGTTATGTTTCATTATGTCTTTAAACATAAGTTGTGTATGTTAAACATAATGGAAGCAAACCAAGCATGAGGTTAAAGCATGTTTTACAGTGTTAAACAATGCTAGCTATGAGTAAAAGATATGCATAGGTACAAGCATGTGTAGTAAAGACTATGTGACCTCCTTATGAGAACATAAGGCTAATTAGTACACCTAGTGATTTCATAAACCTATTTGGTTTTGATTTCATGAAAATCCTAAACTAAAGTTCCTAATATATAAGGTTGAACTTCAAGTGGTCATACAAGTATGTAAAGACCTCTAGTGTGTATGCATGTTAAGTGTAAGTGTTAAGTGTATTAAAGTATGGACTGAAAACAGGAACGGCAAAGCTCAGTCTTGGTCTGGCCAAGGGACAGCGCAACTGCACCACCCCTAAGCTTGGACAGGGCACAGCTGCGCCAGTCTGCAGTTTGGAATAGGTTTTGTTTTGGATATAATGTTTGAAGCATGCTTATATGATTACTTTAACTTGTAATATATGGCCAATATTCTATGAAATGTGTTAAGAAGCATGCTATGTGATAGAGATGAATGTTAACTATGATTTTCAAAAGTTAAGTCCAAAGGGATGTTTTCAAGATATAAAGCAACGATTGAAAAATACGTTGTTTGACCTTGTGGTATCATAACAATATGAATTGTGCTATGAATATATAGTATAGGTGATGTTGGATGAAGTTACGACTAAGTTATACGTTTATGTATACGTTTAAACTTACCTATACGAGTTTTAAATATGTCGATCATGTAACGAGTCAAGTATATGATAGATATATACGGATGTTGATGTAATGTCCGAATGGTTAAGGTATACCTATACGTACCTAGCTATTCTAAGAGTGTGATGAGAAAGTGAAGTGTAGGTTTTACGAACCTAGTTAGGAAACAATGTAACATTGTTATTACATTGAGAATACATGAAATATGTTACTGATGGATATGAATCCATGATTATATAACTGTGTAGGAATACACGAAGTGCAGATAAGCGTTAAGCAGTTAAGTCTTAGTTCATAAACTACGAATCAGACAAGTCTTTCAGTTCCTATTTGATATATGAATTCTATAATTGCTAGTGAGTTATATTATGCTATGCAAATGTTGATATATTTGAAATGTGTATGAGATATGTATGAAATGTGAAAGTTGATCTTTGATGATATGTTGTGATATAAATCTCTATGTCTGTTATGTGAGAGGTAACATGCGTAGTAAATAATAAGGGATTATGAATGCATGTGATGAGTATGCTATTATATGCTATGTGCTGTATGAAAACTGTTAGAATTGATGGGCTGTCGAGCTCACCCTTACAAATAACCACTTTTGCAGGTTAAGGACACACGGTAAAGGTTACGTGCTACTTGATTGATATAGTTCAATCACATCAAAGGAGATTGATTTGTTTAATTAAATATATGCTATCGAATCATGTTTAGGTTCTAGTAGATGTACATGATAATAGTTTACTATGAGTAGTACATGTTAAGTTGTAAAGTTGTACTAGGCGGTGCATAGAGGAATTCGAATCGAGATGTAAGGATTTATTCATTAATTTGAATAGATTGAATCATAAAATAAATTGATTCAAGAATTTGTAATTGATTCAAGTTAAGATCAATAAAAGATTATTTTTTAAAGGAGATTGAAAAAGTTTAAATTATTCCGCATATTTATATAACATCAAATGTGATGTAATACATGAATAGTAAATGACCAAGTTGTGAAACTTATAAAAGTTTGGGGTTATTGTGCAGATATTGGTAATGGAAAGAATTTATATTCTAAACTATGTAATAAGCAAGGTTATATTCATTAAGTTATGAATACAAAATATAAATAGTTTGACGATAGTAGTACCGTGGCGGACTGAATTCGAGGTTCAAAAAGGGACCTGGATTTGGGGGCGTCACAGGTTGGTATCAAAGCTGTAGGTTATAAACTTAGGTAAGTGTACCTTAGGCTATAACCTGAGAGAGAGAAATATATGTATTAAAATATGTAAGTAAAGATTCAAAGAAGAATCTTGAAGTATCCAAGATAATGAGAATTAAGGAGTTTCCTAACTCCGGTAATAAAAATTTTATGATGGTGTCTATATGACAAAGATAATAAGAATGAACTTAAGTTGAGTTTCGTTGATAATAGGGAAAGAATCCTAAGGTAAATTGATGATCACGACGTGATCGGATTAAGCTATAAAGTGATAAATAGTCTATAACGACTAAGTGTGTATTGCTTAATGCTATAAGAGATTGTACTGTGAAATGGTACGATGTGAACTCATGAGGAGTTGTATGTGATGAGATACAAAGAATTCGTATCGAGCAAAGAGCAAGTTAAGAGGGAGATAGAGTTAAGTGGGATTTCAATTGAGGACCCATGTCAGTAGCTGAGTTGTATGATTCCTTGTTATGGGCGGGGAATTGTACTTGGTGTAAAAATCACTTAGTTTCTGGCACTGATAATCATTAAAATGTTCGTGTCGTGCTATTTGCTATATACCTGTTGAGAAGGTGATTCTTTTCTCATGTGTATAACAGATAGATAGGTTATAGTTAGAGAATATAAGGTTAAGTAGCGAGTTCTTAAAACTCATACTTATGGTAAGTTCGTGACTCATAATCATATGATGGGACCCTCAGCGAATGGACGACTTTAGTCTGGCTAGGATAAGTTCCTACACCCATATGATTATGGCAAGTTCTTGGATTTCCAAAATGTGGTAAGTTTGATGAACTATATCGAGTATATATATGTTATGAATTAAGAGATTTTGGTATAGTAAAGATTGAAGCTGATGAAGAAGCGTGGATTTTCTAAATCTTCTAGCTCTGCTAGATTTTCAAAAATTTATTGACTTCGTGTTAGTGTTTGCACTTGGTTTTCTTGAGAAAAATGTTGGGTTAAGTGATTGAACCAATGAGTTTTAAAAACAACATCGTTATTCGTATGTCTAAGCTACTTGTTTCGGCTAAGACAAAAATAATTTGAAAATCTTTCAAAATTTATTTCTAACTATGTGCATCATTTGATATGGTGTAAAAATGATAAACGATGGAGTCATCAATGCAGTCGAACCTAGTGTCGGTTGTGATAGGAAGATCGTCAGCCCACTATGGTGTGATGTAATATAACAAAGTCACCTAATGGTAGAATCCTCAACGTACTACTAATCTGGTACGATATCATGACGTCATAAAATGATTTTTGGTTTTCTTTCGAATTATTAAAAGTTGACTAAATTATTTCGATCGATGTCCGAACTGTTGATAATAGTCTAAGCTATTTGACTCGGCTAGACAACTGTTGAAAAGTGATTATAGAATTCAAGCGTTCTTATGTAATTGTGCCAAACCAGATTGCCTTGGTGCGGATTCAGTCGTTGAAAAGCTGAGGTGAACAACCCTATAAGGGGACATATTTTTGGAGACAATATTTTCGAGCGTAACGTAAGTAGTCATTATAAAACGCTACGTTGCGGCCCAATGTAATGGTACAATAGGCTGGCCACCTAGTGTACGTGTGGAGGGTGTTTTCAGTCTTTGTGATTGATAAACACTCTGATTTGTAGTGCGAAGGATTGTGATGAAGCACTGGTTCACGGTCCTGTGACCCCTCAGAATAATTTGGAATCTGAGTTATTCATACTATTTCCCGATTATTGAAAAATCGTGAAAGACTCTTATTCTTTTGTGTGATGAATGTAGTGGGTAGAATATTCCTTAGAAAGGATAATATGGTAGAATGCAAGTGAGCAAGTTATAATGAAACTTCCGAAAAGTGAATGGATAATATTATCTAAAAGAATATGTAATATTCGAAATAGCACCGAGTACAGACGGTTTCGGTGATTCCGAGGACGGAATCCTTATAAGGGGGAGAGGATGTAAGAACCCGAATTTTCAGAAAATATTAACATAAGAATTTAGTGAATAAAATTCTTAAAGCATGAGATGGGTTCGAACGAGTATATATATACATATATATATATATATATATATATGTGTGTGTGTGTGTGTGTGTGTGTGTGTTACGAGGTGTGTGGTATTGTGTTACATAGGGTAATTTAAGCTATGTAATAAGTGATGTTGTGTTTAATAAACATATATCGTTATTATATATTTATTATATATTGTAGAGAGGAATTAGTAAGAAGATGGATAAAATTTATCTATTGATATTAAATAATTTATGTAAAATTATTTTATAATAGTAAGGTGGTGACATTAAATATATTTGATAATCACCAATTTCTTGAGTATTTGTACGAGTACATATTAAGTCTAAGGCAGTGCAACCGTACCCTTTAATGGTGGATGTATAAGAGCTGGGCTAAACAATTCCTTTAGAGAGCGGAGGTATATACGAATTAGTAACCGATCTAACTCACTGTGAAAACATTGTAGACGAGACGAAACTAATTTGTTGGTTGTTTGTGAAAAACCACTCAGTGTACTATATTGAATACTATTAAAGGCTCGACGCGTGCTAGGTTTAGACTTGTATGCGTGTATGTTGTTATCGAGAGTAGAAAATCGATATACCTTTAAGGTGGTTAGAGAATTAGTACGTAATTCAATACACGGCTGGGAGTGAAATGAAAGGAATGTATGTAGGTGTACATTCGAGTTTTGTGTTATTGGTGGTATGAAACCGTAAAGGATATGTATAGTTGGTTAAACTAATAGGGGAAATATAGTTTTAAAACTCGAAGTGTGATCCTTAAATTATTAAGAAAAATAGTAATCGATGATGTGAAACCAAATAGAGGGTTGATGTTAGGCGAGTTAAGGCTTAAGGAGGATGTGTAAAGTGTTTAGAAGTGTAAGATTTCAGTTCTGCTAATGTAGAACTTGTCTGCCTGAAAATTTTGTATGGCGTAGCTGCGCCATTACCATGCCTAAGACCAGCGCAGCTGCGCCGATCTGTAGAAAATCCTGAGTCAATTTATGATCTGTGATTTGCAAGCCATGCATACTAATAACTCTTATAAGGTCATGAATGGTGACTAAGTGTTCATGAAGAAATTTAGTTAGCAAAACATGACTTGAATAAAATGCTTAATTAATTAACCCAGATTAAATATGGTTAATTAAGTGGTATTATAGAATATTATATTCTATTAGAAGAATGCATAATAATTATATATTTCTAATATTGAGTTATTTTAATAAAAGGAGGAAATGTTATTTTTGAATAATAATATTACCTTATATATTTTTATATAGGGTATGGGTAATAATAAATGTATTAAAATGTATTTGTTATGAGTAAATAAATTGATGGAAATAATTTATTATAATAGAAAATAAACTCATTATCTATTTTCTATATATAATATATGTACACGTGTCGTACATATAGTTAATTGTTATTATATTGAAAGAGTAATAAGTGTGGAGAATGAGAGAAGCTTAAGATCGAGCTTGTAAGATATGCCTTGTGTGGCACAATGGTGAGATACATTGTCTTATAATCTGAATTATTATTATGGGCAATATATTAGTATCTAGCAATTATTTGATGGTATATTGAATTATTATTATTATTGCAAGTGATAGCATGATAATAAGTATACTGGTTACAAATATTATAAGATTTATATTTATTGAGATGAGACAATTATCTGTGTACTCTAGAGACTGGGAATGAATTAAATGTTTAAATAAACATTAATATTAAGGGTATAATGTGGTTATGTGAGTAGTAAAAATAATTATGGAACTACTCGGATAACAATATCTTGCTGCGATATTTTATTACATGTATTTAATGTACATGGATTATATGATGTGAGTATAAAGTTTATCTGTAAACTCCTAAGATGGTAACAAGTGTACCTTAATATTACATTGTGGGAATTTAAAGGACCAAACCAAGCCTTACTTGACCAATTTGCTGAGATTTTATCTCTTGTCCCAAAATGAGTGTCACCAAGTACAAGGAACAGTGGCCTAAACTCTCTTTACGTATCATTCAAGCTGTTAATCCTAGGTGTTCATGGCTAGAAAGGTGGCTGGTATGGGGTTGGTATGTGTAAGACCCCAATTTTTTTTAATAAAGATGAGTTTTCTATAAATATCATTTTTAAATATTATGGAATGAATTTGATATAATGTTATAGTTGTGGGTAATATTTATAAATTTTGTAAAGTACGCAAGTTGTTGTATAATATTCGATTGGTCGGTTTATATTCATTTTAACAGGGAATATTCGTACGACGACACAATCATTGGTGGACTCCACAACAGAATTATTGTCGGATTGAGAAAACGATAAAAATACTTTATGAAAATAGCGGCGAAAGTTTTACCGTTAATTGTTGAAACACCCGGTGTTAAAAGTACAGTAATACGCGTGGTGACATAGTAGCACACGGTATTGATTATTGATGCTTACGTAAAAAGTCACTCAGTTTTGTTCAATTATTGTTATAGTAATTGCTGCATAGTATCTAACGTTATTTCATTCAATTATTGTCAATATTTTATAATCAATAATTGAGACGACAAAGTTATTAATATTACTATTTGCAATATTAACGATGTCTAGAAGTTCTGTCAAGAAGAGGTTTGGTCACTTAATTGCGCGCTAATAGGGAGAAATTCTTATTGGAAAGCCCCCTCTTTCCTGGGAACGACCTGGTCGATTAATATTGTGAATTATAATAATGATGATAAATGTTGTTAATTATGTTGAGGTGTCTTTTTATGAAGTCACGGAGGTTTATATATATATATATATATATATATATATATATTATATAAAATTTTAATTTATTAGTATTATTAATGTAATAAAACAGAAAAGCTTTTTATATAAAATAGAATACTTTTATAAAGTAATCTGTTTTATTAAACTATAAATAGAATATATTATATTCTATTATGCATAGTATTTTGCATAGTAAAATCTTTTTATATATAACAGAATACTTTTATAAACTTATTTGTTTTATTAGATTTTAAATAGAATATATTATATTTTATTATGCATAGTATTTGCATAGTGCCTGCATAGTGTTTGCATAGTAAAAACTTTTTATATAAAATATAATACTTTTATAAAGTTTTGTTTAATTTGATTATAAATAGAATATATTATATTTTATTGCATAGTGCAGCATAGTATCCTTTCTATTTTCCTATAAATATGAGGCTTAGTTAGAATTGAAAACCACACCAAAAGTTTAGAGAATTCTTCTATAATCTTGAGCGTATTTCTTTAGAGTTTTAAGAAGTTTTGAGCGTAGTGTAAGTTTTCTTCAAGAATATCCTCGCCCTACCAGTCGGAGTACTCTTCTTTTACGGTAAGGGGTATTATTTCTTTTGTATTCATGAAGAGAACTTCTGTTATTCCATTCCTTATTATTCTGTTGGAATAACCTGTTCATGCGAAGTACCGCATACATGGTGAAATTCTTCTAATATTCCATTCTTTATTATTCTGTCGAAATATCATGTCTGTGCGTTTACACCTGACCTGGTTCTATTATTTATTATTTTGTCAGAATATCCTGTCTGTGCGTTTATACTGGACCTGGTTCCATTATTTATTATTCTGTCAGAATATCCTGTCGGTGCGTTTACGCATGACCTGGTTCCATTATTTATTTTTCTGTTGGAATAACCTGTTTGTGCGGTCTATCGCATGCTTGGTGAATTCTTTTGTTATTCTATTCTTTATTATACTCTGTTGGTTAAAGTTTTGGCTTTTATACTCCATGAAATTAATGGAATATCTTTGATATTTGCGCTTCATCCAGTATCTTTTCATGAAAATATTCTTCTGAGCATTCTTAAATTTTACTCTACAAAGCAGTATCATGTTGACAATTTGGACGTTGTTGGTTCCTGGATAAATTAATTTTTGAACTTGTTTTATTGAATTTTTATATTATAGTCATCATACTCATGTTTATATTTTGTTGAAAGTCATCTGTGGCATGTAGTGCATAGATGGACTTGGTATGATTATAACCAGGGATTATTCGGTATAATCATGACCGTAATATTATAAATGATGTGGTAAAAGTCCTCATTGGCCCGTAGTGCATTGATGGACAGTTGTTGGCATGATCATGACCATTGATGAATACACAAATATCCTTGGCCCGTAGTGCATGGATAATTTGTGGTCGTGATACTAATTAATATCCTTGGCCGTAGTGCAAGGATGATGTGGATTATTTATTAAGCTAAGTCTCAGCGATAAAAGTAATAAAAAACTTTTTAAATCATAAAAGATAGTAGATGTTATTCACTACTTGACTCTTTTAATGGATAACTTATTCCACTGCAGTTAAACTTGATGTTTGTTATATTTTATCAGTTTAACACTGTTGAAGGCTAGCGATAATTTATTTTGCATTATCTTAGTCATAATATTTTTACTGGGCTAGTTGAGCTCACCCTTTTGCTTTCATTGTTCTCTTCAGGAAATGAGAACGTAGCGGGGACTAGTCGGGGAACGGAGTGACGGTTCAGATGATAGTATTAGTAGTCCTCACTATTCTATGAAATAGTGTGAAAATAAATGTATTGAGGACTTATTTTGAGTTTGAATACTGTTTAGAAGAAAGTGTTGTATTAAAACTCACAGCTTATGTTTTGTTGTATTTTACACAACAGTTGTATAATTAAGTTTTATTTGTATTTTGTACCATGTATTTGACGACTCAGAATAGGTGATGTATACCTATTTTGGGGGCGTCACAGTTGGTATCAAAGTTTAGGGATATGATCCCTGGTTAAGATGTGAGACTAGAACTAGGAGGGGAGAGACGGGGAATTCCTTCGCTAGTATGACCTACCTAAGTTTATTTGGTATTTAATTGGTCGGTTAGTGTATAGGGATATTATGTTACATGTCAATTAACATTTGTTTTGTGGCAGTATCTGAAAATGACATCCGAGAATGTTGAGAATAGCAATAGAGCACAGGAAACCAATGAGGTTCCACATATCTATAATTAGGATAATGCACATCAGGAAGGCGACAATCCTCATGCAAACAACAACACTAACCAAATGATGAATGATGGAATGTTCTGGGGATTTATGCAATTCATGCAACATCAGGCGAGAGAGGCTCCTGTCCAAAATATAGGTGAAAACACTGAAAACTCTCGGACGGTCACCGCTAAGCAGTTCAAGGAGCTGGGACCACCGGAGTTTATTGGAGAGCAAAAACCACTTAAGGCAGAAACGTGGATCAAGCAGATCACCAAGATATTTGATGTCTTGGGATGCGTCGAGGAGCAAAAGGTTCCCTTTGCCACCTTTATGTTGCGAGGAGAGACAGATTACTGGTGGGATTCGGTAAAGCGTACTCAACCTGCTGCATTGAAGATGTCTTGGGAAAAGTTTTAAGAACTATTCAATGACAAGTACTTTCCCGAAAGTATTCATCACATGAAGGAGGTAGAGTTCATCAAGTTGGAGCAGAATAATATGACCGTGTCGCAGTACGAAGCTTAGTTTGCCGAGTTGTCCCAGTTTGCGTCCCACTTGGTTGATAATGAGGAAAGAATGATGCGGATATTTTTAAGAGGTTTGAAACCAGAGATACGTCAATATCTTATTTCTCATAAACTGTGTTTGTATTCAGATGTTGTAAATAGGGCTCAGTTATTGGAGCGCGATAACAAGTCAATGCAACTAAGAGAAAGCATCCGACAGAATAAAAATACCAGTGGTAACAGCCATCGAAGCGGTGACAACAAACGTGGAGGGAATCAATATGCCAGAAATGGTAACCACTTTGGTGGTAATCATGGCCAAGGCAATAAAAGTGGACATTTCAAGAAGAGGAGATTCAACAATGATGGAAAGACGTCAGCACCAACACCCGTTGTTAAGGAAGGAGAACTACCACCTATCATACGCTTCAAATACGGAGGGGAGGGACATATCAGTCCAAACTGCACGATGCCATCCAAAGCGTGTTATAATTGTGGAAGAAAATGTCACCTAGCCCGATTTTGTCGTGCACCGAAGACAAGTCCAGTTGGAACGGTGACACAAAATACCGTCCCAGACAAGTCAAAACCAGTAGTTCAAGGGAAAGCATTTGTTTTGACCTCCCAGAAAGCAAGGAAACTGAATGAGGTCATCACGGGTAAGCTTATCATAAACTCTAGCGAAGTCTATACCTTATTTGATACCGGTTCTACCCATTCTTTTATTTCTCCTACTTGCGCTCAACAATTAAATTTGACTCCAGATAAATTAGACTTTGACTTATCTGTAGAAACTCCGTTGGGAGAAATCTTCATTACATCCACTGTTTATAAGTCTTGTTTGGTTCAAATCGGTACCCTCACATTACCTGTCGATCTTATTTCATTGAAAATACTTGCATTTGATGTGATTCTAGGGATTGATTGGTTAACTACTCATCATGCTAAAATTGATTATTTTTGTAAGGTTGTTATCTTTCATATTCCTAATCAACCTATTATGCGAATTCAAGAGACCAAACCATTAAAATCAATCACGGTCATCTCAAGCCATAAAGCTATTCGTTTATTGAAAAATGGATGTCAAGCTTTCTTAGCTCATGTCATAGATCTAAACAAAAATACATCAGTTTTGAATGATATTTCTATTGTTAATAAATTTCCTGACGTATTCCCTGAAGAACTTCCTGGCCTACCCCCAAAGCGTGAAATTGAATTTTGTATCGACCTTGAACCAGGTACAAAACCCATTTCCAAAGCCCCATATCGGATGACTCCTATTGAACTTCAGGAGTTAAAGACCCAATTGCAAGAATTATTAGACATCGGTTTCATTCGACCTAGTACTTCTTCTTGGGGTGCTCCTGTTCTATTCGTGAAGAAGAAAGATAGAAGTATGCGACTTTGTATTGATTATTGGGAGTTGAATCATGTCATCATCAAAAATAAGTACCCGTTGCTTTGCATTGATGACCTGTTTGACCAGTTGCAAGGAGCATAATTCTTTTCAAAGATCGATCTTCGTTCTGGATATCATCAGCTGAAGGTTAGAACTGAGGATATTCCAAAGACTGCCTTCAGAACTCGGTACGAGCATTATGAATTCTTAGTCATGTCTTTTGGATTGACTAATGCTCCTGCTACCTTCATGGATATGATGAACCGAGTATTCAAGGAATATTTAAATCACTTTGTGGTCGTCTTTATTGATGACATCCTCATATATTTCAAAAGCCGTGAAGATCATGAGCAATACTTGAGGCTGATACTCCAAAAGCTTCGTGAAAACAAGCTTTATGCCACGTTGAAGAAATGCGAGTTATGGCTTGAAGAAGTGGCATTCCTTGGGCACGTAGTATCAAGTCATGGAATATATGTTGACCTGGCAAAGATTGAAGCTATTCAAAGCTGGGAGCAACCCAAATCAGTGACCGAAGTACGTAGCTTTCTCAGCTTAGCTGGTTACTATCGGAGATTCGTGGAAGGATTTTCTCGAATCGCTACTCCACTAACTCAGCTGACTCGAAAAGATACAAAATTCGGTTAGAGCGAGGAATGTGATAATAGTTTTCAAAAACTCAAGAAAAGACTCATTTCAGCACCTGTTCTGACCATACCATCTAGCACGGAGGGATTTGTCATCTACAGTGATGCTTCGGACAAAGGGTTAGGATGTGTTCTCATGCAACATGGGAAAGTCATAGCCTATGCCTCTCGACAACTCAAAGAATATGAGAGGAATTATCCTACTCATGATCTAGAGTTGGCAGTAGTCATTTTTGCACTAAAGATTTGGAGGCATTACTTGTATGGGGAGAAAGTGGAGATCTTTACGGATCATAAAAGCCTCAAATATTTCTTCACCCAAAAGGAACTTAACATACGACAACGACGTTGGCTTGAACTGTTGAAAGATTATGATCATACCCTCCAATACCATCCTAAAAACGCGAACGTGGTAGCTGACGCATTGAGTAGAAGATCATATGCGGGTACGAGTGCGATATTATCAGCGCAAAGGCCCATTTTGTGCGACTTGCAAAGGATGGAGATATAGTTAAAGACTTCGGGGGCCCTTGTGATGATGGCGAATATACGAGAAGAACCGACTTTAATTGATAAATGTGACGCCCCCAAAAATAGGTATACATCATCCATCTTGGGTCACCAGATACATGGTACAGAATTCAAATACAACTTACTAATACAACTATCGTGTACAATACGACAAAACATAAACTGTGAGTTTGAATACAAATATTGTCTACTAGAGAGTATACAAACTCAAAAGGAGTCCTCATTACAATTATTATCACACTATTTCACAGAATAGTGAGGACTACTAATGCTATCATCTGGACCATCACTTCATTCCCCGACTCATCCCAGCTATATTCTCATTTCCTGAAGTGAACAGTGAAAGAAAGGGTGAGCTCAACTAGCCCAGTAAGAAATATTATGACTAAGATAATGCAGAATAAATTATCATTAGTCTCCAACAATGTTAAATTGATAAAATATAATAGACATCAAGTTTAACTGCAGCGGAACAAGCAATCCATTAAAAGAGTCAAGTAGAAAATAAAATCTACTATCTTTTAAGATTTAAAAGGTTTTTCATCACTGTTATCGCTGAGACCCAGCCTAATAAATATTTCACATCATCGAATAACCCATGTACTACGGCCAAGGATATTCTTTAGTATCATGACCACAATTATCCATGCACTACGGGCCAAGAATATTTGTGTATTCATTAATGGTCATGATCATGCCAACAACTGTCCATCAATGCACTACGGGCCAATGAGGACTTTTACCACATCATTTGTAACATTACAGTCATGATTACACCGAATAATCCCTGATCATAATCATACCAAGTCCATCTATGCACTACAGGCCACAGATGACTTTCAAAAAATATAAACATGAGGATGATGACAATGATATAAGAACTCATTAAAACAAGTTCAAGAACTAATTTATCCAAGAACTGATAACGTCCAAATTGTCAACATGATACTGCTTTGTAGAGTAAAATTCAAGAATGCTCAGAAGAATATTTCCATGAAAAATACTGGATGAAGCGCAAATATCAAGAATATTCCACTAATTTCATGGAGTATAAAAGTCAAAACTTTAATCAACTGAGTATTTTAAGGATTGGAATAACAAAAGAAATCACCATGCATGCGTTACTTCACATAGACAGGTTATTCCAACAGAATAATAATAACGGAACTAGGTCAGGCGAAATTCGCACCGACAGGATGTTCCAACAAAATAATAAAGACGGAACCAGGTCCGGTGTAAAACACACAGACATGATATTCCAACAGAATAATAAAGATGGAACCAGGTCCGTTGTAAAACACACAGACAGGATATTCTAACAGAATAATAAAGATAGAATAATAGAAGAATGTCACCAAGTATAGGGTAGACCGCGTATACAGGTTATTCCAACAGAATAATAAGAAATTGAATAACAACAGTTCTCTTTATGAATAAGAAAGAATAACACCCCTTACCGTAAAAGAACTGAATATAAGAGTAGTTAAGTAGCAGAAAACTTTTCTTCTTTCTCTCTATAATTTTCTTTCTCTAGAGTTTCACTGAATTCGTAAGAAATAATGAAGGAATGAGCTTCTATTTATAGAAGAATGGACTGCATAGTAACTAATTCATGAACGGTCCAGATTAATTTATTTTTAATCGGACGGTCCATATTTAAAGCAAAATCTTTTAAATAAAATATAATATATATTATTATATAATAATAATAATAATAATAATAATAATAATAATAATAATAATAATAATAATAATAATAATAATAATAATAATAATAATAATAATAATAATAATAATAATAATAATAATAATTGTACTGCCACCCATGAATCCAATACTCCTCCCCTGACAATCCATTTCATCACATGGTATATATATATATATATATATATATATATATATATATATATATATATATATATATATATATATATACACATTTCATGCCTTCCTTTTTCTTTTTCCTTACCAACCCGTGACCACTTTTGAAAAACAACCTCCCAGTCATTCAATTTCCTATATATGGGCCCCACATGGGTAAATGTGGATAAATGGGGGTCCATATAATATAAAATAACTTTCTACCGATCATATCTTAGCTAGGGATCATATCCCTAAGCTTTGATACCAACTGTGACGCCCCCAAAAATAGGTATACATCACCCATCTTGGGTCGCCAGATACATGGTACAGAATTCAAATACAACTTACTAATACAACTATCGTGTACAATACAACAAAACATAAACTGTAAGTTTGAATACAAATATTGTCTACTAGAGAGTATACAAACTCAAAAGGAGTCCTCATTACAATTATTATCACACTATTTCACAGAATAGTGAGGACTACTAATGCTATCCTCTGGACCATCACTCCGTTTCCCGACTCGTCCCAGCTATATTCTCATTTCCTGAAGAGAACAGTGAAAGAAAGGGTGAGCTCAACTAGCCCAGAAAGAAATATTATGACTAAGATAATGCAGAATAAATTATCATTAGTCTCCAACAATGTTAAACTGATAAAATATAATAGACATCAAGTTTAACTGCAGCGGAACAAGCAATCCATTAAAAGAGTCAAGTAGAAAATAAAATCTACTATCTTTTATGATTTAAAAGGTTTTTCATCACTGTTATCGCTGAGACTCAGCTTAATAAATATTTCACATCATCGAATCACCCCTGCACTACGGCCACGGATATTCTTTAGTATCACGATCACAATTATCCATGCACTACGGGCCAAGAATATTTGTGTATTCATTAATGGTCATGATCATGCCAACAACTGTCCATCAATGCATTACGGGCCAATGAAGACTTTTACCACATCATTTGTAATATTACGGTCATGATTACACCGAATAATCCGTGGTCATAATCATACCAAGTCCATCTATGCACTACAGGCCACAGATGACTTTCAAAAAATATAAACATGAGGATGATGACAATGATATAAGAATTTAGTAAAACAAGTTCAAGAACTAATTTATCCATGAACTGATAACGTCCAAATTGTCAACATGATACTTCTTTGTAGAGTAAAATTCAAGAATGCTCAGAAGAATATTATCATAAAAAATACTGGATGAAGTGCAAATATCTAGAATATTCCATTAATTTCATGGAGTATAGAAGTCAAAACTTTAATCAACTGAGTATAATAAAGAATGGAATAACAAAAGAAATCACCATGCATGCGGTACTTCGCATAGACAGGTTATTCCAACAGAATAATAATAACGGAACCAGGTCAGGCAAAATTCGCACCGACAGGATGTTCCAACAGAATAATAAAGACGAAACCAGGTCCGATGTAAAATACATAGACTGAATATTCTAATAGAATAATAAAGACGGAACCAGGTCCGGTGTAAAATACACAGACAGGATATTCCAACAGAATAATAAAGACAGAATAATAGAAGAATGTCACCAAGTATAGGGTAGACCGCGTATACAGGTTATTCCGACAGAATAATAAAAAATAGAATAACAACAGTTCTCTTCATGAATAAGAAAGAATAACACCCCTTATCGTAAAAGAACTGAATATAAGAGTAGTTAAGTAGCAGAAAACTTTTCTTCTTTCTGTCTATAATTTTCTTTCTCTAGAGCTTCAGTGAATTCGTAAGAAATAATGAAGGAATGAGCTTCTATTTATAGAAGAATGGACTGCATAATAACTAATTCATGAACGGTCCAGATTGATTTACTTTTAATCGGACGGTCCATATTTAAAGCAAAATCTTTTAAATAAAAATAATATATATATATATATATATATATATATATATATATATATTGCATGTGCTAACGCATTCACGGGATACACTCCCGTGATTCAAGTTTGCTCCCTCCTCATTATGTCAACAAAGTTTATAATAATAATAATAATAATAAATTGTACTGCCACCCATGAATCCAATACTCCTCCCCTGACAATTTATTTCATCACATGGTATATATATATATATATATATATATATATATATATATATATATATATATATATACATTTTATGCCTTCCTTTTTCTTTTTCCTTACCAACCTGTGACCACTTTTGAAAAATAACCTCCCAGTTATTCAATTTCCCACATATGGGCCCCATATGTGGGCCCACCTTTATAATATAAAATAACTTTCTACCGATCATTTTGAAAAAAATGAGTAAATGAGGGTCCATATATACAACAATTATTATAGCAATAATTGAACAAAACTGAGTGACTTCTCACGTAAGCATCAATAATCAATACCGTGTGCTACTATGTAATCATGCGTATTACTGTACTTTTACTACCGAGTAGTTCAACAGTATTAACGGTAAAACTTTCGTCGTTATTTCAATAAAATATTTTTGTCGTTTTCTCAATCTGACAATAATTCTGTTGTGGGGTCCACCAATGATTGCGCCGTTGTACGAATATTCCCTGCTAAAACGAATATTTTCCGACCAATCGAATATAATATAATAACTTGCATACTATGCAAAATTTATAAATATTACCGACAACTATAATATTATATCAATTTCACTTCATAATATTCAAAAATAATATTTATAGGAAATTCATCTTTATTCAAAAAGTTGGGGTTTTATAATAAAGTTAAAGCTGCTTAAGCTACAGACCTGGAGCTAATGCGTATGAGGAAGAAAGTGCAAGAAGGTGCTATGCCGGAAGTAAAAATCGATGAGGAAGGAATACTTCGAGTCAACTCCACACTTTGTGTTCCTAACGACCCTAATTTAAAGTATAACATCATGATGGAAGCGCACAACACACCGTTTGCAATCCATCCTGGGAGTACCAAAATGTATCATGATCTTTGACATACATTTTGGTGGGACAATATGAAGAGAGAGAGATAGCGCTGTTTATCTCAAGGTGTCTAACGTGTCAACGAGTCAAGGCAGAACATTAAGTACCAAAAGGTCCATTGCAACCACTTGAAATTCCAGAATGGAAGTGGGAGCATATTACCATGGATTTCATTATCGGTCTTCCCAAGGTTTCTCTAGGCATAGATACGATTTGGGTCATTATTGATAGATTGACCAAGTCGGCTCATTTCTTACCTATACGAGAAACTTATACACTTGAACGTCTTGCTCGTATATACATAAACGAGATTATAAGATTGCATGGTATGCCAGTATCCATAGTTTCTGATCGAGACCCAAGATTCACTTCACGATTTTGGGTTAGTTTGCAGAAAGTTATGGGCATGGATTTACGATTTAGTTCGGCATATCATCCTCAAACGGACGGGCAGTCGGAGAGGACTTTTTAAACTCTTGAAGATCTATTAAGACTCTATATCCTTGATTTCAAGGGAAGTTAGGACAAGTTCTTACCATTGGTAGAGTTTTCCTAAAACAACAGCTATCAAGCAAGTATTGGCATGGCTCCATTCGAAGCGTTGTATGGAAGAAAGTGTCGTTCTCTAGTATGCTGGGATGGGGTGGGTGAAGCAACGTTGTTGGGACCGAAGTTGGTATGTATGACTACAAAAAAGATTCAAACGATCTGGCAACGTATAAAAGCCTCACAAGATCGATAATAGAGTTATGCTGATCTTCATCGAAAGGACATAGAATTCGATATTGGAGATCATGTATTGTTACATGTTGCTCCATTGAAAGGAGTTATGAGATTTGGAAAGAGAGGAAAGCTCAATCCTTGATTCATTGGCCCATTTTTAATCCTCGATCCAGTAGGAACTGTGGCTTATAGACTCGCTTTACCGCCAAGTATGTCTCGGGTTCATAACATTTTTCACATATCTATGTTACGTACATATGTGAAAGACCCGCACCACATTATTGAGTTAGAACCAGACGAAATAGTGGAAGATTTAATGTATGAAGAGGTTCCTATTAAAATCTTGGATAAGAATGATCATGTTCTACGCTTCAAGGTTATACCTCAAGTCAAAATTTTGTGGAGGAACCATGATGTTGAGGAAATGACCTGGGAGTTAGAATCTGAAATGAAATCAAGGTATCCTTACCTCTTCGACATATCAGGTACGTACCCTAATTTCGAGGGAGAAATTTCATAAGAAGGGGAGGTTGTAAGACCCCAATTTTTTTTTAATAAAGATGAGTTTTCTATAAATATCATTTTTAAATATTATGGAATGAATTTGATATAATGTTATAGTTGTGGATAATATTTATAAATTTTGCAAAGTACGTAAGTTGTTGTATAATATTCGATTGGTCGGGAAATAATCGTTTTAACAGGAAATATTCGTACGACGGCACAATCATTGGTGGACCCAACAACAGAATTATTGTCGGATTGAGAAAACGACAAAAATACTTTATGAAAATAGCAGCGTAAGTTTTACCGTTAACTGTTGAAACACCCGGTGTTAAAAGTACAATAATACGCGTGGTGGCATAGTAGCACACGACATTGATTATTGATGCTTACGTAAGAAGTCACTCAGTTTTGTTCAATTATTGTTACAGTAATTGCTGCATAGTATCTCACGTTATTTGATTCAATTATTATCAATATTTTATAATCAATAATTGAGCCGACAAAGTTATTAATATTATTATTTGCAATATTAACGATGTCTAAAATTTCTGTCAAATAGAGGTTTGGTCACCTAATTGCGCGTCAATAGGGCGAAATCCTTATTGAAAAGCCCCCTCTTTCCTGGGAACGATCTGGTCGATTAATATTGTGAATTATAATAATGATGATAAATATTGTTAATTATGTTGATGTGTCTTTTTATGAAGTCACGGAGGTTTATATATATATATATATATATATATATATATTATAAAATTTTGTTTTATTAGTATTATTAAATTAATAAAATAGAAAAGCTTTTTATATAAAACAGAATACTTTTATAAAGTTATCTGTTTTATTAGACTATAAATAGAATATATTATATTCTATTATGCATAGTATTTTGCATAGTAAAATCTTTTTTTATATAAAATAAAATACTTTTATAAAGTTATTTGTTTTATTAGATTTTAATTAGAATATATTATATTTTATTATGCATAGTGTTTGCATAGTATCTGCATATTATTTGCATAGTAAAAACTTTTTATATAAAACAGAATACTTTTATAAAATTTTGTTTTATTTGATTATAAATAGAATATATTATATTTTATTGCATAGTGCAGCATAGTATCCTTTCTATTTTCCTATAAATAGGAGGCTTAGTTAGAATTGAAAACCACACCAGAAATTCAGAGAATTCTTCTACAATTTTGAGCATATTTCTTTAGAGTTTTAAGAAGCTTTGAGCGTAGTGTAAGTTTTCTTCAAGAATATCCTCGCCCTACCAGTCGGAGTACTCTTCTTTTACGGTAGTGGGTGTTATTTCTTTCGTATTCATGAAGAGAACTTCTGTTATTCTATTCCTTATTATTCTGTTGAAATAACATGTTCATGTGAAGTACCACATACATGGTGAAATTCTTTTAATATTTCGTTCTTTATTATTGTAAGACTCCAGCTTATTAATGAATAAAATCAAATTTTCTCTAAATATTATTGTGAATAATAAGGGGTTAATTTGATACAATACTTTGGTTATGGGTGAAATGTGCAAATTTTGCAAAATAAGCAAGTGGTTATAAAATATTCATTTTGTCGGGGAATATTCGTTTGGTCGTGGAATATTCTTGCTGTCGGGGAATATTCGTACGACGGCGCAGCCTTATATGGGCCCCATAACGGAAAGCGATTGGATGAAGAAAATGACAAGTATAAGTTGTTTATAAATAACGGCGTAGTTGTTACCGTTAATACTGTTAGAATACCCGGTGGTTAAAATACAGTAGCACATGGTATTGCACTAATTATTGATTCTTACGTAAGAAGGCACTGCTCAATAAGTGTTACAGTAGTTATTATTCAATATTTTATTTTATTGATTCAATAATTTCTGCGTTGATATTTTATATTATTGTTGTTTCAATAATTGTTGCTGCACAATATTTTCTTTTATCAGATCAATAATTCATATTATTTGAATAATATTATTAGATAACATTATTGACAATGTCTAGAAAGTTCTGTCTAAGGAGAGGTTTGGTCATCTAATTGCGTGCCAGTAAGGAGAAATCCTTATTGAAAAGCCCCCTCTTTCCTGGGAACGGCCTGGTTGTCATAAATGTGATTCTGTAATATTATTTGTGAATAATTAATTATTGATTCATATGATAAGGAAGTATTTATTTTATGTGGATATAAATGAGGGATATATTTTTGTGGTTAAAAATGAAGGAGTTAATGTTGAGGTTTTTATCAGTATTTTTATCGGAATGGAGGTATTAAAAATCAGGGTTTTTGAGATATTTTGCGGGGGTTATAATTTTTAATCCAACCGTTGGATCGTGGTAATTTTTGGATATGTTATACATATATAAGTTGAGTATATGTCCATAAATTTTAAACCGTTAAAAATAAACGTATGATTTATTATTAATTTTACGAGATGACCGGTTCAGAAATTGTTGAATTTTCGGAGTTAATCATTTTGGTAGAAAATTCTAGAATTGGTGGGCCCCACTCTTGGTTGGTGAAGAAATATGCTGAGATTTTTATTCAAATGTGGTAGGCTTGAATAGTAGCAGGTAAAGCCATCAGGTTACAGGTTAAGTCTGCTTCGGCGTGCTAATAGTTTCCTATAAATAGAGGGCTAAGTTAGAATTAAAAATCACACCAGAAACAAGTTTTTTCTCTTTTTCTCTCTCTAGATTATTGAGTGTATTTTGTGAGTATTTAGATACTTTGAGAGTTTCTATTCATCAGAGCAAGTTTCTTTCAGCCTTATACCGGTATTCCTACCAGAAGTACTGATATTTTGAGGTAAGGGATATTATTTTCTTCTTAATGATATTATTTTCTTCAATATCATTATGCTGAAATATTAACATGAGTTTTTATCAAATTTAGAACTTTTTGTGTCGGGGTTACTATTCACGTATACGTTACTATTCACGTATACGACACTATTCACGAAAACGGCACTATTCACCGAAAAATAAAATTTTCTCTTTTTGTCCAAGATGTCTATTATGGTTACTATCTTTGATTGTATCCATGTTTTGATCTTTATTTTTAAATTCTGCTTCACAATTGATTATTATGAAGTATTATTGATCTTGGATAAACTGTTATACGAATCCCTACTATTTGTTCTTCTGTCTCACTGGATTCGTTCTCTTTAAGATATTTTTCATCATTCGCAATCCTAAATGATGATATTACTGAATATCTTTGGCCTGTAGTGTTAAGATGTATGATTACTTGATGAATATCTTTGGCTTGTAGTGCAAAGATGAACATGTGTTGAGATGAACATGACTGACAGGTGATACAAATGAATATCTTTGGCCTGTAGTGCAAAGATGAATATTTGGATAAAGATGATTATTAATTGATGTTACAGGGATAAATTATTGATGATAGACTTTTAAATCTTAGAAGATAGTAGAATTCATTCTCTACTTGACTCTTCTAATGGTTTGCTATTTCCGCTGCAGTTGTTGGTCTAAAACTTGTTGTCGATTATATTCTATCAGATTTTTTCCTGTTGAATACTAATGATAATTTGTTGTATATTATCTTAGTCATAATATTCTTTACTGGGCTAGTGGAGCTCACCCTTTTCCTTGTTGTTCCATTTTTTCTCAGGAGGTGAGAACATAGCAGGATCTAGTCGGGGTATGGAGTGATAGTTCTAGAAAGATGTTTTAGCAGTCCTCACTATTTCTGTAAAATAGTGTTTGAATAATTGTATTGAGGACTTATTTGGGTGTGGATATTGTCTAGAAGACAATATTTGTATTTAAACTCACAGTATGTGTTGTCGAATTTTGCACGACAATTGTATTATTGAAGTTGTAATTTGCTTTCTGTACCATGTATTTGGTGACTCAGAATGGGTGTTGTATACCTATTTTGGGGGTGTCACAATTATTCTGTCAGAATATCCTGTCTGTGCGTTTATGCCGGACCTGGTTTCATTATTTATTATTCTGTCGGAATATCCTGTCTATACGTTTATGCCGGACCTGGTTCCATTATTTATTATTCTGTCGAAATATCCTGTCTGTGCGTTTATGCCAGACCTGGTTCCATTATTTATTATTCTGTCAGAATATCCTGTCGGTGCGTTTACGCATGACCTGGTTCCATTATTTATTTTTCTATTGGAATAACCTGTTTGTGCGGTCTATCACATGCTTGGTGAATTCTTTTGTTATTCCATTCTTTATTATACTCTGTTGGTTAAAGTTTTGGCTTTTATACTTCGTGAAATTACTGGAATATCTTTGATATTTGCTCTTCATCGAGTATCTTTTCATGGAAATATTCTTCTGAGCATTCTTAAATTTTACTCTACAAAGCAGTATCATGTTGACAATTTGGACATTGTTGGTTCCTGGATAAATTAATTCTTGAACTTGTTTTATTGAATTCTTATATCATTGTCATCATCCTCATGCTTTATATTTTGTTGAAAGTCATTTGTGGCATGTAGTGCATAGATGGACTTGGTATGATTATAACCAGGGATTATTCAGTGTAATCATGACCGTAATGTTACAAATGATGTGGTAAAAGCCCTCATTGGCCCGTAGTGCATTCATGGACAGTTGTTGGTATGATCATGACCATTAATGAATACACAAATATCCTTGGCCCATAGTGCATGGATAATTTGTGGCCGTGATACTAATTAATATCCTTGGTCGTAGTGCAGGGATGATGTGGATTATTTATTAAGCTGAGTCTCAGCGATAAAAGTAATGAAAAACTTTTTAAATCATAAAAGATAGTAGATGTTATTCTCTACTTGACTTTTTAAATGGATAGCTTGTTCTGCTGTAGTTAAACTTGATGTTTGTTATATTTTATCAGTTTAACACTGTTGAAGGCTAACGATAATTTATTCTGCATTATCTTAGTCATAATATTTTTTACTGGGCTAGTTGAGCTCACCCATTTGCTTTCATTGTTCTCTTCAGGAAATGAGAACGTAGCGGGGACTAGTCAGGGAACTAGTGGAGGACGACACATGTTCTTTCCTGCTTACAAAGATTCTGTCACCAGAATCGAAGACACAGATTAAACAAATAACAATTGATCGAGATTCTGTGTCTTCGTCCTTCTGTGCTTTCATTCCTAAAAGTTTCTCCTTGGAAGGGGAAAATTCGCTTCGATAAGAAGGGAAAGCTAAGCCTGAGGTTTATTGGACCCTTCGAGGTGCAGCGAAGAGTTGGAGAGGTGGCTTACGAGGTAGCCCTACCACCAGAGTTGGAAAATATTCACAATGTTTTTCAAATTTCGGTGTTACGACCGTATAAACTCGATTACAAACACATGATTGAGTACGAACCATTGCAATTTGATAAAAACTTGTCTTATAAAGAGATTCCTATCCAGATAGTTGACAGGAAAGAACAGGTGCTCAGGAATAAAGTTATACCTTCTGTGAAGGCGATTTGGAGGAACCACAATACTGAAGAAGCTACGTGGGAACTCGAGGATAAAATGATGAAAGATTACCCTGAGTTATTTGTTTAATCTGTGTCTTCGATTCTGGGGATAGAATCTTTGTAAGCAGGAAAGAATGTAACGAATGATTTATTTGAGTTGTGATTCTGAGGACAGAATCCTTGTAAGGAGAGAATGATGTAACATTCTAGAATTTTAGATTGTAATATTAAATATTTATTGAATTATATAAGTATTTAATGGATATGTTTATTGTTGAATAAATAATTGTTCAATTTGATTTGATTTGGTCTAGTTAATTATTTGTTAAGTAAACAATTAAGGAGTTAAGAAAATTAATTGTTATGAGATTATATACTAATTTAATTTAATAATTAAGTTAGAAAGCCTATAATGATTAAATGAATTATAATATTTTTTAATTAGAATTTGTAATTAAAATAAGGTGTTAGTTGGTTAAATAAAATTATAATTATAAAGAAAATTATAATTATGTGGTAGTGATTTATG
Source organism: Panax notoginseng (assembly GCA_016801055.1). Taxonomy (NCBI): domain Eukaryota; kingdom Viridiplantae; phylum Streptophyta; class Magnoliopsida; order Apiales; family Araliaceae; genus Panax; species Panax notoginseng. The sequence goes on along the minus strand of CM029013.1, from coordinate 217,572,533 downwards.
TGTTAAAGTAATAGATTAGTATTTGAATTGATTAAATTAGTTATTTAATTAAATAGAAGTGTGACAAAGAACCTTGCTATAAAGGAGTTATTAAAATAAATTAAAGGAGTTTAATTTAGTTTTGGCCAAACAAGCCTTAATGCATATTAAGTCTTTAATATAATAGTATTTTTATAAAACAAGGTATAAGGATTAATCTATTTATTTTAATTAGGTTTACCGAACAAGGTATATGAGTTAATGGGTTATTTTTATTATGTTAGCCAAACAAGCCTTATGGGTTTTGAATTTCAAAACCTATATAACTGATATAAGTTATATCTATATTTTTATTATGTAATTAATATATATTATTACTACTATACGTTATATTTTTTTACTACGAAAACTAGAGTTAGGAGAACAAAAGAAAAACTCAGAAGAAGAAAAAGGAAGAGAAGAAGAAGAATTAGAGAGAATTCTTGAGAGGTTTTGAGAAAAGATTGGGGAAAAGAAAGTTGTTGATTAAAAGGGAAGGGTATCATCTTATTAAACAAAGGTAGGATCTTAATCTTTTTAATTTTAAAGTTTAGTTTTTTCCTCTTCTAAAATTCTTTGTAAAAAAATCTTCATGAAGAATAAATTGTATGTGATATATGGTTTTATATTATAAATTATTGGTTATAAGATGGTTTCATGAGTTTATATATGATTATAGAGAAACTAGTTTATGTATGTATGTGTTTTATGAAGAAACTATATTACAGAGTGTTTATATGAAAATATATGAATATGGCTTAGTTTAAAATAAAATTAAGGTTTTATTAGTTGTTTAAATTATAATTTGACCATTGAATTTGTAAGAGGATGAATACACATAAATTTATTATGATGAATTAACTATTTTGATTGAAAAACAAAGTTACCGTGAAGACTTTCATTAAAAATGTCAAAAATGGACTTTCATTGAAATTGGGTGTTATAAAGTTGATGTTTATGTTATTGTATGTGTAAAAATATGTTAAGAGTATTGAAATTATGTTTATATGAAGTCTATATGTGTATTACATGTTAATTAGTTTGTTAGATTGGAGCTTATAGGCCAATTTGGCTTTTTGTTCATGCTGTTGCCGATGCTGGGCGCCGGAGTCTGGAGTTTGGTGCCGCAGCGCGGCCCAGCAGTGTAAGTTTTGCGCCGCAGCATCGGCGCCATGCCGCAGCGCCAATCGTTGGTCTGTGTCTCGCGCCGCAACGCCAGCTCACAGTGTAAACTGTGGCGCCGCAGCGCGAGTTAGCCGAATAGTCTGACAGTTTTATTTATTTACACAAATTTTGAAAATAAATGTTATGTATTAATAATTGGACTGTTAAATGATGATTTCGGTAGTACTAAACTAGGAATGAGCATGTTATCAAGGGATAACTAGTAATAACGTAATTCGATTATGTGAATTGATAATGATGTATATACTTGTTTATATATATAAAGTGTTGGTAGTGACTAATTATGTCATGATGACATATATATAGGGCATTGAGATTCAAGTTGTAAGGTTTAGCTTGTGCTCAAGGAAAGTTTTCTAACTCCAACACTTCGTTGTGCAAGTTTAATTTCGTTGAGTACGTTATTGCTTTTAATTCAATTACAATTACGCAAGTTGCTAACTCTACACTTTCGTAGAGCTAGATTATTTATTATTGAGAAAGTCCTTGTATCTAGTTGTTCATGAGGATACAAGTATTCTAAATCTTATACTTTAATATTTACCAAGTTTCTTTAATATGTAACTTGTTATTTAGCATGCGAATCGCTATATTTTAATATTCTAGTGTTGAACAACTTTATCGTTCAAATTACTAGTCACTTTGCATGCTTTGTATCCATTTCTCAATAACCTTGACTTTATATGTTTCAAGCAAATTATGTTATGATTATTCAGTGTTTATGATATTAGATTATTCCAAAAGCATGATATTAAGTTACAAATTTTGATTCAGTTATGATTATTCCATAGCATACAGTTAGTTCTTTTTTATTCAACTAACCCTTAGTTGATGACCGTTGAACTCTAAATTATCTTGTAATGTATCCAAACCAAACCTACTTTGGTGCGGACTTGTATTCTAATACTGAGATGAACAACTCTTTTATAAGAGATTTACGTTTAGCGTTGAAATGGTTGTGCACAATACATTGTACGAAGGGTTGATCCCCCTAAGTACGTGGAGTCCTTACAGTCTTATGACTGTTAAAGTTAAAGTTGAAAGATTACTTATAACTGTGGACATGGTTCGTGGTCATTAGACCCTCAGTTGTATATTTCAAAATGTTAATAGAACATATTGTTCAGTTCTATTGAGCATATTAGTTGGCAAATGTTGTAAGATTTTCTTCATTGTTATTTCAAGTAAGCTTTGTTTGCTCACTCTTGCTTATATAACTATTACGGCTAAAGATGAGAAGGTAGATGTACCTAGCACCAGTAAAGGAAAGGAAAAGATGAACAAGTACTGAAGACTTGTAATATGTTGACAGTTATTTACTAGACTTTAATTTGATTGATGTAATGAAGTATTTATTTAATTTCCATATTTGAATGATTGTAATTAAAGGTTAGATAACCTGGGAGATTTTGTCTATGTAATCCCTTAAGGGAAGGTTTATTATTTAATTTTTATTATGATTGGGTAGTTAGATATGAATGATTTAATTAAGTGAACACCGAATCTTGAGGTAATAAAGTACCGAGATTTGGGGGTGTCACAAGTTGGTATCAAGTTTGAAAATAAATGTTATGTATTAATAATAGGACTGTTAAATGATGATTTCAATAGTACTAAACTAGGAATGGGCATGTTATCAAGGGATAACTAATATTAACGTAATTCGATTATGTGAATTGATAATGATATATATACTTGTTTATATGTATAAAGTGTTGGTAGTGACTAATTATGTCATGATGACATATATATAGGGTATTGAGATTCAAGTTGTAAGGTTTAGCTTGTGCTCAAGGCAAGTTTTCTAACTCCAACACTTCGTTGTGCAAGTTAAATTTCGTTGAGTACGTTATTGCTTTTAATTCAATTACAATTACGCATGTTGCTAACTCTACACTTTCGTAGAGCTAGATTGTTTATTATTGAGAAAGTCTTTGTATCTAGTTGTTCATGAGGATACAAGTATTCTAAATTTTATACTTTAATATTGAGCAAGTTTCTTTGATATGTAACTTGTTATTTACCATGCGAATTGCTATATTTTAATATTCTAGCGTTGAACAACTTTATCGTTTAAATTACTATTCACTTTGCATGCTTAGTATCTAATTCTGAATAACCTTGACTTTATATGTTTCAAGCAAATTATGTTATGATTATTCAGTGTTTATGCTATTAGATTATTCCCAAAGCATGTTATTAAGTTACAAATATCGATTCAGTTATGATTATTCCATAGCGTACAGTTAGTTCTTTTGTATTCAACTAACCCTTAGTTGATGACCGTTGAATTCTAAATTACCTTGTAATGTATCCAAACCAAACCTACTTTCGTGCAGACTTGTATTCTAATACTGAGATGAACAACTCTTTTATAAGAGGTTTACGCTTAGCGTTGAAATGGTTGTGCACAATACATTGTACGAAGGGCTGATCCCCCTAAGTACGTGGAGTCCTTATAGTCTTATGATTGTTAAAGTTAAAGTTGAAAGATTACTTATAACTGTGGACATGGTTCGTGGTCATTAGACCCTTAGTTGTATATTTCAGAATGTTAATAGAACATATTATTCAGTTCTATTTAGCCTATTAGTTGGCAAATGTTGTAAGATTTTCTTCATTGTTATTTGAAGTGAGCTTTGTTTGCTCACTCTTGCTTATATAATTATTACAGCTAAAGATGAGAAGGTAGATGTACCTAGCACCAGTAAAGGAAAGGGAAAGATGAACAAGTACTGAAGACTTGTAATATGTTGACAGTTATTTACCTGACTTTAATTTGATTGATGTAATGAAGTATTTATTTAATTTCCGCATTTGAATGATTGTAATTAAAGGTTAGATAACCTGGGAGATTTTGTTTATGTAATCCCTTAAGGGAAAGTTTATTATTTAATTTTTATTATGATTGGGTAGTTAGATATGAATGATTTAATTAAGTGAACACCGAATCTTGAGGTAATAAAGTACCGAGATTTGGGGGTGTCACAAGTTGGTATCAAGTTTGAAAATAAATGTTATGTATTAATAATAGGACTGTTAAATGATGATTTCAATAGTACTAAACTAGGAATGGGCATGTTATCAAGGGATAACTAGTATTAACGTAATTCGACTATGTGAATTGATAATGATATATATACTTGTTTATATATATAAAGTGTTGGTAGTGACTAATTATGTCATGATGACATATATATAGAGTATTGAGATTCAAGTTGTAAGGTTTAGCTTGTGCTCAAGGAAAGTTTTCTAACTCCAACACTTCGTTGTGCAAGTTTAATTTCGTTGAGTACGTTATTGCTTTTAATTCAATTACAATTACGCAAGTTGCTAACTCTACACTTTTGTAGAGCTAGATTGTTTATTATTGAGAAAGTCCTTGTATCTAGTTGTTCTTGAGGATACAAGTATTCTAAATCTTATACTTTAATATTGAGTTAGTTTCTTTAATATTGGGTAGTTAGATATGAATGATTTGATTAAGTGAACACCGAATCTTGAGGTAATAAAGTACCAAGATTTGGGGGTGTCACAAGTTGGTATCAGAGCCTTAGGTTATGAACCTTAGGTGGAAAAAAGCCTTAGGAAGTAACATTTGAAAAGATAGTGGTGATTAACTCTTATCGAGTTTTAAGAAAGAAGTAATAAAACACGTATGTGCTTATGTGTTTACAACTTATGTGCTCGTGAGTGTCGAGTAGTAATGATTAATAATAAAAATTTAAAATTTTGTTGTCAGGATGGCTAATGTCAGAGAATCCAGTCAGGCTAGGGAGGAAGGACCTCAGATGCCTATAGAGGAGGTGCCTCGCAACATTCAGGTTGTTTGGGAACAACTACTGCAACGGGAGTTAGCCCCTTTGGTCACAGTGGTTGAAGATGAGGATGATGACATGGAAACGAATGAGGAAGATCCTGTTGAGTTGCCACAGGAGGATGAGGATGATGAGGATGAGGAGGAAGAGACTCCACTAACCTCGATAGCCGCTCGTATGTACGATGAAGTCTATGACCGCAACATATAAAGTCTAACAAGGGTTCGTTAGTCTAACAAGGTTCAACAATAAATGGTATTTAAATTGAATAACAATCTCAAGAGATATACAATATAACAAGTATTGTATAACAGATTCATACTCTGAAAAGATAATTAATCTTTAATATAACAAATCAAACTTGATTTAATAATGACAAGAATTGCTTGAAGTAATTTACAATCTTAAATAATGATAACAAGTAGGGTTAGGATACTTGCCTCGTGCGTAGATTACACTTTAACTAAACTCGTTCTTTGATTTAACTCCTACATATCAATTACGTTTACAATACCAGTCAATTACAACATACTAAACATCATAAGTTTATTCTTTTATCTAACTCGAATTCAGGACTATACTTAGTCAACTACTATACTTATTGTCAAAAATTAGATTTCACGAACAATAAGCTAACTATGCATTCGATCATTCAATTCACATGCAATTGTGTTATGAACGTGTTAAGAATTTATTTTAACACCTTATTATACGTTTAACAAGTTTTTATGATCAATAGACTAAGTTAATAACACATTACTAGACTTAAACATTTTAAAAACTCATTTCTGGCCAATCTGCTAAGTGGCGCTGCGGCGCCACTGATGTACTGGGTCTTGGCACTGCGGCGCCGTGGCGCTGCAACGCGAGTCTCAGACCTAGAGTTGGCGCCGCGGCGCAACACTCCAGATTTTGAATTTCCAGTTTGCGAAGAACACATAATTTAGCGAAATAAACATTGCATAAACACTAAATTCACCAAATTCAACATACCCACATGCTAGAATTTATATATAATCATTATCCAACATTTATAGAGTGATTTTAACCCATTAAAACGTATAATCACAGAATTAAATTATGCAAATTGTACTGTTATTGATGTTCTTGAAGGTTTTGAACACAAAACATAAAAATTGACACTACGGATTCGTTATAACACCGAATCCGTTCATTTAAACTTTGGTCTCTTCGTATCAACATACATAATAATATATGAGTGTAAATTTTACTAAAACATTTATGTTTGACACACTAAAATTACGTATAAAGGCCATAAGGCCAAAACCCAAACTCTGTAAATTTTGAAATAACAACTCATCGTATTATAAAAGTTATGATATGGAATCATGCAATATATATATATATATATATATATATATATATATATATATATATATATATATATATATATATATATATATAACATGCTTTACTACTCGAATTAGTACATATAACCATATAACTACACAATCTCTAACTACAGAGATTTACAGAATATATGAAAGCCATTTTTATAAAACTTTAAAAGACGTAAAATAGGAATTGGGTTGAAGAGGTTACCCAAGCATAGATTAGAAGGATTGAAAATTTTCCCAATTTCTTCTTAACTCTCACAAATCTCTTAAGACTCTCTGAACTTTCAAACTCTATCCCTCTCTTTCTCCTCTCTGTTTTTCCCAGACTTAGAAAATGAAGAAGAAAAGAATACGTAATATAATAAAGGAAAAAAGAAACTGATGCGTATAATGGTCAGTTAACTCAGTCATGTGTAACTACTGATAACTCCCACTAAGGCTATGTTTGGCTAGTTTTAAAAAACTTAATTCCATTTAATTTAATAACTATTTTATCATATAGTTTAAAAAATGTCACACTCCTTATAAAATAAATCCAATATTTTATTTAATTTACTTTAAATAAAATATAATAATTTCTCATAAATTCACATAGTCACATAATTAAATTTCTTATTAATAAATAATGTCAAATTATTAACTCTCTAATTAATAATTAAATTAATTAAAATACCAATATGATTATTAAATATTTCTTTTAATACAATAAGCTCAAATAATCACATACTTTGATAATAAAAAATTCTCCACATTAATTTAATAAATATAACACATATAATTAAATTAATCTACCACAATTGCATTGATTAATTATTTATTCTAATAATTAATTCATCGAAAAATATTTATTCAATCCAATAAATATTAAAATTAATTACAAAATCTCGGTTGTCACAGATAATCATTAAAATGTCCGTGTCGTGCTATTTGCTATATACATGTTGAGAAGGTGATTCTTTTCTCATGTGTATAACAGATAGATAGGTTATAGTTAGAGAATATAATGTTAGGTAGCGAGTTCTTAAAACTCATACTTATGGCAAGTTCGTGACTCATAATCATATGATGGGACCCCTCAGCAAATGGACGACTTTAGTCTGACTAGGATAAGTTCCTACACCCATATGATTAAGGCAAGTTCCTGGATTTTTAAAGTGTGGTAAGTTTGATGAACTATATCGAGTATATATATGTTATGAATTAAGAGATTTTGGTATAGTAAAGATTGAAGTTGATGAAGAAGCGTGGATTTTCTAAATCTTCTAGCTCTGCTAGATTTTCAAAAATTTATTAACTTCGTGCTAGTGTTTGCACTTGGTTTCTTGAGAAAAACGTTGGGTCAAGTGACTGAACCAATGAGTTTTAAAAACAACGTCGTTATTCGTATGTCTAAGCTACTTGTTTCGGCTAACACAAAAATAATTTGAAAATCTTTCAAATTGTATTTCTAACCATGTGCATCATTTGATATGGTATAAAAATGGTAAACGATGGAGTCATCAATGCAGTCGAACCTAGTGTCGGTTGTGATCGGAAGATCGTCAACCCACTATGGTGTGATGTAATATGACGAAGTCACCTAATAGCAATCCTCAACGTACTACTAATCTGGTACGGTATCATGACGTCATAAAACGATTTTTTGGTTTTCTTTCGAATTATGAAAAGTTGACTAAATTATTTTGATTGATGTCTGAACTGTTGATAAGAGTCTAAGCTATTTGACTCGGCTAGACAACTGTTGAAAAGTGATTATAGAATTCAAGCGTTCTTATGTAATTGTGCCAAACCAGATTGCCCTAGTGCGGATTCAGTCGTTGAAAAGCTGAGGTGAACAATCCTATAAGGGGACATGTTTTCGGAGACAATAGTTCCAAGCGTAACACAAGTAGTCATTACAAAACACTACGTTGCGGCCCAACGTAGTGGTACAATTGGTTGGCCACCTAGTGTACGTTTGGAGGGCGTTTTCAGTCTTTGTGATTGATAAACACTCTGGTTTGTAGTGCGAAGGATTGTGATGAAGCACTGGTTCACAGTCTTGTGACCCCTCAGCATAATTTGGAGTCTGTGTTATTCATACTACTTCCCGATTATTGAAAAATCGTGGATGACTCTTATTCTTCTGTGTGATGAATGTAGTGGGTAGAATATTTCTTAGAAAGGACAATGTGATAAAATGCAAGTGAGCAAGTTATAATAAAACTTTCGAAAAGTGAATGGATAATATTATCTAAAAGAATATGTAATATTCGAAATAACACCGAGTAAAGGAGGTTTCGGTGATTCTGAGGACGGAATCCTTATAAGGGGGAGAGGATATAAGAACCCGAATTTTTAGAAAATATTAAAATAAGAATTTAGTGAATAAAATTCTTAAAGCATGAGATAGGTTCGAACGAGTATATATATGTGTGTGTGTTACGAGGTGTGTGATATTGTGTTACATAGGGTAATATAAGCTATGTAATATGTGATGTTGTGTTTAATAAATATATATCGTTATTATATATTTATTATATATTGTAGAGAGGAATTAGTAAGAAGATGGATAAAATTTATCTATTGATATTAAATAATTTATGTGAAATTATTTTATAATAGTAAGGTGGTGACATTAAATATATTTGATAATCACCAATTTCTTGAGTATTTGTACGAGTTCATATCAAGTCTAAGACAGTGCAACCGTACCCTTTAATGGTGGATGTATAGGAGCTGAGCTAAACAATTCCTTTAGAGAGCGGAGGTATATACGAATTAGTAACCGATCTAACTCACTGTGAAAACAGTGTAGACGAGACGGAAACTAATTTGTTGGTTGTTTGTGGAAAACCACTCAGTGCACTATATTGAATACTATTAAAGGCTCGACACATGCTAGGTTTAGACTTGTATGCGTGTATGTTGTTGTCGAGAGTAGAAAATCGATATACCTTTAAGGTGGTTAGAGAATTAGTACGTAATTTAATACACGGCTGGGAGTGAAATGAAAGGAATGTATGTAGGTGTACATTCGAGTTTTGTGTTATTAGTGGTATAAAACCGTAAAGGATATGTATAGTTGGTTAAACTAATAAGGGAAATAGAGTTTTAAAACTCGAAGTGCGATCCTTAAATTGTTAAGAAAAATAGTAATCGATGATGTGAAACCAAATATAGGGTTGATGTTAGGCGAGTTAACGCTTAAGGAGGATGTGTAAACTGTTTAGAAGTGTAAGATTTCAGTTCTGCTAATGCAGAACTTGTCTGCCTAGAAATTTGGTATGGCGCAGCTGTGCCATTACCATGCCTATAACCAGCGCAGCTGCGCCGGTCTGTGGAAAATCCTGAGTCAGTTTATGATCTGTGATTTGCAAGCCATGCATACTAACAACTCTTATAAGGTCATGAATGGTGACTAAGTGTTCATGAAGAAATTTAGTTAGCTAAACATGACTTGAATAAATGCTTAATTAATTAACCCGAATTAAATATGGTTAATTAAGTGGTATTATAGAATATTATATTCTATTACAAGAATGCATAATAATTATATATTTCTAATATTGAGTTATTTTAATAAAAGGAGGAAATGTTATGTTTGAATAATAATATTACCTTATATATTTTATATAGGGTATGGGTAATAATAAATGTATTAAAACGTATTTGCTATGAGTAAATAAATTGATGGAAACAATTTATTATAATAGAAAATAAACTCATTATCTATTTTCTATATATAATATATGTACACGTGTCGTACATATAGTTAATTGTTATTATATTGAAAGAGTAATAAGTGTGGAGAATGAGAGAAGCTTAAGATCGAACTTGTAAGATATGCCTTGTGTGGCACAATGGTGAGATACATTGTCTTATAATATGAATTATTGTTATGGGCAATATATTAGTATCTAGCAATTATTTGATGGTATATTGAATTATTATTATTATTGCAAGTGATAGCATGATAATAAGTATACTGGTTACAAATATTATAAGATTTATATTTATTGAGATGAGGCAATTATCTGTGTACTCTAGAGACTGGGAAGGAATTAAATGTTTAAATAAACATTAATATTAAGGGTATAATGTGGTTATGTGAGTAGTAGAAATAATTATGGAACTACTCGGATAATAATATCTTGCTGCGATATTTTATTACATGTATTTAATGTACATGAATTATATGATGTGAGTATAAAGTTTATCTGTAAACTCCTAAGATGGTAACAAGTGTACCTTAATATTACATTGTGGGAATTTAAAGGACCAAACCAAGCCTTACTTGACCAATTTGCTGAGATTTTATCTCTTGTCCCAAAATGAGTGTCACCAAGTATAAGGAACAGTGGCCTAAACACTCTTTACGTATCATTCAAGCTGCTAATCCTAGGTGTTCATGGCTAGAAAGGTGGCTGGTATGGGGTTGGTAAGCAACTCCTTAGGAACCATTGTTCCATTTCATTGCACCATGGGTTCCAAGCTTAAGTAACACAAATGTCCAGTCAAAACTTTTTCTTTAAATAGCAGACATGTTTCTCAGCGGTTTTGCTTGAAAATTTGCTGAGAATTGCTAAGTAAGAGTTGAGAGTATATAAGTGTTCTGAGAGTTTGAGAGTTCATTGGGGCAAGTTCCTTTCACATTTGCAGAGGTATAAGTTCTATTCCTTGCTTTCCATGTTCAATTTTCTGTTAAAAAGAGCTTTGAATTCTTGAATATCAATTTCTTGATTTTGTGGAATTTGATGTTAATAAGATTGGATATTGATTATATAGTTGTTATATGGCCACATAAGCATGTTTAAACTGTTACAAGAGTGTTTAAGAATGATTTTATGAGTAAATTCTGTGGTTGGGCTAGCTTTCTGCCGAAGCAGACTGATTCTTGGCTCGAACCAGGCACGGCGTAGCTGCGCCATAATTATACTGAGGCGCAGCGCCGGTTCCTGAAATCAGTTGGGATGTCTATTTTGAAATCTGCTAAGTGTTAGTTAATCGTTATAGCTTAAGCCAACATGCAAGCATGTGTAACATGTATATATAAGTATAATAACCTAATGTGAGCATGTTTTACTAAGATTAGCATGATTTGGTAGAGGATCTTTGACAAGGGCTTTAAGTTTTGAAAATAAACTTGGTTGAAATTCATGTTCTGCAAATTTTGAGCCTAGTGGTTTATACACATGACTGATTCCACACGTAAACGAACATGACATGTGATTCATAGTCCCTTTGTTTATGACCACCTTATTAGACTTTGTGTTAGAGAAGTTTTTCGAGAAAAAAGCTTAGCATAGTGAACTAACATGCATGACTACTACATGATTTAAACTCTGACCTTGCGAGCATGATAACATGACTTGACTGCATATGTTTAGAGCTTTGAAGTTGTCTTGTATGTGTTGAATGGTATGGTTCAAGTCTATAATGGTTTCAAAAGCAAACTTAAACATATTTTTAAAATCTAGTTGCATCACATGGATATCTAGATTCTAAAGGTTGTATAAGTCATGCTAAGTGTATAATATCCCTAGATATGATTTATATGTGCTATATTGCATCATTTATGAAAAATGATTTCAAAGGCAACCTCGAGCATGTTTTTGAACTTAAGTTGCATTGTACGAGTATTTAGATTTTTAAAGGCTCGAGATGCCATGTAATATTTCATTATGTCTTTAAACATAAGTTATGTATGTTAAACATAATAGAAGCAAACCAAGTATGAGGTTAAAGCATGTTTTAAAGTGTTAAACAATGCTAGCTATGAGTAAAAGATATGCATAGGTACAAGCATGTGTAGTAAAGACTATATGACCTCCTTATGAGAACATAAGGCTAATTAGTACACCTAGTCATTTCATAAACCTATTTGGTTTTGATTTCGTGAAAATCCTAAACTAAAGTCCCTAATATATAAGGCTGAACTTCAAGTGGTCATACAAGTATGTAAAGACCTCTAGCGTGTATGCATGTTAAGTTTAAGTGTTAAGTGTATTAAAGTATGGACTGAAAACAGGAAGGGCAAAGCTCAGTCTTGGTATGGCGAAGGGACAGCGCAGCTGCGCCGTCCCTAAGCCTGGACAGGGCGCAGCTGCGCCAGTCTGCAGTTTGGAATAGGTTCTGTTTTGGATATGATGTTTGAAGCATCCTTATATGATTACTTTAACTTGTAATATATGACCAATATTCTATGAAATGTGTTAAGAAGCATGCTATGTGATAGAGATGAATTTTAACTATGATTTTCAAAAGTTAAGTCCAAAGAGATGTTTTCAAGATATAAAGCAACGATTGAAAAATACGTTGTTTGGCCTTGTGGTATCATAACAATATGAATTGTGCTATGAATATATAGTATAGATGATGTTGTATGAAGTTACGACTAAGTTATACGTTTATGTATACGTTTAAACTTACCTATACGAGTTTTAAATATGTCGATCATGTAGCGAGTCAAGTATGTGATAGATATATACGAATGTTGATGTAATGTCCAAATGGTTAAGGTATACCTATACGTACCTAGCTATTCTAAGAGTGTGATGAGAAAGTGAAGTGTAGGTTTTACGAACCTAGTTAGGAAACAATGTAACATTGTTATTACATTGAGAATGCATGAAATATGTTGCTGATGGATATGAATCCATGATTATATAACTGTGTAGGAATACACGAAGTGCAGATAAGCGTTAAGTAGTTAAGTCTTAGTTCATAAACTACGAATCAGGCAAGTCTTTCAGTTCCTATTTGATATATGAATTCTATAACTGTTAGTGAGTTATATTATGCTATACAAATGTTGATATATATGAAATGTATATGAGATATGTATGAAATATGAAAGTTGATCTTTGATGATATGTTGTGATATAAATCTCTATGTCTGTTATGTGAGAGGTAACATGCGTAGTAAATAATAAGGGATTATGAATGCATGTGCTGAGTATGCTATTATATGCTATGTGCTGCATGAAAACTGTTAGAATTGCTGGGCTGTCGAGCTCACCCTTGCAAATAACCATTTTTGTAGGTTAAGGACACACGGTAAAGGTTACATGCTACTTGATTGATATAGTTCAATCACATCAAAGGAGATTGATTTGTTTAATCAAATATATGCTATCGAACCATGTTTAGGTTCTAGTAAATATACATGATAGTAGTTTACTATGAGTAGTACATGTTAAGTTGTAAAGTTGTACTAGGCGGTGCATAGAGGAATTCGAATCGAGATGTAAGGATTTATTCATTAATTCGAATAGATTGAATCATACAATAAATTGATTCAGGAATTTGTAATTGATTCAAGTTAAGATCAATAAAAGATTATTTTTCAAAGGAGATTGAAAAAGTTTAAATTATTTCGCATATTTATATAACATCGAATGTGATGTAATACAGGAATAGTAAATGACCAAGTTGTTAAACTTATAAAAGTTTGGGGTCATTGTGCAGATCCTGGTAATGGAAAGAATTTATATTCTAAACTATGTAATAAGCAAGGTTATATTCATTAAGTTATGAATACAAAATATAAATAGTTTGACGATAGTAGTATCGTGGCGAACCGAATTCGAGGTTCACAACCTACCTAAGTTTATTTGTTATTTAATTGGCCGGTCAGAATATAAGGATAATATGTTGCATGTCAATTAACCCTTATTTTGTGGCAGTATTTGAAAATAACATCGGAGAATGTTTAGAATAGCAATGGAGCACATGAGACCGTTGAATCTCCGATGATCAATAACCAGGATAATGTGCATCAGGAAGGTAACAATCCTCATGCAAACAACAACACTGACCAAACGATAAATGACAGAATGTTTAGGAGCTTTCTACAATTCGTGCAACATTAGACGAGAACGACTCCTGTGCAAAATGCAGGTGGAAACACTGGCAACTCTCGGATGGTCACTGCTAAGCAGTTCAAGGAGCTGGGACCATCGGAGTTTTTGGGAGAGCCAAAACCACTTAAGGCGGAGACGTGGATAAAGCAGATCACCAAGATATTTAATGTCTTGGGATGCTCCTAGGAGCAAAAGGTTCCATTTGCCACCTTCATGTTGAGAGGAAAGCCAGATCACTGGTGGTAATCTATAAAGCTTATCCAGCTTGCCGCACTGAAGATGTCTTGGTAGAAGTTCCAAGAACTGTTCAACAACAAGTACTTTCCCGAAAGTATTCGTCAAATGAAAGAGGTAGAGCTTATCAAGCTGAAGCAAAGCAATATGACCATGTCGCAGTACGAAGCTAAGTTTGTCGAGTTGTCCCGATTTGCGTCCCACTTTGTTGATAATGAGGAGAGAATGACGTGGATGTTTCTAAGAGGTTTGAAACCGGAGATACGTCAATACCTAATTTCTCACAAACTGTGTTTGTATTCATATGTTTTAAATAGGGCTCAGTTATTGGAGTGTGATAATGAGTTAACCCAACCAAGAGATAGCAGCTGGCAAAGCGATACTACCAATGGAAGCAGTCATCGAAGCGGTGATAACAAACGTGGAGGAAGTCAACATGCCAGAAATGGTAACCACTTCGGTGGTAATCATGGCCAAGACAATAAAAGTAGAAATTATAAAAAGAGGAAATTCAATAATGATGGAAAGATGTTAGCACCAACACCCGTTGTTAAAGAAGGAGAACGATCAACGATCGTATGCTATAAATGCGGAGGGGAGGGACACATCAGTCCAAACTGTACACATCAGTCCAAAACATGTTATAATTGCTGAAGAGAAGGTCACCGAGCTCAATTTTGTCGTGCAGTAAAGTTGAGTCCAGTTGGAATGGTGACACCAAATGCTGTCCCAAACAAGTCAAAACCAGTAGTTCAAGGGAGAGCATTTGTCGTGACCTCCCAGAAAGTGAGAAACCCGAACGAGGTTATCACGGGTAAGCTAATCATAAACTCTAGCGAAGTCTATACCTTATTTGATACCGGTTCTACCCATTCTTTTATTTTTCCTACTTGCACTCAACGTTTAAATTTAACTCCGAAGAAATTAGACTTTGACTTATCTGTTGAAACTCCGTTGGGAGAAACCTTCATTACATCCACTGTTTATAAGTCTTGTTTGGTTCAAATCGGTACCCTCACATTACCTGTCGATCTTATTTCTTTAAAAATACTTACATTTGATGTGATTTTAGGGATTGATTGGTTAACTACTCATAATGCAAAAATTGATTATTTTCGTAAGGTTAATAGCTTTCATATCCCTAACCAACCTATTATGTAAATTCAAGCAACCAAACCACTAAAGCTCATATCAAGCCATAAAGTTATTCGTTTATTGAAAAACGTATGTCAAGCTTTCTTAGCCCATGTCACATATTTAAACAAAAATACGCCAGATTTGAATGATATTTCTATTGTTAACAAATTTCCTGACGTATTCCCTGAAGAACTTCCTGGCCTACCCCCAGAGCGTGAAATTAAATTTTGTATCGACCTTGAACCCGGTAAAGAACCCATTTCCAAAGCCCCATATCTAATGGCTCCTGTTGAACTTCAGGAGTTAAAGACCCAATTGCAGGAATTGTTAGACATTGGTTTCATTCATCCTAGTACGTCTCCTTGGAGTGTTCTTGTTCTATTCGTAAAGAAGAAAGATGGGAGTATGCGACTTTGTATTGACTATCGGGAGTTAAATCATATCGCAATCAAAAATAGGTACCCGTTGCCATGCATTGATGACCTATTTGACCAGTTGTAAGGCGTAAAATTCTTTTCAAAGATCGATCTTCGTTATGGATATCATCAAATAAAGATTAAAACTGATGACATTCCAAAGACTGCTTTCAGAACTCGGTACGGGCATTATGAATTTTTAGTCATGTCCTTTGGATTGACTAATGCTCATGCTACCTTCATGGATATGATGAACCGAGTATTCAAGGAATATTTTGATCACTTTGTGGTCATCTTTATTGATGACATCCTCATTTAATCCAAAAGCCGTGAAGATTATGAGCAACACTTGAGGCTGATATTTCAAAAGGTTCGCGAGAACAAGTTATATGCCAAGTTGAAGAAATGCGAGTTCTGGCTTGAGAAAGTAGCATTTCTTGGGCATATGATATCAAATTATGGAATATCTGTTGACCCAGCGAAGATTGAAGCAATTCAAAGCTGGGAACAACCTAAGTCATTGACCAAAGTACGTAGCTTTCTCGACTTAGCAGGTTATTATCGGAGATTCGTGAAAGGATTTTCTCGAATCGCTACTCCACTAACTCAGCTGACTCGAAAAGATACAAAATTCAGTTGGAGCGAGGAATGTGAGAATAGTTTTTTAAGAACTCAAGAGGAGACTCATTTCAGCACCTGTTTTGACAATACCATCTGGTTCAGAGGGATTTATCATCTACAACGATGCTTCAAGCAGAGGGTTAGGATGTGTTCTCATGCAACATGAGAAAGTCATAGCCTATACCTCATGACAACTCAAAGAATATGAGAGAAATTATCATACTCATGATCTAGAGTTGGCAGCAATCGTTTTTACACTAAAGATTTGGAGGCATTACCTGTATGGAGAGAAGGTGGAGATCTATACCGATCATAAAAGCCTCAAATATTTCTTCATCCAAAAGGAGCTCAACATGCGGCAACAAAGTTGGCTCGAGCTGTTAAAAGATTATGATCACACCATTCAATACCATCCTGGAAAAGCGAACGTGGTAGCTGACGCGTTGAGTAGAAGATCTTATGTGGGTACGAGTGCGATATTGTCAACACAAAGGCCCATTTTGTATGATTTGCAAACGATGGAGATAATGTTAAAGACTCTAGGGACCTACGTGATGATGACAAATATATGAGTAGAACCAACTTTAATCGATAAAGTTAAAGTTGCTCAAGCTACGGACCTGGAGCTAATGCATATGAAGAAGAAAGTGCAAGAAGGTGTTATCTCGAAAGTAAGAATCGATGAAGAGGGAATACTTCTAGTCAACTTCAGACTTTGTGTTCCTAACGACCCTGATTTGAAGTATAAGATCATGATGGAGGAGCACAATACACCGTTTGCAATCCATCCTAGTAGTACCAAAATGTATTATGATCTTCGACATACATTTTGGTGGAGCAATATGAAGAGAGAGATCGCGAAGTTTATTTCAAGGTGTTTAACTTATCAACGAGTCAAGACAGAGCATCAAGTGTCAAAAGGTCCATTGTAACCACTTGAAATTCTAGAATGGAAGTGGGAGCACATTACCATGGATTTTGTTACTGGTCTTCCCAAGGTTTCTCAAAGAATTGATGCAATTTGGGTCATTGTTGATAGATTGACCAAGTCTGTTCATTTCTTACCTATACGAGAAACTTATATACTTGAACGTCTTGCTCGTATATATATAAATGAAATTGTAAGACTGCATGGTATGCCAGTATCCATAGTTCCTGATTGAGACCAAAGATTCACTTCACGATTTTTTGTTAGTTTGCAAAAAGCTATGGGCACGAATTTGTGATTCAGTTTGACATATCATCCTCAAACGGACGGGCAATCAGAGAGGACTATTTAAACTCTTCAAGATCTATTAAGACTCTGTGTCCTTAACTTCAAAGGAAGTTGGGACAAGTTTTTATTATTGGTGAAATTTTACTACAACAACAGTTATCAAGTAAGCATCGACATGGCTCCATTTGAGGTGTTGTATGGAAGAAAGTGTCGTTCTCCAGTATACTGAGATGAGGTGGGTGAAGCAACGTTATCGGGACCAGAATTGGTACGTATGACTACGGAGAAAATTCAAATGATCTGACAACGTATAAAGACCTCACAATATCGATAAAAGAGTTATGCTAATCTTCATCGAAAAGACGTGGAGTTCAATGTTGGATATAATGTGTTCTTACATGTTGCTCCATGGAAAGGAGTTATAAGATTTGGAAAGAGATGAAAGCTCAATCCTCAATTCATTGGGCCATTCAAAATTCTTGATCGAGTAGGAACTGTGGCCTATATACTCGCTTTACCGCCAAGTATGTCTCGTGTTCATAATGTTTTTCACATATCTATGTTACGTAAATATGTGGAAGACCCGAATCACATTATTGAGTTAGAACCGGACGAAATAGCGGAAGATTTAACGTATGAAGAGGTACCTATTAAAATCTTAGATAAGAAGGAACATATTCGACGCTCCAAGGTTATACCTCAAGTCAAAGTTTTGTGGAGAAACCACGATGTTGAGGAAATGACCTGGAAGTTAGAATCTGAAATAAAATCAAGGTATACTCACCTCTTCGTCATACCATGTATGTACCCTAGTTTTGAGGGCAAAATTTCATAAGAAGGGGAGATTATAAGACCCCAACTTTTATGAATAAAGATAAATTTTTCTATAATTATCATTTTTGAATATTATGGAGTGAGTTTGATATAATATTATAGTTGTGGGTAATATTTATAAATTTTGCAAAGTATGCAAGTTGTCATAAAATATTCGATTAATCAAAACATATTCGTTTTAACAGAGAATATTTGTACGACTGCACAATCATTGGTGGACCCCACAACAAAATTATTGTCAGAGTTAGAAAATGACAGAATTATCTTTTTATGAAAATAACGGCGAAAGCTTTATCGTTAACTGATGGTAAAAGTACAGTAATACGCGTGATTACATAGTAGCACGCGGTATTGATTATTGATGCTTACGTGAGAAGTCACTTAGTTTTACTCAATTATTGCTACAGTAATTGCTGCATAGTATCTCACATTATTTGATTCAATTATTGTCAATATTTTATATATTATTAAATCAGTAATTGAGATGACAAAGCTATTCATATTATTATTTGCAATATTGACAATGTTTAAAAAGTTCTATCGAGGAGAGGTTTGGTCACCTAATTACGCGCCAATAGGGAGAAATCCTTATCAGAAAGCCCCCTCTTTCCTGGGAACGATCTGGTTGTTAAATATTGCGAATTATAATAATGATGATAAATGTTGGTAAAAAATATTGAGGAGATTTTTATGAAGTATTTGTTGTAAATTTTGCTTAGTATTTGTACCCCCACTTATCCATTTTTTCAAAACTGTCGGTAGAAGTTATCTCAGTTTTGTTATATTACTCATATATATATATATATATATATATATATATATATATATATATATATATTAATAAGTGTTATTTTTTATGAAAAATAGAATATATTATATTTTCTTATGCATAATTTTTGCATAGTGTCTACATAGTGTTTGCATAGTAAGATTATATGAAATTTGATTTTCGGGCGTCCGTGAAATTTTTTAGTACTGTGCATCCGTGATATTCAAATAATATCCTTTCATTCTCCTATAAATAGGATACTTAGTTAGAATTGAAAATCACACCAAAATTAGAGAATTCTTCTTCTATAATCTTGAGCATATTTCTTTAGAGTTTATGGAAGTTTTGAGCGTAATAAACAGTTCAAGTCTTCTTCAAGAACATCCCCGCCCTACCAGTCAGAAGTACTTTCTTTTTAAGGTAAGGGATATTATTTTTGTTCAGTATTCGTATGAAATAATATTTTCTTCCATACTCTGTAGTATGTAAGTAATATTATTTCTTTTCATAATTCGAATTCTATACTCATTTTGTTAAGTTTTGGCTTCTATACTTTGTAAAATTAGTAGAATATCCTTGATATTTGCTCTTCATCCAGTATCTTTTTTATAGAAATATTATTCTGAGCATTCTTGATAAGTTTTAACATTTTTATGCCGGAGTACTATTCACAGGGTACTATTTCTAAATTACTATTCACGAGATACTATTCACTCGATTACTATTCACCCGGGGCACTATTCATAACAAAAATTAATATTTTTTCGGTCCAAATCATTTTTGATACAATATTATTCTTGAATTTTACTCCACAAAGTAGTATCATGTTGACAATTTGGACAGTATTGAATTCTGGATAAATTAAATTATAAATCTTTAAAAATTTATCATTTACTTTCTTTTAATTGAATTCTTATATCATTGTCATCATCATCATGCTTATATTGTGATGAAAGTCATCTTTGGCTTACGTGCGTAGATGGACTGTTGATTAGTATGATTACGACCAGGGATTATTCAGTATAATCATGATCGTAATGTTACAAAGGATGTGGTAAAAGTCCTCACTGGCCCGTAGTGCATTGATGGACAGTTGTTGGCATGATCATGACCATTGGCGAAAACACGAATATCATTGGCCCGTAGTGCATGGATAATTCGTCGTCGTGATACTAATGAATATCCTTGGCCTGTAGTACAGGTATGATTCGATGATGTGGTTTATTTATTAAGCTGAGTCTCAGCGATAAAATTGATGTTAAACTTTTTAAATCACAGAAGATAATAGATATCATGCTTTACTTGACTCTTCTAATGGATTACTTGTTCCGCTGCAGTTACACTTGATGTTTATTATATTTTATCAGTTTAACAATGTTGAAGGCTAACGATAATTTATTCTACATTATCTTAGTCATAATATTTCTTACTGGGCTAGTTGAGCTCACCCTTTGTTTTCATTGTTCTCTTCGGAAAATGAGAATATAGCTGGGACTAGTCGGGAAATGGAGTGATGGTCCATATGTTTGCATTAGTAGTCCTCACTATTCAGTGAAATAGTGTGATAGTAAATGTAATGAGGACTTTATTTGAGTTTGAATACTGTCTAGAAGATAATATTCATATTAAAACTCTCAACTTATGTTTTGTCATATTTTCACTACAGTTGTATAATTAAGTTGGATTTGAATTTTTTTGGTGACTTAGAATGGGTGATGTATACCTATTTTGTGGGCGTCATAATCATGGACTTCGTGGTGGGACTTCCAGTCACGCAGAAAGGTTTTGATGACATTTGGGTTATCGTTGATCGATTAATAAAGACGGCTCATTTTCTATCGATCAAGATCTGATATAATTTAAATCAGTTAGAAAGCCTGTACGTAAAGGAAATTGTTTCATGACATGGAGTGCCGGTGTCGATTGTCTCCGATCGAGATCTACGCTTCACGTTAAAATTCTGAAAAAGCTTGCAAGAGAGGATGGGAACACAGCTGAGGTTGAGTACTACCTATCATCCGTAGACAGACGGACAAAGTGAGTGAACGATACAAACGTTGGAGGATATGCTTAGAACTTGCGTGATGGACGTCAAGGGAAATTGGGACGACCACCTACCCCTAGTAGAATTTGCATATAACAATAGTTATCATATGAGTATAGGCATGCCACCGTACGAAGCTCTTTACGGGAGAAAGTTCAGAACACTATTATGTTGGGATGAAGTTGGAGAACGAAGAATGTTGGGACAAGAGTTAGTGCAACAAACCGCAGATGTAGTGGAACGATAAAAGTCAAACTGGTAGCTGCACAAGATCGCTAGAAAATATATGCAGATTTGCATCATCAAGACCGCGACTTTGAAGTAGGAAGTTACGTTTTTTTGAAAGTATCTCCCTGTAAGGGAAAAATATGATTCGGTAAAAATGAAAAATTGAGTCCGAGGTTCATAGGACCATTCGAGATATTGAAGCGAGTGGGCGAAGTGGCATACAAAGTTGCATTACCACCCGAGTTGGAGCACATCCACAACGTGTTTCACATCTCCGTGTTGCGTCCGTACAAGCCTGACTACAAACACGTGATTTCCTACAAGCTCATTCAAGTGGAAAAGAATCTAGCGTATGAAGAAATTCCTGTCCATATATTAGATAGGAAAAAGAAGACATTAAAAAATAAAGTTATATCTTCAATAAAAGTATTTTGGCGAAACCACGAAGCCGAGGAGGCCACGTGAGAATTAGAAGATAGGATGGCAAGTGACTATGTAACTACCCCAAAATTCATACCATTTAAATCCCGACTTCGGTCGTTAACCATACATTCAACCTCTAAATAATACATCATTATTCGATGTTAAACTTAATAAAATTGCGGAATATTTAAAACTTTTATACATTTCCTTCTTTCTTGCCCTGAATCGCAACATTACATTACATCTCTTTGATTCAATCATATGTCATGAATCGTTACAACAAAATAACTATACAAAGTCTTACATCATAACTAAATATCCATATACATTAGATAGCTCAACTTACATTTAACAACATCTTACGTTCAAAATAGGAAATGCATTTCGCATAAAACATAAGTAATCTTCGTGAATATAGATCTCTATAACTCACATAGCACATATCTTTACCTTAAAATCTTGACCTGCAAAAGTGGTTATTTGCAAGAGTGAGCTCGACAGCCCAGCAAAGTCTAACAGTTTTCATGCATCATATATCACATAATAACATGCTCGACATACATCTCATTAAAGTAACATGGCATACATGCTTTTAATTCACATAACAAATATAAAGATTGAGTTCCTTACTCAATCATCATTACTTAGCCAAAATAATGCAGTCATATATTGACTTTAACATTTCATGATTTCAACATGCATAACATATCATGCAATTTAAAACAGTTCATCAAGTCCACGTAGAAAATAGGAACCGAAAGACTTGCCTTGATCGTTGTTTACCAATAATAGCTTAACAGCTTACAGTTATCTGCACTTCACGTGCCCTACACAATTATATAATCATACACATCAACTATTAGTCACATAACAACACATAGTAATTGTAATGTAAACTCTACTCCACATCTCATAATCTTTCCTATTAATAAATACACAATGGTCGATTAGATTGTGTTAACTTTTCGACTTATGACTCACTATATTTCTTCTTAGTCAAACTCGAAGTTCAAGTGCTTAAGTCTTGCTAGGACTACTTATTGGTTTTATATTAAACCCATTCCATATCTTATAATATCAATTTCAATGGAATTGAAACACTTTTTAAGTTCATTAACACTTGGCACGGCGTTTCGACGTTCAATCGTCACACGCCCGATTTGCCTCTCTTGTGTATGCTTACTATGCTTCTATAACTTATCTAATACATTATTTATTAATGTTAAGCATCATTATATTTACTAAGATTCATGTTTTATAACTTAGGACATCATCTTTTACGGTCTGGAGCACTACACATGCATATGTGCATGCCCGACACCCTCCGATTGCCTCCGAAAACACAACAGTCCTAAAGATGACCATTTTGACCCATCCTAGTGACCTCAAATTGAAAAACTTAAAGAAGGAAAGTTGTAGGTCTACTCGTCCTCGTTCCGGATCATCTTCAATCACCTCAATCGGAGTTCGTATGAGGAAGTTATGGCCATTTTACTACAGGAGGTCAAAACTATCCAAGTCAGACTTCTGTCCCCGCGCTGGGGCGCGAGTACTAAGCCAACTAGTGGCGCTGGGGAGCTAGATTGGCGCTGGGGCGCCAATTTCAGCGCTGGGGCGCCAGCTTCTGGCGCTGGGGCGCGAATTTTGGCGCCGGGGCGCGATTTTTGGCGCTGGGGCGTGAATTTTGACGCTGGGGCGCCGAAACTCACAGAACCCAACCACGAAGAACAGAACAACTCAATTTTCTGTCTATAACTTCAATTCCAACACTAATTAACATGAATAACTAATGCAAATTACACATAAACTTTCACCAAGCATACAAATATTAAATTAACACAACTTAAACCATAATTTTAGAAAAATTAAATACTAGAATAACATATTTTAAAACCCAAAAACTCCATTTTTGATATTTCTTGACACAGTGCATACTGTAATCATAATGATACACCAATTTGATTCTTTTGAACTAAGTTCTCTGTAATTCTTAACAAACTAACTAATATAGTCACGGTTCAATTTCACACACTAAATTGATCATCATAATTGTTATTTACATATGCTACATAAGAAATACATATACTGACATTATTTCTTCCTACTGTCAAACGAATTTATCATGCAATTCTCGTTTAAGCACTACCTCTAATAATCATAAACTCATATAATAACTATATAATCAAGTACCATACCAAGTTATACATGTATATCAACAATTCATCCCATAAAATATTTTAAAGAGAACTTTTTGGGAAGAAGAAAAACATGAAACTTTTAGAGAAAGAGATTGACCTCCTACCTTGGATTAGGAAGATGATTATTATTATTTTCTCCAAATTCTTTTCTACAACACCTGTTAAAATCACTCTCAAATTCTCTCCAGTTTTCCTCTTTTCTTCTTTTTCTCTCTGTAAACTTCAACTGAGTCTTTCTTCTCCCTAACTCTAACATACGTATAATATTATAACGTATAATAATAATATAGATATTAAGTATAGGATTTAACTGACATCAGTTATAATTTTTTTTTTTTTGAAAATCAAAAGCCATAAGGCGTGTTTGGCTAAGCTTAATAAAAATAACCCATTAAATCCTTACACCTTGTTTGGCAAATCTAACTAAAACAAATAGATTAATCCTTATACCTTGTTTGATAAAATATCATTAAATTAAAGACTTATTATGCAATAAGACATGTTTAGAAAAACCAAATTAAACTCTTTTTATTTATTTTAATAACTCCTTTATAGCAAGGTTATTAGTCACACTTTTATTAAATTAATAAATCAATTAAAACATTAATCTATTAAATTATTTTAACACATAAATTATTATCACATAATTATAATTTCTTTTATAATTATAATTTTATTTAACCAACGAATATTTTAAATTACAATTTCTCATTTAAAATATTATAACTTATTTAAATCACCATAAGCTCTCTAGCTTACTTATTAAATTATATTATTATATAATCTCATAACAATTAATTTACTTAGCTCCTTAATTATTTACTTAACAAATAATTAAATCACATCAACTCAAATTGCCATATAATTCAATAAATATTTAATATTGCCAATAAATATTTAATATTTAATATTTAATTATTTATTCAACAAATAATTAAATAAACCACATCACTCAAACTGAACAATTATTTATTCAACAATAACATATCCATTAAATACTTAAATAAATCAATAAATATTTAATATCACGCTTTAAAATTATGGAATGTTACATCATTCCCTCCTTACAAGGATTCTGTCCTCAGAATCACAATTCAAATAAATCATTCGTTACATTCTTCCCTACTTACAAAGATTCTGTCCCCAGAATCACCGAAACCCTACCTTACTCAGGTTTTCCTCAAATCTATTCATTGAATAACTTCAACACATTATCTTTATATAGGTTTTATATTTTCTACTCTCACCATTCTTGATAATAAATTCTTATAAGTTTTATTTCATAACATTTACTTAGACTCAATTATATTTGAGTATTATATATTCTTTGACCCGTTCATTATCTTTCTCTAAGGATCATTATCATATATTATATGATCAAACTCTCGGGACATTACATTCACCCTTTCTTCTAAGAATTTCGTCCTCGAAATTTTTATTAATTAATCTATATTCATTCAATCTATCAGAATAGATTTTACGTTAATACCTTATTCATTCATTGGATTCTATAACCACTTCTTTTCCACAAAGATCATTCTACAATTATTAAACTTTTCTATAAAAAAATTTCACATTATTCTTTGATAACTCACATCCTTCTCACTTCAAAATCTCTTTTCTCACTTATTCAACATATTCATCATTCAGAGTCGTATTCTACGACTTACTTCTTTCTAAAGAATATCATCCTTACCACATTCACCTTTTAGAATACCAAGAATCTTCCACAATTGCTCAATAATTGGGAAGCGATATGAATAACAGGAATTTAATAGATTCCAAATCATGCTGAGGGTCATAAGGCCACGAACTATGTCCACAGTTGCAAGTAATCTTTCAACTTCAACTTTAACAGTCATAAGACTATAAGGACCCCCGTACTTAGGGTGTTAAGCCCTTCGTACGATGTATTGTGCACAAACATTTAAACGCTATACATATGTCCATAGTTATAAGTAATCTTTCAACTTAAACTTTAACAGTCATAAGACTATAGGGACTCCTCGTACTTAGGGTGATCAGCCCTTCGTACAATGTATTGTGCACAAACATCTCAACGCCTCCACGTAATCCCCTATAAAAGGGTTGTTCATCTCAGCTTTTCAACATCTGAATCCGCACCAAAACAATTTGGGTTGGCATAACTTCTGAAGAAACTCTTGAATTTCATGAACATCTTTTAATATTTGTCTAGCTGAATCAAATAGCATAGACCTCTACAATAACTCGGACATTAACCGAAATATACATATACATATATACATATGTATTCTCATATATTAAAGAAATCTAAAAAATCTTTTTATGACGTTATGATACCGCACTGTATTTACAGTCCGTTGAGGATTCCGTCATTTGGTGACTTTATCATACTACATCATACCATAGTGGGCTGACGATCCTTAGATCACATCCAACACTAGGTAATACTGCATTGATGGCTCCATCGTTTTTATCATCTTTGCACCAGGTTACATGATGCATTAATGATATAAAATACATTTTGATATATTGCAAATCATTTTTGTCTAGCCGAAGTAATTAGCATAGACATACGAATAATAGTATTTGTTGTTAAAACTCATTGGTTCCATCATTTGATCCAATGTTTTTCAAGAAAATAAAAGTGTAAACATCAGCACGAAGTCAATAAATTTCGAAAGTCTAGCATAGCTAGTAGATTTAGAATACCTATGCTTCCACCATCAACTCCACTTTCTATAATGATCCATTGCTTAATAGGTCTATCTATTCCTATCATCCTCAATACTCCATTCACACTTAATTATACCCTAGTTCATCAAACTTACCACACGTTATGAGTTCAGGAACTTGCCACAATCATATGAGTTTAAGAACTTATCCTAGTCAGACCATAGGCGTCCATTCGTTGAGGGGTTCAAAAACATACCATATAACTATGAGTCACGAACCTACCATAAGTATGAGTTTTAAGAACTCGCACTTACCTTATAATATTCTCTAACTATACTCTACCTATCTGTTATACACATGAGAAAAGAATCACCTTCTCAACATGCATATAGCAAATAGCGCGACACAAACATTCCAATGATTATCATTGTGATAAACTGAGTGCAAGCACAAAACCCTCGCCCATACAAAGGTTTGTACAACTCAGCCATCACATGGGTTCTCAATTGAAATCCCACCTAACTCTATCTTTCTTTTAACTTGCTCTTTGCTCGATATGAAGTCCTCGTATCACATCATCTATAACTCCTCATGAGTTATCTCGTACTATTTCATAGTACATTATCTTCATAGCATCAAGCTATAATCATTCAAACATTATAGACCATCTTTCCTTTATAACTTAAACAGATCACGTCGTGACCTTATTCTATAATCATCTTTCTTAAAATTCTTTTGTTAACTCGTGATCGTTTTGTTTTACGATCCTCATTCTTTCTCTTTTTCATCATTTACGACATTATTCGTTATCTTGGTTATTGGAGTTAGGAAACTCCCATTTCTTATCTTTATATCTTTTCAAGATTTTTCTTTGAATCTTCTTGTTTATATAACAATTCTTCCTTTAAGAATTTCTAACTTTCTAACTTCATTTACATCGCTCAAAATTTCATTCGAGTTATACACTTGGTACACATCGAGTCTCTAACAGTTTCAATATGGTACGCTGAGTGGTTTCCCACAAACAGCCAACAAACTAGGTTTCGAGTTGCTAGTTCGTATATACCTCCGCTCCATAAAGGAATCGTTTAGCCCAGATACCATGCATCAATTATTAAAGAGTACAATTGTACCACACTTAGACATAACTCTCTATTCATAACTTCTTTATCACTCTTCTTATAGACACTGTCTATTTATTATCACAATACATCCTTATTATTGGAGTTAGGTAACCCCACATTCATATTCCTTATAACTCTGCGAGATTCTTCTTTGAATCCTTTCACGCAAGTTTTAATCCCTTATTGTTCAAACTCTATTTGAGCTTATTCGTTCTTTATCTTCACCT
The DNA here is from genome assembly GCA_016801055.1 of Panax notoginseng. Classification (NCBI taxonomy): domain Eukaryota; kingdom Viridiplantae; phylum Streptophyta; class Magnoliopsida; order Apiales; family Araliaceae; genus Panax; species Panax notoginseng. The sequence goes on along the minus strand of CM029013.1, from coordinate 217,544,181 downwards.
CTCTTCTCTAAGGTTATTGCCTACGGTACTCCTACCTAAGGTTTATAACCTATAGCTTTGATACCAACTGTAACGACCCCAAAATTCATACCATTTAAATCCCGACTTCGGTCGTTAACCATACATTCAACCTCTAAATAATATATCATTATTCGATGTTAAACTTAATAAAATTGCGGAATATTTAAAACTTTTATACATTTCCCTCTTTCTTGCCCTGAATCGCAACCATTACATTACATCTCTTTGATTCAATCTTATGTCATGAATCGTTACAACAAAATAACTATACAAAGTCTTACATCATAACTAAATATCCATATACATTAGATAGCTCAACTAACATTTAACAACATCTTACGTTCAAAATAGGAAATACATTTCGCATAAAACATAAGTAATCTTCGTGAATATAGATCTCTATAACTCACATAGCACGTATCTTTACCTTAAAATCTTGACCTGCAAAAGTGGTTATTTGCAAGAGTGAGCTCGACAGCCCAGCAAAGTCTAACAGTTTTCATGCATCATATATCACATAATAACATGCTCGACATACATCTCATTAAAGTAACATGGCATACATGCTTTTAATTCACATAACAAATATAAAGATTGAGTTCCTTACTCAATCATCATTACTTAGCCAAAATAATGCAGTCATATATTGACTTTAACATTTCATGATTTCAACATGCATAACATATCATGCAATTTAAAACAGTTCATCAAGTCCACGTAGAAAATAGGAACCGAAAGACTTGCCTTGATCGTTGTTTACCAATAATAGCTTAACAGCTTACAGTTATCTGCACTTCACGTGCCCTACACAATTATATAATCATACACATCAACTATTAGTCACATAACAACACATAGTAATTGTAATGTAAACTCTACTCCACATCTCATAATCTTTCCTATTAATAAATACATAATGGTCGATTAGATTGTGTTAACTTTTCGACTTATGACTCACTATATTTCTTCTTAGTCAAACTCGAAGTTCAAGTGCTTAAGTCTTGCTAGGACTACTTATTGGTTTTATATTAAACCCATTCCATATCTTATAATATCAATTTCAATGGAATTGAAACACTTTTTAAGTTCATTAACACTTGGCACGGCGTTTCGACGTTCAATCGTCACACGCCCGATGTGCCTCTCTTGTGTATGCTTACTATGCTTCTATAACTTATCTAATACATTATTTATTAATGTTAAGCATCATTATATTTACTAAGATTCATGTTTTATAACTTAGGACATCATCTTTTACGGTCTGGAGCACTACACATGCATATGTGCATGCCCGACACCCTCCGATTGCCTCCGAAAACACAACAGTCCTAAAGATGACCATTTTGACCCATCCTAATGACCTCAAATTGAAAAACTTAAAGAAGGAAAGTTGTAGGTCTACTCGTCCTCGTTCCGGATCATCTTGAATCACCTCAATCGGAGTTCGTATGAGGAAGTTATGGCCATTTTACTACAGGAGGTCAAAATTGTCCAAGTCAGACTTCTGTCCCCGCGCTGGGGCGCGAGTACTAAGCCAACTAGTGGCGCTGGGGAGCTAGATTGGCGCTGGGGCGCCAATTTCAGCGCTGGGGCGCCAGCTTCTGGCGCTGGGGCGCGAATTTTGGCGCCGGGGCGCGATTTTTGGCGCTGGGGCGTGAATTTTGACGCTGGGGCGCCGAAACTCACAGAACCCAACCACGAAGAACAGAACAACTCAATTTTCTGTCTATAACTTCAATTCCAACACTAATTAACATGAATAACTAATGCAAATTACACATAAACTTTCACCAAGCATACAAATATTAAATTAACACAACTTACACCATAATTTTAGAAAAATTAAATACTAGAATAACATATTTTAAAACCCAAAAACTCCATTTTTGATATTTCTTGACACAGTGCATACTGTAATCATAATGATACACCAATTTGATTCTTTTGAACTAAGTTCTCTGTAATTCTTAACAAACTAACTAATATAGTCACAGTTCAATTTCACACACTAAATTGATCATCATAATTGTTATTTACATAAGCTACATAAGAAATACATATACTGACATTATTTCTTCCTACTGTCAAACGAATTTATCATGCAATTCTCGTTTAAGCACTACCTCTAATAATCATAAACTCATATAATAACTATATAATCAAGTACCATACCAAGTTATACATGTATATCAACAATTCATCCCATAAAATATTTTAAAGAGAACTTTTTGGGAAGAAGAAAAACATGAAACTTTTAGAGAAAGAGATTGAGCTCCTACCTTGGATTAGGAAGATGATTATTATTATTTTCTCCAAATTCTTTTCTACAACACCTGTTAAAATCACTCTCAAATTCTCTCCAGTTTTCCTCTTTTCTTCTTTTTCTCTCTGTAAACTTCAACTGAGTCTTTCTTCTCCCTAACTCTAACATACGTATAATATTATAACGTATAATAATAATATAGATATTAAGTATAGGATTTAACTGACATCAGTTATAATTTTTTTTTTTTGAAAATCAAAAGCCATAAGGCTTGTTTGGCTAAGCTTAATAAAAATAACCCATTAAATCCTTACACCTTGTTTGGCAAATAGACTTATTATGCAATAAGACATGTTTAGAAAAACCAAATTAAACTCTTTTTATTTATTTTAATAACTCCTTTATAGTAAGGTTATTAGTCACACTTTTATTAAATTAATAAATCAATTAAAACATTAATCTATTAAATTACTTTAACACATAAATCATTATCACATAATTATAATTTCTTTTATAATTATAATTTTATTTAACCAACGAATATTTTAAATTACAATTTCCCATTTAAAATATTATAACTTATTTAAATCACCATAAGCTCTCTAGCTTACTTATTAAATTATATTATTATATAATCTCATAACAATTAATTTACTTAGCTCCTTAATTATTTACTTAACAAATAATTAAATCACATCAACTCAAATTGTCATATAATTCAATAAATATTTAATATTGCCAATAAATATTTAATATTTAATATTTAATTATTTATTCAACACATAATTAAATAAACCACATCACTCAAATTGAACAATTATTTATTCAACAATAACATATCCATTAAATACTTAAATAAATCAATAAATATTTAATATCACGCTTTAAAATTATGGAATGTTACAGACTATCCCTATCTATTTGTATAACCTTGTACCAATTCTGAGGATGAAATTTTTATAAGGGGGAGGATGTAAGAACCGTGAATTTTATGAATAAAAAAATTAATATTAATAATGATATTAATAAGAATGGAAATATTTATGTGTCATGAGATGAGTAGCTCAATTAGATTAAATTAAAAATTTTGATAATTGAGAAAATATGGGAATATATGATGAGACTGTTAAATGCCTAGTGTGGCACAAGAATGGAGATTATGATGGTTTAAATAAATTAGAGATTTAATTAAGAAGTGAATGACTATTTAATATCGTGTTGTTAATTAATTGGTATTGTGAGTAATAAAATATTAATGATAAAATAATTAATATAATAAGATTTATATCTATTTATTTAATTATTATTTGCAAGATATGTGATGATATGTAGTACCTACATTAAAAAGGAAGTGCAGTGTGACACTTTAATGTGACTATATAATATATAAAATAATATAGTAAAATGGAATGAATTATAAGTTACATAAAGAATGCTTATGTGACAACATGTATGTGTGAGAAAATTAAATATGTACTTTATGTAATATTAAAGTAGGATAAATCAATGATTTGCGAATTAATAATTATTTCAATAAGTATGAATAATTGGAATAATAAAGTTGTATGGAAAATAATGGATTGTTAATACCCAACTAATGATATTCTAACCCAATTTAAATATTAATTGGACTAGACTAATGTAGATGGATTATATTGTATGAATAGATATATACCCCAATTTGCTAACATAATATTGTTATATCATTAAAATTCATGTACGCACCTAATTGGATTTAAAAACCTAAGTATACATATATGTGAGTTAACCTAAGGTGGGCATACATGTGTATTAAACTTATAGTATGTAACTTTGTTCAAATGCTGAGAATTGAGTCTGTCCCAAATTAATGGGCTAATTTATAAATCATCAGCCGTGTATTAGGCCAATGGCCTATCCTCCCTACTGTTGCGTAAAACTCAGCAAACCAAAAAGGCTAGAGGAAGATGATGATGGCTTGAAGGATGGAGAGGGGTGGAGTTGGTGGTTGCTTTCGACCAAACTCTCATTGCCCATTATCTTTTTCTTTTTACCTTTGGTTTGATTCACTGAGCAAGAACCAAAAATTGGTCCATAATTTCTCTATAAATAGAGGTTTCCTTCTTCATTCTGTAAACTTTGAAATCACTGAGATTATTTGCTAGTTTCTATAGAGAATGTTGAGGGATTAATCTGATTTTGAGAAGAAACTCTATCCAATTCAAGCACAAAGGTAAACCATGAAATTGTGTTCTTAATTTAATTTTGATTAATATTTGAATGTTATGAATTTTTGCTAATTGGATTGGTAACTGTTATTCATGTGTTGTCAGAGCTTATATGCATGTTTAGAAGCAATGTAGTTGGTCTGGGTTGTAGAAATTAGCAACGCTTGTGTTGCTTGTGTTGAGGCTCTGCAAAAGCAGAGCCATTTTTTTTTGCTTCTGCTCGAAGTGGTGCGGCCGTGCCACTTCTATAGTACAAGACCGCGTGATCGCACCGGCTGCCAGTCTTGGATACCGATCTAGTTTACCTTGTGTTATCCTGAGCATATTAGTTTAACTTGATTCTAGTTATAAATGTCCATGACATGCTAACGTAGGTTGCCTTACTTGTAGTCACTCACTTTAGCTTGTTTTAGTTTGAGTTTTTCAAGAAAACTTATAAGTTTGGAAAATAAACCTTGTTGCAAATGACCTTACTTGTATTATGACCATGTGAGCATGTGTAAATGACCTAGATATGTACATAAATGAGTCTAACATAAGGCATAAGCTTGCTTCATGTATAATAAGTGTCGTTAGCTTGGTTTTAATGATTTTCTAAAGAAAAAACTTGAAGTTTGAAATAAAAAACTTGGTGGATCTTATGACCTTTGAATTTAGAACTTTTGAGCATGTTTATGTGACTTAGTTATATATATACATGAGTATAAAATGTGGGTTCAAAGTTTCCTTGTATGCTTAGTTGGTTTAACAAGAGATTTTCAATAAAGATGTTGAAGTTGAAAACCAACTTTGTTGGGAAATACCCTATTTGTATTCTGGACTTTTGAACTGTCATGAAATGACATTTTATGCATCTAGACATGATTGATATGTATGCCTAGCTAGTCATATGCATTGTAAACTAGTTTAGTATGATTTAAAACAAGTCTAAATGAATTAGAACTATATAACTTGAAATGCACGACTAAGATGACGCGAGCATATATAGTTGAGACTTATTAACCTTATTGTATGTGTAAAACGACTAAACATGAGAGACTTTGTTAAATCAACATTTAAAGCCTTGATTGGTAGGAATGGATAACAAACCATGTTAAAGGATAAAATATAGGATCGAACCTAGTTATAAACATCATGACATGTATATTATGCAAGTGACATCATAAATGTATATGGGTGTGCAAGTCTGGTCGTGCTTCTGTTTATCAGCTCTCAGTTGAACTGGGAGCAGTGCTGCCGCGCCACTCCCTAGTTCAATTCAAGTGCTGTCGAATATGCTTGTGATCTGAGATATGATCATACTTGTATTGTTGTCTTAATTTGTAATGCATGTCCAGTACAGTATTCGAACTGTCAATATGCATGCTAATGATAGAATCATATGTTTGATATGTGTTTATAACTTTCAAATGTTAAGTCAAAAGATGATTACGAACTATGATTTTTGATTTCATAGTGTCTTACAAACTGATTTGGTGTTATATATATGTAAGGTACGTTGATGAAGTATGTATGGGATTATAATACTAAGTTTGACTCTTATGTATGCAATTGAACTTACGTAATAAATATGAGTATTGAATATACCTAAATAATGAGTATCCTATATGTGTAACTATGTTATAATAGGATTCGAAAAGTGTTGATAAGCTATATTTTGGTAAACTACGCTTGAGGTAAGTTTTCTAACTTGCACAACTTTGGGTTTTGTGCAAGTTCTCGAACTTCGTTTGATGTTAATATTGAATGCACGTTTCCTAAGTTCGTTACACTGTATATATTGCATAATCCGAATTGTTGTCATATCAACCATATATATTTCAAACAAATATCTATTACTATTCAGAAATCATTGATATATTCTGACGATTGTTGCAAACATTGAACTTATAGTCCTTGAATGCATTATAAAAGTTGTCTAAGCAATTGATTCGACTAGACCATTATTGTATGATAGAAAGCTATCCAAACCAAATTAACTTGGTGCGGACTCTTATAATTGACTGAGATTAACAACCCTCCTTGAAGGGAAAACTATATAATTGTCGGGAGACCGACGTGCGCAGATGAGTAAGATTAAATGCTATGTATAACGTAGGGTACTTTAGGCTGATCATCTGTTGTACTCGTTTTTATTGGATTATCAGTTTATTACTGTTAATTCTAGTAGAAGTTCATAGTCCTTAGTGACTGCTTAGTATTCATTATTTTGAAACCTCAAATTGATTAAGCATTGAATCTTATTGATATCTTTCTGTCCTTAGCGACTATTGTTGAGAACCATCGATACTTCGTGTTATTCTTGAACTATCATATGTTGATGTACTCTGGAGAAATTTAAAATTATATTGAACACCCTTATTGCTATAATACTTTTTGAGCAAACTTGTTGCTCATTCTTGCTTTCCCTAAAAACATTTCAGTTAAGGCAGAGCAAGGCGGACCCTCGAGCACTGATAAAGGCAAGGACAAAGCTATGGAGTAGCTTCATATTTATTTAGAAATGTTATGATTATGTTAAGACATTTTGTGTTATGTATTAGTTATGTCTAAACTTTTTTTAAGTATGTTTAAGGTATGTAAAAGATGTTTTAAGTTACGAAACCTTGGGACGTGAATGATTATATTAAATAAATGTATTCTATTCTGTTATTTCCATTGCATTGAGATGTTATTTATTCATTAGATTTATAGCACGTGGCGAACCGAATTCGAGACGTGAGTGGTCTAAATTTGGGGGCGTCACATCGCCCATAACTATAGCATTATATCAAATTCACACCTTATTATTCAAAATAACATTTAGAGAAAATTAAATCTTTATTCATAAAAAGTTGGGGTCTTACAACAAAAGTATACGGTATAGGTAAAGGATCAGGGACAATCCGAATAAACACACCATTCTCAAAAGTAATATGAGATTGTTTTAGATTTGTAGAATCAACAAATTCATTATGTGACACAACAATCTCATTTTCTAAAGGAATTTTAAAATGTTGAAATACTTTGGTTAGAAAATAGCCATAAGGAAGACACATGTTGGATTAACAGATATAACTAAGCATGTGAGACAACATCATGAGCAAAAAATTAAAAGAAACACCCTTAAGAATCATTGCCACAACCACTAAATCTTGATAATTGAAATCTGCACCACCACCAATTCAAGGAAACAGATTGTAGCGTATCAATTTCTGCAGAACACAAGCGGTTGAACAAACATCAACTGTCTTTGGGGTAAACAGAGAAGACAAAGTATGATTATCCATAACCGTGCGAAGTTTCTCAAGAGGTGGGAAAGGGATATTTGCAGCACCCTTCAAGGTAAAAGGACATGGACCAGTAGAAGAAATATTAAGAATACTCCCAAAATCAATAATAGAGAAAAACAGATATTATCCCTTAACAAAAGATGTATAACAATCACTGTTACACTTAAGATTTGTGTAAAATGATTGGACCAAATGAGGATAAGCTTTTGTAGGGGGAAAGAGCATAGCAGATATACCATGAGAGTCAAAAAGTTTTTCCAAAAAGGAATTTTTAAAATAAAAAAAATCCATAATTTTTTCATAAATGAACTATTTTGTAGCAATCCAAGTTTTAAAACGTGCTTCAAAACTTTGACCTCTAAAGAAGTTATCTGGCAGATCAGAAAAAGAAGAAATAGGGTTTACCAGAGGTGAAAGAGACTCTGGATATTCTGTGACACCCCCAAATCCGGGTTACCTGACCCCCGAGTTTGGTGCTCATGATCCACAATATAATAACATCTAACTACCCATTTAAATATAAATAGGAATACATAACTCATTAACATATGTTGTTAATACATAAGTTCCAGGTCCACTAACCTTAACATTACAGAAATACCCCTTAGATATACAAAAATGGTTGACAATACAATACAACATAATAATATTATTGTTCATCATAACTAATTTATCACTATGTCTTTTCCTTTGTTATTCTTCGCAACACCTTCTGCAACTTCGTCCCTAGCTGAAAAGTTTTATTTAGCAAGGGTGAGCAACAAGTTTGCCCCGCAAGTTAAGACATACAATGAATATATACGAATCAAGAATATCGGACTTTCTAATTTGATGTAATGATACCAAAGTTCGGGGAACTTTGAATTAGCTGAACAATTCGTTAATAAATAACAAGTCTTCTCGTCTTCTAAGCAACGTAATAATCTGATAATGAAAGAGTACAACACTTTCAAAGTTTCTATGATATTCTATTGAATAAACAAGAATCAATTCTATGCAATAACAAAATGGTAGGTTTTCCAGATTTATGCTGAGCGATAACACAAGATCTTGAACTTCTCTTCACGGGTATCTATCAAATTTACTTTGATACATACGCAGGTGTATCAGATAATCATAAAGATTAAATCATACTTCTCTACAAGTATAATAAGTGATCAGCTTTATTATACCCTATATTACGCATAATACTTAATAGTGCGCAATGGCCGAATATACGACCTATAATGTTCCCTTTATATAAAAGGTTGTTCTTCTCAGTCTTTAAATTAGAATTTGATTTACCAACGAAATGCAACAATTTCAATATCTAATCACTTCTCTTCTCTTCTCTAACCTATCAAGTTTTAACAAATGTTTGTCTAGCCAGAATAATTAGCTAAGACCTTTCTCAACATAATTCGACAATAAACAAGAATTATCTGTACTGTCAATATTTACTTCTACAGATAAGAATATCCAACAACAGTAATTCTACGAATATATATTTTCCAAATTAGTAATTCAATTTGAATTATTAAATATGCACTAACTGCGAATAATCAACAATAAAATTCTTGGACGTGGTCTAATTAGCAATAATTAACCACCAATAATAATTAAACAGTATTAACTCAAGGTTGAGTTAGGGAACTTGTCTCTTTCGCTGATTACAGCTACACAATAAACTTATTTGCTTTTGAAAGACCTATAACCAATAATATCGGTCTCATAATTAGCACAATATTTTACAACACACAACACTGTAATTCACAGTCAATCTTCTCCTAGACACATTACCACATAGTTATATATGTGTTTATAACCTATATAAACACTTATCAAGTCTAACTATTTCGGTCTGGTTGGACTTCGGTCCATTTTCGGTATTCTGGTCACCCTATTCGACAATTAACACATTTATTGTCAATTAAATTCGGTCTCTAAGCTTCAATATTATTTTAGATAAGTCAAATATCATTTATAATAATTTTCGGAAGCTTTTAATAATTTATAAGCAATTATTATAATTTATAATAATTTTTCAAACACTTAAATCATTTTTAAATAATTTAATTATTAAATAATCTTATCATCGTTAATATTTAATAATATTAAAATATTAATGACATACTTGTCAAAATATTAAAGTTATTGTTAATAACTTAAAATATTTTTAAATCATCAATATTCTATTTGAATGATTTTCAAATAATTAAAATCATTTTTAAACAATCACCATTAATATTTAAATATTAATAAAATTATTATCAAAATATTAAAAGTCATTACTTATAACTTAAAATATTTTTAAAATATTTTTCTCATTTTTAAATATTTTTAAATCAATAAAACCATTTTTAATTCATTTATTTAATATAATAATTAAATAAATCTAATATCATTAATATTAATTTATTAATGAGAATTCTCCAAAAATATTAAAAATTATATTTTATAATTTAAAATACTTTATAACACTTTATTCTTATTTAAAATGATTTTTAAATCATTAAAATCATTTTTAACTTATTTATTTAATTTGATAATTAAATAAATCTAATATCATTAACATTAAATTATTAATGAAAAATCTCTAAAAATATTAAAAGTTATATTTTATAACTCAAACTATTTTTAAATATATTATTCTTATTTAAAATGATTTTTCATAATATTAAATTATTTTTCTCTAATTTATTTAATAGTGTATTAAATAAATTAAATACCTTTAATATTTAAATAATTATAAATATTAAAGAAAAATATTCCAATTGGTCAAAAATTATTTTTCATAATTTAAAATAATTTTTAAAACCATTTTTTAATAATTTTTATAATTTATTTCTATTTTTAAATAATTTTCAAAAAATCTGAAATTAAAATAATGAAAACCGTCGCTATAGCCTATAGCGATACTTATCTATCGTCTTAGGTGTTCTTGAGCTCAAGAACACTGTCAAACTCAAGTTCAAGGGTGCACGTTTGACCATGTGTAATTTCCAATCTATACAAGTTCTGAGCAATGTTAAGCATCGATTATGTAGTGTTTGTGTAATACTACATAAATCAATCACCATCTCGATCATACAACAAATCAATAAAAAGATCTGAGCTAGCAAACATCTGGTCAGAACATTTTTGAGTTTTACAGAAATCCAGATGGATCGACCAGTCACTTTCATGCTCTATTTATTCTAGGTTCCAGTCATGTTGTATGTGATCTAATGGTTCAACGTTATATACCATATGCCAAAGAACATTTACAAAGCAACATCTCAGTTCAAAAAGCAACTCAATCACCAGAATCAGTACGATCAAAGTATGTCAGACAATGTGTTCCTCAGGTTTCTGGGTTTTTCTAGAAACGTGTTTCGTGCTCAACTGGCCTACTTTGACCATATGTTACTTCGATTCTGTTGAGTATTTACACAATCTAAAACTATTAATCTATAGTCCACATACCCATCTACAATTATGTTACAACAACAACAACATAACACTAAAAACTGGACAGATCAAGAAGCTTAAAAATCTTGTCAAACGGATATTTTAAATTTTGGGTTGCCCAGATTGTGCTTGGTCATACCCGGTCAACGTGTTTTGACCATTAATAAAATGAAATCTAGCCATTCAATCACTGTGATTCCACTTCCAGAGTGAAGACAACATAACAGGCTACCTATAACAACTTTAAAACATCAAAAACAACAAACGAACAAGAATATGTGGCTTCTGACATTAGCTTGTCAGATCACAAATTTTGTTCTTGGACAGATTTTGAAAAACATCATTTTAAAGCTTTTTGATGCTATGGATTCATCATGGATCATCATAGATCAACTAAAAACACCTTTTAACACAAACATAAACACAAAAACACAACTTTGAACGTAACATCCAAGATCTAGAATGAGATAGGGTTTATACCTTCTCTTGAATATGCTTGATCTTAGATCTCCTTATCTGTTAATGGTGTTTTAGAGAGGTAATATGTGACTGAAATACTTGAGGAAATCGGAGGTTTAGAGAGAGAATGAGTTGGTGAGAGCAAGTTAGCAAATGAGCAACTTTTGTGGACTTTCTCTCTCTTTAAATCAATATATATGATGATATAATGTTGCTATGGCTGATATTTACGGCTGATTGCTAAAGATTGTAGGTTACTAAATCAACATAGTTTGTCACCTACCACCATTATACAAAGATTTGCAAGTTACATATTAAAATACACCTAAAAGGGCATTTTGGTCATTTGTAAAATAAATTTAATGGCATTCTTGACAATTGTACAAACCCTTAGGGTTTAACCCTAAGGATCTAACCCTTAGGTTTTAAATTATTAGTTTCCAAAAAATTCTAATTAGGGTTTTTAATTAAAAAAATTAAAATTACAATTAGGGTTTGTAAAATAGAAATTTAGATACTAAAATATAATCAGGGTTTTCTAATCATATTTTAAGTTTAATAAACACTTTATGCCTGCCAATTAGGATTAGGGTTTAGGATTTCCAAATTTTAAATTAGGGTTTCTAACGGTACGTTAGGGTTTCTAATCTTGAGATTAGGGTTTCTAATATCTTATTAGGGTTTATTAATTATAAACCTTATACGATCAATTATTGATCAACATTTTTATATAGTACAAACACATACATATCAATATAATTCTTTTAATTATATTTCTATTGAATCCCTATCTAGGAATTAGGGTTAGGGTTTCTAAAGCTCTTAAGCACAACTGTACTCTAATTTTATTAGTCAATACACAAATTGACCTTCTCGAGACTCGTATCACAGATACACATTACAATATTAATAGTCAATGTCAATATTAAATAAAAAAAAATTATTCGTGAAATTTGGATTATTTGAAATCCCGGGTTATCACATTCACCCCTCCTTAAAAGGATTCCGTCCTCGGAATCACCGCTTTCTTATTCTCTACAATCTTTTAAAGTTGTATCATCAATTCATTTTTATCAACACAATATTAATTTTGTGTCTTAAATTTTAACCTGTGACTTAAATCTATAAAAGAAAACAGTTCACAGAATATCTGACTCATATTAATCGCGTAATTTAAATTCTTAAGCGAAATCGTTACCTACTGCCACCTCCTGAGTAGCCACTGCATCTTGCGCCGTCATGTTGAATGTACGGGCTGTTGATCTTCCTGGCTGTGCAGGTCCTCGAATTGCCAAGGTTCCACCACTGGGTCCCTTGTTGACAATCCACTTCTTCCTATTCCTTTTTGGACAATTTCGGACCAGACGATCGGTCGATCCACACGTAAAACAACCTTGAATCTTCTTCGGACTGGGACAATTGGGTGACATGTGTCCCTCTTGCCCACAATTGAAACAGACTCCTTTTTTCTTCAAACAACCTCCTTGATGACCCTTCCTGCAAACTACACACGGCGTACCCTTCCTCCTATTCTCTTTTAGATTATTTCCTAATTTAACATTATCATCCCTCTTACGTTTTATTAAATTCCCTGCCTCCATTACCACCTATCATATTATTTCTTTTAGCCTCCTTTCTTTGTTCTTGACTATTCTTCAATACAGCTTCGATTTCTTCTTCAGCGATAATAGCTTTTTCTAATAAAGTTGAAAATGAATTAATTTGCAGCACATCTAACTTCTCATGTACCAACGATTTCAATCCGTTCTTAAAACATCGTGCTTTAAGCTCCTTAATGTCCACTCGATGTGGAACAAATTTAGCTAATTCGTTGAACTTGACAAAATATTCTGCTACTGACATATTCTTCTACTTCAGATTCAAAAATTGCTCTTCCATATTTCTCTTTAGACCTCCCTTCCTTGGCGGCATTATCTGATAAAAATCTAACATTAATTCTCTTTCTCTACACAAATTCTTCACACAATAAAAATTTAACACATAGTTCTCATATAATTGCATATTTATTCAAATAGCACATAGTACAATTAGTACTTAACATATATAACTATCCCTTTTTTAATAAATATCAGGACTTACAGCACAACTTTAAACAAAAGTTGTAATTCTTCGACTTTAAACAAAAAGTCGTAATTCTCCATTCACACATAACTATTCCCAGTTCATCAAACTTACCACACCTAGGGTTCAGGAACTTGCCACAATTATATGAGTGTATGAACTTATCCTAGTCAAACATTTGGCATCCATTCGCTGAGGGGTTAAAAATATTTCATATAAGTCATGAACTTACCATAAGTATGAGTTTTAAGAACTCAAAAATTACTCTTAATCTTATATTCATATAGAAAATAAAGATTTCATTCATAAAAACATATATATTTACATATGTTCGCACATCGTTCTCGATACACTATTAAAAGATACTATCGCTTAAACTTTAAACTATCTACAGTCCACTCCCTTCACCAGTCTTCTTTGTACTGGGACACTTGTTGCATTCGGCTTAGGACAGTATAGGAAAATATATCTTTCCTGCTTAAAATTGAAGCACACGTTATTCTTCATCATACATTCTCCCACGTGAGTCTTTCCACACTTGCTACAAACTTGCTTCTTCTTCGGGTTTGAATTTTCAGAATTATCGATGTCGTTGTTCCTCTTTCTCTTTTTCTTGCCTTTCTTCTGCTTGATTGTTCCTTCAGACGATCCACCACCTTTAGTCTTCATCCTTTCTACCTGTGCCTTGAGCTCGTTCCGTTCTTCAGTCATTTTACGTAACGCTCGCTCCGTCTTCCATAACTCCTCCAAGAGAAACACTTTACTCCGGAGTTCTCGAACTTCTGTAGATAGTTGATCTTGTTCTTCAACTTTAGTCTTATTCTCTTTCTCCACCTTGGCTTCGTCGAACTCTGCCTCCTCATCACCACTCAGATACTTCTCGGGATAATAGTCATGATCATTCCCTAGATTAACCATAGGTTAATTTTTTCCCACCTCTTCAACTGTCTCGCTTTGCTCTAGCACCTCGACAACTGGAATTGGTGCAATAGCCACTAGCATCCCCGCACTCATTTCATCTTTTCTAGTACGAACTTCTCACACTATGTGTCCACATATCTCACTATCGATATTTTTCAGCAATCCCTCACTTAGTACTCTAAATGAGTTTTCTCTATCTCGCGTATGGTTATAATCCTAGGATTTTTTTTCCCACCCCACTTAAGGTTTATAACCTACAGCTTTGATACCAACCCGTGACACCCCCAAATCCGGGTTACCTGACCCCCGAGTTTGGTGTTCACTATCCACAATATAATAACATCTAACTACCTATTTAAAAATAAATAGGAATACATAACTCATTATCATATGTTGTTAATACATAAGTCCCATGTCCACTAACCTTAACATTACAGAAATACCCCTTAGATATACAAAAAGGGTTTACAGTATAATACAACATAATAATAATATTGTTCATCATAACTAATTTATCACTATGCCTTTTCCTTTGTTCTTCTTCGCAATACGTTCTGCAACTTCGTCCCTAGCTGAAAAGATTTATTTAGCAAGGGTGAGCAACAAGTTTGCCCTGCAAGTTAAGACATACAATGAATATATACGAATCAAGAATATCAGACTTTCTAATTTGATGTAATGATACCAAAGTTTGGGGAACTTCGAATTAGCTGAACAATTCATTAATCAATATCAAGTCTTCTCGTCTTCTAGGCAACGCAATAATCTGATAATGAAAGAGTACAACACTTTCAAAGTTTCTACGATATTCTATTGAATAAACAAGAATCAATTCTACGCAATACCAAAGTGGAAGTCTTTCCATATTTATTCTGAGCGATCACACAAGATCTAGAACTTCTCTTCTCGGGTATCTATCAAAGATTTATTTTGACACATACGCAAGTGTATTAGATAACCATAAAGATTAAATCATACCCCTCTGTAAGTATAACACGTGATAAGTTTTATTATACCCTATATTATGCATAATACTTAACAGTGCGCAATGGCCGAATATACGACCTAGAATGTTCCCTTTATATAAAAAGTTGTTCTTCTCAGTCTTTGAATCAGAATTTGATTTACCAACGAAATGCAACGATTTCAATATCTAATCACTTCTCTTCTCATATCTAACCTATCAAGTTTTAACAAATGTTCGTCAAGCCAGAATAATTAGCTAAGACCTTTCTCAACATAATTCGACAATAAACAGGAATTATCTGTACTGTCAATATTTACTTCTACAGATATGAATATCCAACAACAGTAATTCTACGAATATATATTTTCCAAATCAGTAATTCAATTTGAATTATTAAACATGCACTAACTGCGAATAATCAACAATAAAATTCTTGGACGTGGTCTAATTAGCAATAATTAACCACCAATAATAATTAAACAGTATTAACTCAAGGTTAAGTTAGGGAACTTACCTCTTTTGCTGATTACAGCTACACAATAAACGTATCTACTTTTGAAAGACCTATAACCAATAATATCGGTCTCACAATTAGCACAATATTTCATAACACACAACACTGTAATTCACAGTGAGTCTTGTCCTAGACACATTACCACATAGTCACATCTGTGTTTATAACATATATAAACACTTATCAAGTCTAACTATTTCGGTCTAGTTAGACTTCGGTCCATTCTCGGTGTTCTGTTCACCCTATCCGATAATTAACACATTTATTGTCAATTAAATTCGGTCTCTAAGCTTTAATATTATTTTAGATAAGTCAAATATCATTTATAATAATTTTCAGAAGCTTTTAATAATTTATAAGCAATTATTATAATTTATAATAATTTTTCAAACACTTCAATCATTTTTAAATGATTTAATTATTAAATAATCTTATCATCGTTAATATTTAATAATATTAAAATTGTGACACCCCCAAATCTTGGTACTTCATTTCCTTAAGATTTGGTGTTCACGTGATCAAAACATTCATTTATAACTACCCAATCATAATAAAATTGAATAATAAACCTGCCCATATAGGATTACATTAAATAAAATCTCCCAGGTTATCTAACCTTTACAAAAATCATACATGCGGAAAATTAAATAAACTTCATTACAATCTTTAAACCAAAGTCTGATAATAAAACTATCGAAACTATTACAAGTCTTCAATACTTGTTCATCTTTCCCTTTCCCTTACTTGTGCTAGGTACGTCACCCTTTTTAGCTTTAACTGTAAGAATTTTACAGGCAATAGTGAGCAAACAAGGCTCACTTGGAATAACAATAGATAAAACTTTAACCTTTACATCATTTGCCAAAAACTAGGCTTAATAGAACCGAACAATATGTTCTATTAACGTTCCATAAATCATAACATTCACTGAGGGTCTAATGACCACGAACCCTGTCCACAGTTATAAGTAATCTTTCAACTTTAACTATAACAGTCATATGACTGCAAGGACTCAAAGGTACTAAGGGGGATCAATCCTTCGTACATGTATTGTATATAAACATTTCAGCACAAAGTATAAAACTAAGTGCAACCCCTAAATATAGGGTTGTTCATCTCAGTATTTAGAGTACAAGTTCGCACCAAAGTTCGTTTAGTTTGGATACACTTCAAGGTAATTTGGAGTTCAACGGACATCAACTAAGGATTAGTTGAATAAAAGATGATAACACTATGTTATTGAATGATCATAACTGAATAAACATTTCGTTCTAAGTTCATGCTTTAGGAATAATCTAATAGCATAACAATTGAATAATCTATCATACCTTGCTTTGAACAACATTAAGCTAAGGTTACATCTTAGAATATAATATCAAGCATGCATAATAAACAATAATTTGAACGATAAACTGATTCAACAGAATAAAGGTACTTGCATGCTAATGTAACAAGTTTAGGGTTAGGAAAACTTACATAATCATAATAACTATCTCGACGAAAGTGTGGAGATGGGAAGCTTGTATCATCATGAATAACTAGATACAATCAAGTTGCTTAATGAAAATACTTTACTCAATAAAGCTTAGAATTATGAAATTTGTATAACGACGATTTAGGATTAGAAAAGCTTGCTCAACTATTAACAAAGTAGAGTTAAAGAACTTGCCTTGCGCGTAGATTAAACCGTTAATATCTAAATCACAATATCCTATATACATATGTTAACATGACACGATTAGTCATAATCAACAATACATCACGTATGGTTTAAATTTCTAACCATGTAATCAAATTCTATTCCTAAACGATAATAAACTTGCTAGGTACTAACACCATGCTCGTTAAACACATTACAAAACTATAATAACAGAATTATTTGGTCATATAGCATTACAACTAAAGTTTCAGACTTCTATGCAAGACAGAAGTCATTTCAGAGCATTCTGCTAAGTGGCGCCACGGCGCCACAGTTTGAACTGCGGGCTGCGCTGCGGCGCTGAGGTGGCGCTTCGGCGCGAGTAACATATAAGGATTCGGCGCTGCGATGCGAGGTCCGGCGCTCCGGTGCTGACTTCGGTGCTTCGGCGCGAAATCTGGCTGGGGCGTGATTTTTTGCGCTAAGGCGCGAGATTTGACGCTGGAGCGTGGATTTTGGCGCTGGGGCGCCGAAACTCACAGAACCAAACCAGAAAAATAGAACAAAGCTACAGTCTAACTTTTTAACAGCAATTGACACCCATTAACTTGTATAACTTCACGTAAATTGCACATAAAAGTTATGAAGCATTCGTGTACAAATTTTACACAACTAAACAACCATATCAGAGAACTAATTCTTTGAAAACACTAGTTTTCTTTGAAACCAAAATTTTAAAACTCCGTTGTTGATATCTAAAATACAGTGAACGTAAATCCAGAATTATAACCAACTTAATACTTTTGGAATACTAGCATACCAACATATAGTCCAATTAACATATACAAAGTTCAATTCGCGTATTAGTTCACAATTTGCATAATCACATACCAATTTTGTTATTTTGCAAAATATACGTTCATACATGTTTTTCACTGTAAAACAAATTTTCCTTTTTCTTGTATACGTAATCTTGCATACAATGTCATATATACATATGCTAATATAACAAATAAAGTTACACGTACATATAAAATATCACACGAAATTGTAAAATCATAGTTCTACAGAAACTTTGATAAAAACTTTATACCTAGTGATATTCAAGAACACCGAAAATATCAAGTTCATAGGAAAATGGCTTAAACATATTTACGTACATATATTAAGGTTAGAGAAACATACCTTTTTTGTTTGCTTAAGAATCTTTGTTAACAAACTTGCTTTAAAAATCACGTTTTCTCTCTAACTCTCTCAAAACTCTGAACTTTTCTCTCTGAAAACCTTTTTCTGAACTTGTTCTTAGACTTAAGCCATCTACAATATACGTAACATAATATAATGCCAACGTACCAGTTTTAAAAACGAATAAAATCGATGCCACACTTATTACCCTAATAATATATCAGTTACCATATATATATATATATATATATATATATATATATTATTTATTTAACTAATAATTTAAATTCAAAAGAAATTCAAAAGCCATAGGGCTTTATTTGGCAAACCATTTACAAAATAAAGGATTAATATACTTAAACCTTGTTTGACAAAATTAAATTAAAACTACTTTAATTTATTTTAATAACTTTTTATAGCATAGATATTTGTCACACTTTATTTAATAACAATTTATTAAATAATTCACTTAATCACATAACTCAATCCACATAACACATTAATTATTTAACAAATAAATAATTAACTAAATCAAATCAATCAAATTGAACAATTATTTTTTCAATAATAAACACATCCGATAAATATTTATATAAATCAATAAATATTTATAATTTATATTAAAAAAAACTCTGGAATGTTACATCATTCCCCTCTTATAAGGATTTTGTCCCCAGAATCACAACTCAAATAACACATTCGTTACATTCTTTCCTACTTATAAAGATTCTGTCCCAGAATCGAAGACACAGATTAAACAAGTAACTCAGGGTACTCTTTCGTCATTTTCTCTTCGAGTTTCTATGTAGCTTCTTCAGCATTGTGGTTCCTCCATATCACCTTCACAGAAGTAATCACTTTATTTCTGAGCACTTGTTCTTTCCTGTCGACTATCTGGATAGGAATCTCTTCATAAGACAAATCTTTCTCGAACTGCAATGGTTTGTACTCGATCACGTGTTTGTAATCAGGTTTATACGGTCGTAACACCGAAATATGAAAAACGTTGTGAATGTTTTCCAACTCTGGAGGTAGGGCTACCTCGTAAGCTACCTCTCCAACTCTTTGCAGCACTTCGAAGGGTCCAATAAACCTCGGGCTGAGCTTTCCTTTCTTACCGAAATGAATTTTTCCCTTCCAAGGAGAAACTTTGAGGAATACGAAAGTTCCTACGTCGAATGCACGATCTTGTCGGTGTTGATCAACATACTTCTTTTGTCGGTCTTGAGCTGCTACCAATCTTGTCCTGATGAGTTTGATAACCTCAGCAGTTTGTTGTACTAGTTTTGGTCCTAGCAATTGACGTTCACTGACTTCATCCTAGCACAGTGGAGTTCTGCACTTTCTGCCGTATAATGCTTCGTAAGGTGGCATGCCGATGCTCGAGTGATAACTATTATTGTAGGCGAATTCCACCAACGATAATTGTTCTTCCCAGCTTCCTTTAAAATCCATGACGTATGCTTTCAGCATATATTCCAATGTCTGGATCGTTCATTCACTTTGGCCATCTGTTTGTGGATGATAAGACGTACTCATTCGCAATTGAGTTCCCATGCATTCTTGTAGTTTCTTCCAAAACTTTGAAGTGAATCGCGGATCTCTATCTGACACAATTGACACCGGCACTCCATGTCTCGAAACTATCTCTTTAATGTACATCCTTGCTAACTTATCAAGATTGAACATAATCTTTATTGGTAAAAAGTTTGCTGATTTCGTAAGTCTATCCACTATCACCCAAATCGCATCGTATCCTCTCTGAGTAGTTGGAAGACCAACCACAAAATCCATCGTGATATGCTCCCACTTCCATTCTGGTATTTCTAATGGTTGAAGTAATCCGCTGGGTCTTTGATGTTTGGCTTTTACTCTTTGACATGTCATACATTTCGCCACGCATTATGCAACATCCCTTTTCATATTCGGCCACCAAAAATGTCGGCGTAAATCATGATACATCTTCGTGCTTCCTGGATGAATCGAATATCTTGAGCTATGTGCTTCGGTTAATATTTTGTCTTTCAGCTATGGTGTTGCTGGGACCCAGATTCTTCCCTCGTACCGTAGTAATCCTTCGGTATCGATCTTGTATTTTAAATCGCTACCGTTAACCATAATCTCTTTTATCTTCCCACATTCTTCATCTTGTAACTGAGCATTCTTCATCTTTTCCAATAAAGTTGGATCGGCTTCTAACTGGAATAGTCGTTCGTCGGATTCTTGTGGAAATTTGATTTCCAGCTCTAGCTTTGTCATTCCTGAAATGAGCTCCTCCTGAGTTATTATCAGCATCAACTTCTCTCGACCTTTCCTGCTTAAAGTATCTGCAACCACATTCGCTTTGCCTGGATGATAAAAGATCTCACAATCATAATCTTTTATCAATTCCATCCACCTTCTCTGACGCATGTTCAGATCCTTCTGAGTGAAAATATACTTCAGACTTTTGTGGTCTGTGTAGATCTCACATTTCTCTCCATAAAGATAGTGTCTCCATATCTTGAGAGCAAATACTACTGCAGCCAATTCCAAATCATGAGTTGGATAACCTTTCTCATAATCCTTCAGTTGTCTTGATGCATAAGCCATAACTTTGCCATTTTTCATAAGAACACAACCCAATACTTTGTGTGAGGAATCACTGTACACCACAAAATTTCCTGTATTATCCGGCAGGGTTAACACAGGTGCCACACTTAGCTTCTTCTTCAAATCTTAGAAGCTTTCTTTACATTTCTCCATCCAAACGAATTTCACAGCTTTCCATGTCAAATTTGTTAACGGAGTGGCTATCTTGGAAAAATCTTGAATGAATCTTCTATAATAACCGGCCAGTCCCAAGAAACTCCTCACCTCCGAAGGTGTCCTTGGTTGTTCCCAATTTATTACAGCTTCCACTTTCGATGGATCCACTGAAATCCCATCTTTATCAATCACATGACCCAAAAATTGTACACGACCGAGCCAAAATTCGCACTTAGAGACGCATACAGGTTTTCCTTTCTTAGTGTCTCCAATGTCAAATGTAAATGTTCCACGTGTTCTTCTTGAGTTTTGGAATACACCAGGATGTCGTCTATAAATACCACTACGAACTTGTCTAAGAATGGTTTAAATAACCTATTCATCAAATCCATGAACGCAGCAGGAGCATTTGTTAAACCAAAAGACATCACCAGAAACTCGTAATGTCCATATCGAGTCTTGAATGCCGTTCTAGGTATATCCTCCTTCCTTACCTTCAATTGGTGATACCCACTTCTCAAATTTATTTTCGAGAAGTATTTAGCACCTTTTAACTGATCAAACAAGTCATCTATTCTTGGCAACGGATACCTATTCTTAATAGCGACCTTGTTTAACTCCCTATAATCAATGCAAAGACGTATTGATCCATCCTTCTTCTTCATGAATAATACTGGCGCTCCCCACGGCGATACGCTTGGTTGAATATATTTCTTATCCAGTAGCTCTTGCAGTTGCACCATCAGTTCCTTCATTTCTACCGGAGCCATTCTGTACGGGGCCTTCGATATCGGTGCAGTTCCTGGCGCTAAGTCGATTATGAAATTAATCTCTCTGTCAGGCGGAAGTCCTGGTAAATCATCCGAAAACACATCTACGAATTCCCTAACCACTGGTATTTCTTCCAGTTTCACACCCTTCTTCTGAGTATCGACTATGTAAGCCAAATAACCCACACAACCTTTACTTAACAACTTCTTGGCCTGCATAATCGTCAGACATTTCATTTATCTAGGCAACTTGCTACAATAGAATACTACCTTTGACGGAGTCATAAGGTTTACACACTTCTTGTGGCAATCAATTACTGCTCCATATTTGAACAGCCAATCCATTCCCAAAATAACATCAAATTCCCCGAGTCTAATCAGAATTAAATCTACTATCAGGATATTCCCTTTAATGTTCACCCTACATTTCTTGTATACGAACCTAACAGGAATCACTTCCCTATTCACAATTTCTATGTTCAAAGGGAAATTCAGTTCTTCTATAGGCAATTCTAACCTCTTAGCAAATTCATCAGATATAAACGAGCAAGTAGCACCCGAATCAAATAATATATAAGCATTAATATCGTTGATTGGGATAATACCTGACACCACATCTTTTAATTGCACATCATCTTGCACAGTTATGTTGAATGTTCTAGATGTCGATTTGTTTGATGCTGTAGGTCCAGCAATGGCCCATGTTCCTCCACTGCTACCTCCCTTGCTTCTTGTTGTTTCTCCAACCTTCTTCTGATGGCATTCACGAGCAAAGTGATCCTTTGATCCGCACGTGAAACAAACATTCTTCTTGGGTTTGGTGCAATTTGGGGCCATGTGACCTTCCTGACCACAGTTGAAACATGCATGTTTCCCCATCAAGCACACCCCCTTATGAAACCTCCCGATTGTGACACATGCTTCAAACTTCCTAAATTACTTGTTACCCTGCTGGTTTCCAGTACCCCCATTTCAGTTCCACTTCCTCTTTAAATTGTTGTTGTTGCCATTTCCATTGCCTCCGCTACCATTCTTCACTTCCCCCTCAATATTCTTCTTCTTCTTCTTCTGTTCTTGATTGAATTTTGTCACTGCCTCACCTCCACCTTCAGCGAGTACTGCCTTCTCCATCACTGCTGCAAACGTCTTCAACTGGAATAGGAAAACCCTACTGTACAGCCAGGGCTTCAGTCCCTGTTCAAATCCCTTCACCTTACGCTCGTCTGTGCTGACCTGATATGGCGCAAACCTCGCCAATTCGTTGAATTTCGCGGTATACTCAGATACCGTCATCGTGCCCTGCTTTAGTTTCAAAAATTGAACCTCTAACTGATTCTTCGAACTCTCTGGGAAATAGGTCTCGAAGAATAACTCCTAGAACCTATCCCATGCCATCACTCCTGGTCCTTCCTAGGTTTTATTGGCCTACCACCAATAATTAGCTTATGCTTTTAACATGAACGCTTCAAAAGCAGTTTTTTGCTCATTTCCTACCCTAGCGACTTCAAATACTTTCTCTATTTCCATAATCCAGGTCTGTGCCTCGACTGGATTCATGGACCCACGGAATTCAGGTGGTCTAACCACCTTAAACTCCTTAAACGTTGTGCCTTAGTTCTGAGGTTGATTCTACAACGCTCCTGCTAGTAATGTCACTAGTTGTTGGACATAATTATCTTCAACATCATTATTGTTAGTTCTCTGTCAGGGTGGTTCGCGTCTGGGAGGAATTTTCTGATAAAAAAACATCTATTAGACTATTACTCAACTTCTTTAAGTATTTGCTAATTAATTGCCTCCATAAAAGAAATACCCACATAACACATACCACTTTGAATAAAATAATAACTTTTATTTATTCATCATTACTTCAAAAAACATAATAATAATAGCATCACTGCTATTTACATTCCTTCCCTGAACTATAAAAGTTACAGGACAACATCATCATTCTCATATCCCATGGTTACTTAACACTAGGGATTTACACATTATTTAACACTTATTACGTGCATAACATTCACATTTCCTACGATGATCTATTAAGATACTCTGTAGCCTTTCGACGCTCTTCTTCCATAACTCGGAACATTGTTCGGCGATCTAACACATATGATGGCAAAGTCTCGAACAGAATTGGATAACCCATGACACGATCTTGAGCTCGATTGATCACGGTATTGAATACTTTATCCATCTCTTCCATCTTCATCCTCTTTGCCTGTGAGTCCATTACTGCTCTTCCAGTTCGTTGATAAGCTTCCTCGTATGCATCTTTAGCTCTTGCCCTCTTGGTAGCTTCTTCCTTTAGCTTGTTCTTCAGTTCCACGACCATCTCGATCAGTTGTTCCTTTTCTCCTTCAGTCTGCATCAGCTTATCTTCAACATTAGTTATACGTTCATCTCGATCCTGGATATCGTTGTCCTTCTGTGTCATTGCAGTCTGTTGTTCAGTTACTATCTCCTGCAACTCCTCAACTATGTCCTGAAGTTCCACGTTACGGTCGTAGACTTCATCATAGAAACGAGCAGCCATCGAGGTTAGTGGAGTCTCTTCCTCCTCGTCTTCGTCATCCTCATCCTCCTGTGGCAACTCCACGAGATCCTCCTCATTCTCATCTTCATCATCATTCTCATCTTCAACCACTGTGACAAACGGGGCTGACTCCCATGGCAGTAGTTGTTCCCAAACAACTTGAATGTCGCGAGGCTCATCCTCTATAGGCATCTGAGGTCCTTCCTCTCTAGCCTGACTAGATTCTCCGACATTAGTCATCTTGGCAACAAAGTTTTAAAGTTTTAATTATTAATCATTCTACTCGACACTCACGAGCACATGAGTTATAAACACATAAGAACATAAGTGTTTTGTTACTTCTTCCTTAAAACTTGATAAGAGTTATCACCACTATCTTTTCAAAGGTTACTTCTTAAGGCTTTTTCCCCACCTAAGGTTCATAACCTAAAGCTTTGATACCAACTTGCGACACCCCTAAATCCTGGTACTTTATTTCTTCAAGATTTGGTGTTCACGTGATTAAAACATTCATTTATAACTACCCAATCATAATAAAATTGAATAATAAACCTGCCCATACAGGATTACATTAAATAAAATCTCCCAGGTTATCTAACCTTTACAAAAATCATACATGCGGAAAATTAAATAAACTTCATTACAATCTTTAAACCAAAGTCTGATAATAAAACTATCGAAACTATTACAAGTCTTCAATACTTGTTCATCTTTCCCTTTCCCTTACTGGTGCTAGATACGTCACCCTTTTCAGCTTTAACTATAAGAATTTTACAGGCAAGAGTGAGCAAACAAGGCTCACTTGGAATAACAATAGATAAAACTTTAACCTTTACATCATTTTCCAAAAACTAGGCTTAATAGAACCGAAAAATATATTCTATTAACATTCCACAAATCATAACATTCACTGAGGGTCTAATGACCACGAACCCTATCAACAGTTATAAGTAATCTTTCAACTTTAACTATAACAGTCATACGACTGCAAGGACTCAAAGGTACTTAGGGGGATCAATCCTTCGTACATGTATTGTATATAAACATTTCAGCACAAAGTATAAAACTAAGTGCAACCCCTAAAAATAGGGTTGTTCATCTCAGTATTTAGAGTACAAGTCCGCACCAAAGTCCGTTTGGTTTGGATACACTTCAAGGTAATTTGGAGTTCAACGGACATCAACTAAGGATTAGTTGAATAAAAGATGATAACACTATGTTATTGAATGATCATAACTGAATAAACATTCCGTTCTAAGTTCATGATTTAGGAATAATCTAATAGCATAACAATTGAATAATCTATCATACCATGCTTTGAACAACATTAAGCTAAGGTTACATCTTAGAATTTAATATCAAACATGCATAACAAACAATAATTTGAACGATAAACTGATTCAACAGAATAAAGGTACTTGCATGCTAATATAACAAGTTTAGAGTTAGGAAAACTTGAATAATCATAATAACTATCTCGACAAAAGTGTGGAGATGGGAAGCTTGTATCATCATGAATAACTAGATACAATCAAGTTGCTTAATGAAAATACTTTACTTAATAAAGCTTAGAATTATGAAATTTGCATAACGACGATTTAAGATTAGAAAAGCTTGCTCAACTATTAACAAAGTAGAGTTAAAGAACTTGCCTTGCGCATAGATTAAATCGTTAATATCCAAATCACAATATCCTATATACATATGTTAACATGACACGATTAGTCATAATCAACACTACATCACGTATGGTTTAAATGTCTAACCATGTAATCAAATTCTATTCCTAAACGATAATAAACTCGTTAGGTACTAACACCATGCTCGTTTAACACATTACAATACTATAATAAAAGAATTATTTGGTCATATAGCATTACAACTAAAGTTTCAGACTTCTGTGCAAGACAGAAGTCATTTCAGAGCAATCTGCTAAGTGGCGCCGCGGCGCTAGAGTTTGAACTGCGGGTCGCGCTGCGGCACTGAGGTGGCACTTTGGCACGAGTAACATATAAGGATTCGGTGCTGCGACGCGAGGTCCGGCGCTCCGGCGCTGACTTCGGTGCTTCGGCGCGAAGTCTGGCTGGGGCGTGATTTTTTGCGCTAAGGCGCGAGATTTGACGCTAGAGCGTGGATTTTGGCGCTGGGGCGCCGAAACTCACGGAACCAAACTAGAAAAATTGAACAAAGCTACTGTCTAACTTTTTAACAGCAATTGACACCCATTAACATGTATAACTTCACGTAAATTACACATAAAAGTTATGAAGCATTCGTGTATAAATTTTAGGCAACTAAACAACAATATCAGAGAACTAATTCTTTGAAAACACTAGTTTTCTTTGAAACCAAAATTTTAAAACTCCGTTGTTGATATCTAAAATATAGTGAACGTAAATCCAGAATTATAACCAACTTAATACTTTTGAAATACTAGCATACCAACATATAGTCCAATTAACATATACAAAGTTCAATTCGTGTATTAGTTCACAATTTGTATAATCACATACCAATTTTGTTATTTTGCAAAACATACGTTCATACATGTTTTTCACTGTAAAACAAATTTTCCTTTTTCTTGTATACGTAATCTAGCATACAATCTCATATATACATATGGTAATATAACAATTACAGTTACACGTACATATAAAATATCACGCGAAATTGTAAAAATATAGTTCTACAGAAACTTTGATAAAAACTTTATACCTAGTGATATTCAAGAACACCGAAAATATCAAGTTCATAGGAAAATGGCTTAAACATATCTACGTACATATATTAAGGTTAGAGAAACATACCTTTTTTGTTTGCTTAAGAATCTTTGTTAATAAACTTGCTTTGAAAATCACGTTTTCTCTCTAACTCTCTCAAAACTCTGAACTTTTCTCTCTGAAAACCTTTTTCTAAACTTGTTCTTAGACTTAAGTATATACAATATACGTAACATAATATAACACCAATGTACCAGTTTTAAAAACGTATAAAACCAACGCCACACTTATTACCCTAATAATATATCAGTTACCATATATATATATATATATATATATATATATATATATATATATATAATATTATTTATTTAACTAATAATTTAGATTCAAAAGAAATTCAAAAGCCATAGGGCTTTGTTTGGCAAACCATTTACAAAATAAAGGATTAATATACATAAACCTTGTTTGACAAAATTAAATTAAAATTACTTTAATTTATTTTAATAACTTTTTATAACATAGCTATTTGTCACACTTTATTTAATAACAATTTATTAAATAATTCACTTAATCACATAACTCAATCCACATAACACATTAATTATTTAACAAATAAATAATTAACTAAATCAAATCAACCAAATTGAACAATTATTTATCCAATAATAAATACATCCAATAAATATTTATATAAATCAATAAATATTTATAATTTACATCAAAAAACTCTAGAATGTTACAAAAATATTAATGACATACTTGTCAAAATATTAAAGTTATTGTTAATAACTTAAAATATTTTTAAATCATCAATATTCTATTTAAATAATTTTAAAATAATTAAAATCATTTTTAAACAATCACCATTAATATTTAAATATTAATAAAATTATTATCAAAATATTAAAAGTCATTAATTATAACTTAAAATATTTTTAAAACATTTTTCTCATTTTTAAATAATTTTTAAATCAATAAAACCATTTTTAATTCATTTAGTTAATATAATAATTAAATAAATCTAATATCAATAATATTAATTTATTAGTGAGAATTCTCAAAAAATATTGAAAATTATATTTTATAATTTAAAATACTTTCTAACACTTTATTCTTATTTAAAATAATTTTTAAATCATTAAAATCATTTTTAACTTATTTATTTAATTTAATAATTAAATAAATCTAATATCATTAATATTAAATTATTAATAAAAATTCTCTAAAAATATTAAAAGTTATATTTTGTTACTCAAAATATTTTTAAATACATTATTCTTATTTAAAATGATTTTTTATAATATTAAATCATTTTTCTCTAATTTATTCAATACACCAATTAAATACCTTTAATATTTAAATAATTATAAATATTAAGGAAAAATATTCCAATTGGTCAAAAATTATTATTCATAATTTTAAATAATTTTTAAAACCATTTTTTAATAATTTTTATAATTTATTTCTATTTTTAAATAATTTCTGGAAAATTAGAAATTAAAATAAATTAAAACCGTCGCTATAGCCTATAGCGACACTTATCTGTCGTTTCAGGTGTTCTTGAGCTCAAGAACACTGTCAGACCCGAGTTCAAGGGTGCACGTTTGACCGTGTGTAATTTTCAATATATACAAGTTTTGAGCAATGTTATGCATCGATTATGTAGTGTTTATGTAATACTACATAAATCAATCACCATCTCGATCATACAACAAACCAATAAAAAGATCTGAGCTAGCAAACATATGGTCAGAACATTTATGGGTTTTACAGAAACCCAGATGGTTGGACTAGTCACTTTCATTCTCTATTTATTCTAGTTTCCAGTCATGTTGTATGTGATCTAATGGTTCAACGTTATAGACCATATGCCAAAGAACATTTACAAAGCAACATCTCAGTTCAAAAACAACTCAATCACCAGAATCAGTACGGTCAAAGTATGTCAGACAATGTATTCCTCAGGTTTCTGGGTTTTTCCAGAAACGTGTTCCGTGCTCAACTGGCCTACTTTAACCATATGTTACTTCGATTCTGTTGATTATTTACACAATCTAAAACTATTGATCTATAGTCCACATACCCATCTACAATTATGTTACAACAACAACAACATAACACTAAAAACTGGACAGATCAAGAAGCTTATAAATCTTGTCAGACGGATATTTTAAATTTCTGGGTTACCCAGATTGTGCTTGGTCATGCCCGGTCAACGGGTTTTGACCGTTAATAAAATGAAATCTAGCCATTCAATCACTGTGATTCCACTTCCAGAGTGAAGACAACATAACAGGCTACCTATAACAACTTTAAAACATCAAAAACAACAAACGAACAAGAATCTGTGGCTTCTGACATTAGCTTGTCAGACCACAAATTTTGTTCTTGGACAGATTTTGAAAAACACCATTTTTAAGCCATTTGATGCTATGGATTCATCATGGATCATCATAGATCAACTAAAAACACCTTTTAACACAAACATAAACACAAAAACACAACTTTGAACCTAGCATCCAAGATCTAGAATGAGATAGGGTTTATACATTCTCTTGAATATGCTTGATCTTAGATCTCCTTATCTGTTAATGGTGTTTTAGAGAGGTAATATGTGACTGAAATACTTGAGGAAATCGGAGGTTTATAGAGAGAATGAGTTAGTGAGAACAAGTTAGCAAATGAGCAACTTTTGCGGACTTTCTCTCTCTTTAAATCAATATATATGATGATATAATGTTGCTATGGCTGATATTTACGGCTGATTGCTAAAGATTGTAGGTTACTAAGTCAACATAGTTGGTCACCTACCACCATTATACAAAGATTTGCAAGTTACATATTAAAATACACCTAAAAGGGCATTTTGGTCATTTGTAAAATAAATTTAATGGCATTCTTGACAATTGTACAAACCCTTAGGGTTAAACCCTAAGGATCTAACCCTTATATTTTAAATCATTAGTTTCCAAAAATTTCTAATTAGGGTTTTTAATTAGAAAAAATAAAAATTAAAAAATCTAAATTATAATTAGGGTTTGTAAAATAGAAATTTAGATACTAAAATATAATTAGGGTTTTCTAATCATATTTTAAGTTTAATATACACCTTATGCTTGCCAATTAGGATTAGGGTTTCCTAATTTAGGATTTAGGATTCCCGAATTTTAAATTAGGGTTTCTAACGACACGTTAGGTTTCTAATCTCTTATTAGGATTTATTAATTACAAACCTTATACGATCAATTATTGATCAACATTTCTATACAGTACAAACACATACATATCAATATAATGATTTTAATTACATTTCTATCGAATCCCTATCCAAGAATTAGGGTTAGGGTTTCTAAAGCTCTTAAGCACAACTCTACTCTAATTTTATTAGTCAATACACAAATTGACCTTCTCGAGACTCGTATCACAGATACACATTACAATACTAACAGTCAATGTCAATATTAAATAAAAAAAATTATTCGTGAAATTTGGATTATTTGAAATCCCGAGTTATCACATGTTCGATGTATGAGGAATTTTTTGCATTCTCATGGGTAGTCGATTTGGAAAACTTTAAGAACGAGAAACTTGAATCTAACCCATCTGAAAGAGTTGTATCATCAGAGGATACATGCACAGACGCAAAAGAGGAAGATTTAATATGGAAGAGTTGGAAACCGAGTAACCGTCTCGAGAAGCCAAAACTCTTCAGCTCACATCTTTTCAAATCTCAAAGAAAATCATGATCATATCAAAAAAAGACTGTTCAGAGATATAATACCGTGAATATAGCCGAATAAATACTTACGTTGGTACGTTACCCAGTAGCAGTCGGTTCATGACAGATAATGAATATCATGCAGAAGTATTTTATTTAATAACATGCATATATTATGCATAGAAAATTTAAGTACGTGAATACTATTTATACCATGCACATTCCAAGTTCTCTCCTTAAAATACAAAACCTTTCTTCACTTAAGGGTTTAGTAAAAATATCAGCTATTTATTTTTCTGTAGGAATAAAATTTAATTTAATCAAACCTTTTGATACATTATCCCTTAAAAAATGATGTCTAACCTCTATATGTTTTGTACATGAATGCAAAACAGAATTTTTTGTTATATCAACATTGCTAGAATTATCACAATAAATAGGCACACTATAACATAAAATATCAAAATCGCATAGGGTTTGTCTCGTCCATAATATTTGAGAGGAACAACTCCCTGTAGTTAGATATTCACCCTCAGTGGTTGATAAAGCAACTGAAATTTGCTTTTTACTATGCCACGTCACAAGACGGTGACCCAAAAATGTGCAAGCACCACAAGTACCATTTTTTATCAATTTGACATCCTACATAGTCAGCATCTGAGTAGTCCATTAGTTCAAAATGATTGCAAATTGGATAAAATAATCCCAAAGTAATAATACCACTTAAATACTTGAAAATTCTTTTAACAGCTTGTAAGTGGAATTCCTTAGGTTTTGCTTGAAACCGTGCATAAAGATATACACTATACATTATATCAGGTCTAGATGCAGTTAAATATAATAGATAGCCAATCATACCTCGATATTTGGTCAATTCTACATCTATACCTTTGTCATCAGAAGTTAGCTTTATTGAAGTACTCATTGGTGTAGCCTTTAAATTGGATCCTTCAAATCCAAATCTTTTGAGTAGCTCCTTTGTGTATTTGGTTTAATGGATATAGATACCCTCCTTCGTTTGCTTATTTTAGAGTCCCAAAAAGTAATTAAGTTCTCCCATTAAACTCATATCGAACTCCTAATGTATACACTTTTGAAAACCACTCACAAAGAAAATTATTAGTAGCCCCAAATATTATATCATCTACATATATTTGAACAATAATAATATCTTTATTTGCATGTTTAATAAATAATGTAGAGTCAATTTTACCTCTAGTAAAACAATTTGACAGTAGATACTTACTCAACCTCTCGTACCAAGCTCTTGGGGCTTGTTTGAGACCATATAGAGCTTTCTTGAGTTTATAAACATGGTTTGGATACTTCTCATGTTCGAATACAGGAGGCTGTTTTACATATACCTCTTCATTGATGTATCCATTAAGGAAGGCGCTTTTCACGTCCATTTGATAAAGCTTGAATTTCTTGTAACAAGCAAATGATAACAAGATTCGGATAGACTCTAGCCTTGCAACTGGGGCATAAGTTTCTTCGTAGTCGATCACTTCTTGTTGATTGTATCCTTGAGCTACTAACCTAGCTTTGTTGCGAGTGATTGTCCCATGCTCATCAAGCTTATTCTTAAATACCCGCTTTGTTCCAATGATAGAGACACCTTCAGGAAGGGGCAAAAGTTCCCAAACTTGGCATCATTCAAATTGTTGAAGTTCCTCTTGCATTGCCATTAGCCAAATTTCATCAAGGATAGCTTCTTTAGCATTCTTTGGCTCGACTTGTGATAAAAATACAGAGAATGCACATTGATTTTGCAAACCTCTTCGTGTAGTGATTCCTTTATTTATATCTCCAATGATATTTTTCAGTGGATGATTCTTGAGATATCTTGCAGTCTTTGGCATTTGGACATTATGTATTACCTCTTCTTGTTGGGGGAAACTTCTTCAAGCTCTTGTGTTGTTTCTTGTTCCACTTCTTGCGAGTTACCTAATTCAACTTGATAAATTTGTTCATTCGGCTTGTTGAATTGACTTTTCTGGTTTGCTGGATTCACTGAGATCTCTAAATTTCTTTTATCCTTATCTCTTTCTTTTCCGATAATTTTGCAAGTTCGATTATCTCCAAATGTAATCGTTTTATTTTTCTTCTTGATTTTTAACTCCACGAACATTGATTTACTACAAGTCATGTGACGAGAGCATCCACTATCAAGAATCCATTTTTGAGATGGAACCCTTATCAGATCCCAACTTTATATAAATAAAATCAAATTTTCTCTAATTATTATTTTGAAATAGTAAGTGGTTGATTTGATTAATGTGGTTAGTTATGGGTAAAATGCGCAAATATTTCAAATAAGTAAGTGGTTATAAAATATTTATTGTTGTCAGGAAATATTCGTTTAGTCGTGGAATATTCTTGCTGTCGGTGAATATTCGTACGACGGCGCAGCCTTGTGTGGGCCCCATAACTGAAAGCGATTGGATAAAGAAAACAACAAGTACGAGTTTTTATAAATAACTGCGTAGTTGTTACCATCAACCCTGTTAGAATACCTGGTGATTTAAACACAGTAGCACACAATATTGCATAAATTATTGATTATTACGTAAGAAGTCACTACTCAATAATTGTTACAGTAGTTACTGTTCAATTTTTTATTTTATTGATTCAATAATTGCTACGTTAATATTTTATATTACTGTTGTTTCAATAATTGTCACTGCACAATATTTTCTATTATCAAATCAATAATTCATATTATTTGAATAATATTATTAGATAGCATTATTGGCAATGTCTAAGGAAGTTCTGTCTAAGGAGAGGTTTGGTCACCTAATTGCGCGCCGGTAAGGAGAAATCCTTATTGGAAAGCCCCCTCTTTCCTGGGAACGACCTGGTTGTCATTATTGTGATTCTGTAATATTATTTGTGAATAATTAATTATTGATTTATATGATAAAGAAAATATTTATTTATGTTGATATAAATGGAGGAATTTTTAGAAAAGTGACCATTGCTGAAAATTGATATTTTATCTTTTCTGATAAAATAATTTTTTTAAATATATTATTATATTTTAATAATATAATAATGATAATATTTTTACAATGAATGTGTGATATATGAATAAATAAGGAGGAAGAGTATTTTTATTGCAATAAATACAAAAAACATGTTAAACATGTCGGTGAGCCCAATTTTTGACTAAAATTTAATTATAGCCTATAAAATCGTCCGTACGTGGATTTCGGTCAATCTCTGTTTGGAATTTGGAAAAACGTAAACTTACAAAGTTGTAGAGAATTAAATTTCCTAGGGAATGGACATAAGAATCAATTTTTTTTGATAAAATGCTACTTATTATGAATTATTGAAGTTCCGGAATAATTGATTTTTGAAGTTTTAAATATTTTTTTAAAAGAAAAACATTTTTTTCATTTAGATGGGCCCCGCATGTGTGGTAAATGAGCTGAATTCAGTTTTCTTTGGTGTGCGTAGGAAAAATTAAGAAATATTAATATATTATTAATTTTTTTGCTTTGGTGTTCTAAGCAATTTTTTATAAATAGGGTGCTTAGGTTAGAATTGAAAATCATATCAAAAACTGAAGTTTTCTCTCTCTATATTATCGAGCGTATGTTTGTGAGTATTGTGATACTTTGAGTGTTGCTATACGGTGCAAGTTTCTTTCAGCACTATATCCAGTATTCCAGTCAGAAGTACTGTCCTTTTGAGGTAAGGGATGTTATTTTTTTTATATAAATGATATTATTTTTTTCAATATCATTATGCCAGAATATTGGTAAGATTTTTCTTGTGATATTCTTGTCTTTTTGTGTCAGAGTTACTATTCATGTATACGGTACTATTCACGTATACGATACTATTTACGAATACGACACTATTCACCAAAAAATGAAATTTTTTCTTTTTTATCCCTGATGTCTATTTTTGTTACTAGCTTTGATTGTATCTATGTTTTGATCTTTATTCTTGAATTTTACTCCACTATGATATATTATGGGGTATTTTTGAACTTGGATAAACTAAAGTACGAATCCCTAATCTTTATCTTTTCTCTCTGGATTCATTTTGTTGAAAATATTTTTGTCATTCTCAGTCCTAAATGGTGATATAACTGAATATCTTTGGCTTGTAGTGTAAAGAAGAATGATTATTTGATGGATATCTTTAGCCCGTAGTGCAAAAACGGACAGGTGTTGAGATGAACTTGACCAATTGGTGATACAAATGAATATCTTTGGCCCGTAGTGCAAAGATGAATATTTGATGATTGATGTTACAGGGATAAAATATTGATGATGAACTTTTAAATTCATAGATGATAGTAGATTTCATTCTCTACTTAACTCTTCTAATGTATTGTTGTTTCCGCTGCAGTTGTTGATCTTAAACTTGTTCTCTATTGTATTATATCAGATTTTTTCCTGTTGAAGACTAAGGATAATTTGTTGTATATTATCTTAGTCATAATATTCTTTACTTGGCTAGTTGAGCTCACCCTTTTTCTTTTTGTTCCATTTTTCTTCTAAGGAAGCGAGAATATAGCGAGAAGTAGTCGAGGTGTGGAGTGATGTTCCGAGGCAGTTGTTATAGTAGTCCTCACTATTTTGTAAGATAATGTATCAATAATTGTAATGAGGACTCCATTTGACTTTTAATACTGTCTAGATGACAATATTTGTGTTGTCGTATTTTGCACGATAATTGTAATAATAAAGTTGTAGTTGTTTTCTGTACCATGTATTTGGTGACTCAGAATGGGTTAGGTGGAATGGACCTATTTTGGGGGAGTCACAGTTGGTATCAGAGCTTAGGGATATAGTCTTTGGCCGAGATCGGGGAATAGAACTAGGAGCGGAGAGACGAGTAAATCATTCGCTAGTGTGTCCTACCTAAGCTTATTTGTTGGTTGATCAGAATATAAGGATATTATGTGATATGTTAATTTCTTTAATTTTTAATTAACCCTTATTTTGTGGCAGTATTTGAGAATGTTAACAGTGGAGTAAATGAGACCGTGGAGACACCTTTAATCACCAATCAGGAGAACGTGCAACGGGAAGACAATATTCCTCCTGTAAACAACACCGCTGATCAGACGATGAACGATGGGATGTTTAGAAACTTTTTGCAGTTCATATAAAATCAGACGAGGGAGACTCGTGTACAAAATATGGGTGGAAATGATAACAACGTATGGCTTGTCACAGCCAAGCAGTTCAAAGAGTTGGGACCACCAGAATTCTGGGGAAAGCCGGATCCAATTAAGGCGGAAACGTGGGTCAACCAAATTGCCAAGATATTCCATGTCTTGGGATGCACGGAGGAACAGAAGGTTTCATTCGCCACCTTTATGTTCCGTGTTGAGGCAGATTACTGGTGGAAATCTGTGAAGCGTACCCAGCCTGTCGCACTCAACATGTCTTGGAAAACATTTGAAAAATTGTTCAATGATAAGTACTTTCCTGAAAGTATTCGTCATATGAAGGAGGTAAAGTTTATCAGACTGGAACAAAACAACATGTTGGTGTCCCAGTACGAGGCGAAGTTCGCAGAGTTATCTAGGTTTGTACCTCATTTGGTAGAGAATGAGGAATGAATGACACGGATGTTTCTGAGAGGTCTAAAACCCAAGATTCTGCAATATCTTATCTCTCATAAATTTTTTCTATATTCAGATGTTGTCAACATGGCTTAATTATTAGAGCGAGATAATGAGTATGTTCAACCGAGGGACCACAACCAGGGTCATATAGGTGACAGCAGTCATCAGAGCAATGATAACTAACGGGGAAGAAAAAATACAGACAAAAGCGGTAACTACTCCGGTGGTAATCGTGGTCATGATAATAGGAGAGGTGAGTCCAGTGGAAATTTTTAAAAGAAAAGATTCAACAATGACAATGTGAAGACGTCTGCACCAGTATCAACTATTTCTAAGGGAGAAGAACGACCACCGGTCGTATGCTATAAATGTGGAAAAGAGGGACACATCAGCCCAAACTGTCCACAACAGTTCAAGGTATGTTATAATTATGGAAAGGAAGGACATATCGCTCGAGATTGTACTATAGCAAAAGCAAGTCCAACGGGGATGGTGACTCAAAAGGCTGTCCCAGACAAGGTAAAGTCAGCGGTTCCTGGAAGAGCGTTTGTTGTGACTGGCCAAAATGCGAGGAACACGAACAAGGTGATCACGGGTAAGCTAATCATAAACTCTTGTGAAGTTTATACCTTACTAGATACCGGTTCTACCCATTCATTTATCTCTCCTGCTTGTGCTCAACGTTTAAACTTGACTCGAGAGAAATTAGACTTTGATTTACCTGTGGAGACTCCGTTAGGAGAAACTTTTATTACATCCACTGTTTATAAATCTTGTTTGATCCAAGTTGGCACCATCACATTACCTATGGATCTTATCTCTTTAAAGATACTTGCTTTTGATGTGATTTTAGGGATTGATTGGTTAACTACTCACCATGCAAAAATTGATTATTTTCGTAAGGTTATTAGTTTTCATATTCCTAACCAACCTGTTATGCGAATCCAAGCAACCAAACCACTAAAGTCAATCACTGTTATATCAAACTATAAAGCCATTCATTTATTAAAAAATGGATGTCAAGATTTCTTGGCCCATGTCATGGACTTGAACAAAAACACGTCAGATTTGAATAATATTTATGTTGTTAATGAATTTCCTGATGTATTTGCTGAAGAACTTCCTGGCCTACCCCCAGAGTGTGATATTAAATTTTGTATCGACCTTGAACCCAGTACAAAACCCATTTCTAAAATCTCATATCGAATGGCTCCTATTGAACTTCAGGAGTTAAAAATCCAACTACAGGAGTTGGTACCCGAGCCTCTATCTGGTGACTTCCTTTGTTGAATGCACCGAAGCCATACTCTTCGTAGGAGACGTCATATTTGTGTGGTGGTAAACTGATAGGTGCCATTGTGACGTGCTATCCAAGATTGGGATATGAGTCACAGTTGAGAGCAACCTAAGTCAGTAATCGAAATACGTAGCTTTCTGGGTTTAGTTGGTTATTATCAGAGATTCGTGGAAGGATTTTCTCAAGTCACTACTCCGTTAACTCAACTAACTCGGAAAGATACAAAATTTGTATGGAGCGAGGAATGCGAGAAGAGTTTTCAAGAGCTTAAGAGGAGACTCATTTTTGCACCTGTTTTAACAATACCATCTAGTTCGGATAGATTTGTTATCTACAGCGATGCTTCGGGCAAAGGGTTATGATGTGTTCTCATGCAACATGGGAAGGTCATAGCCTATGCCTCGCGACAACTCAAAGAATATGAGAGAAATTATCTTACTCATGATCTAGAGTTGGCAGTAGTCATTTTCGTGTTAAAAATCTGGAGGCACTATATATATGGGGAGAAAGTGGAGATATATTTGGATCGTAAAAGCCTCAAATATTTCGTCACCCAAAAAGAACTCATTATGCGACAACGACATTGGCTTGAGCTGTTGAAAGATTACAACCATACCATTCAATACCATCCTGAAAAAGCGAACGTGGTAGCTAATGAATTGAGTAGAAGATCATATGCGGGAACGAGTGCGATGTTGTCAGGACAAATGCCCATTTTGTGTGACTTATAAATGATGGAGATAGAGTTAAAGACTTTAGGGACCCACGTGATGATGTCCAATATACGATTAGAATCGATTTTAATCGATAAAGTTAAAGCTGCTCAAGCTACAGACCCGAAGCTGATGCGTATAAAGAAGAAGGTATAAGAATGTGTTATTCCAAAAGTAAGAGTCGATGAAGAGAAGAAATCTCAGCCCTCGATTTATTGGTCCATTTGAAATTCTCGATTGAGTAGGAAATGTGGCCTATAGACTCGCTTGACCGCTAAGTATGTCGCAT
This sequence comes from Panax notoginseng, assembly GCA_016801055.1. Lineage (NCBI taxonomy): Eukaryota > Viridiplantae > Streptophyta > Magnoliopsida > Apiales > Araliaceae > Panax > Panax notoginseng. The sequence goes on along the minus strand of CM029013.1, from coordinate 217,504,835 downwards.
GTTCATAACGTCTTTCACGTATCGATGTTACGTAAATATGTGGACGACCCGAACCGCATTATTGAGTTAGAACCAGATAAGATAGCCGAAGATTTAACGTACGAGGAGGTACCTGTCAAGATCTTGGATAGGAAGGAGCATGTCTTATGCACAAAGGTCATACCACAAGTCAAAGTTTTGTGGAGGAACCATGCTATTGAGAAAATGACCTGGGAGTTGGAAACGAAATGAAAGCGAGGTATCCTCACCTTTTTGAAACACCAGGTACGTACGTCAATTTCGAGGAGAAAATTTCATAAGAAGGGGAGGTTGTAAGACCCCAACTTTTTATAAATAAAATCAAATTTCCTCTAATTATTATTTTGAAATAGTAAGGGGTTGATTTGATTAATGTGGTTAGTTATGGGTAAAATGTGCAAATATTTCAAATAAGCAAGTGGTTATAAAATATTCATTGTTGTCTGGGAATATTCGTTTGGTCGTAGAATATTCTTGCTGTCGGAGAATATTCGTACAACGGCGCAGCCTTTTGTGGGTCCCATAACGGAAAGCGATTGGATGAAAAAAATGACAAGTATGAGTTTTTATAAATAACGGCGCAGTTGTTACCGTTAACCCTGTTAGAATACCCGGTGGTTTAAATATAGTAGCACACGATATTGCACAAATTATTAATTCTTACGTAAGAAGTCACTACTCAATAATTGTTACAGTAATTACTGTTCAATATTTTATTTTATTGATTCAATAATTGCTACGCCGATATTTTATATTATTGTTGTTTCAATAATTGTCATTGCACAGTATTTCCCATTATCAGATCAAAAATTCAAATTATTTGAATAATATTATTAGATAGCATTATTGGCAACGTCTAAGAAAGTTTTGTCTAAGGAGAGGTTTGGTCACCTAATTGCGCGCTAGTAAGGAGAAATCTTTATTAGAAAGCCCCCTCTTTCTTGGGAACGACCTGGTTGTCATTATTGTGATTATGTAATATTATTTGTGAATAATTAATTATTAATTTATATGATAAGGAAAATATTTATTTATATTGATATAAATGGAGGAATTTTTAGAAAAGTGACAATTGTTAAAAATAGATATTTTATCTTTTTTGATAAAATAATTTATTTAAATATATTATTATATTTTAATAATATAATAATGATGATATTTTTATAATGAATGTGTGGTATATGAATAAATGAGGAGGAAGAGTATTTTTGTTGCAATAAATGCTAAAAACATGTTAAACATGTCAGTGAGCCCAATTTTTGACTGAAATTTGATTATAGCTTGTAAAATCGTCCGTATATGGATTTCGGTCAATTTCTGTTTGGAATTTGGAAAAACGTAAACTTACAAAGTTGTAGAGAATTAAATTTTCTATGGAATAGACATAAGAATTGAATTTTTCTGATAAAAGGCTATTTATTATAAATTATTGAAGTTTCAGAATAATTGATTTTGAAGTTTTAAATATTTTTTTAAAAGAAAAACGTTTTTTTCATTTAGGTGGGCCCCACATATGTGGCAAATGAGCTGAATTCAATTTTCTTTGGTGTGCGTAGGAAAAATTTAAGAAATATTAATATTTTATTAAATTTTCTACTTTGGTGTTCTAAGCAATTTCCTATAAATAGGGTGATTAGGTCAGAATTAAAAATCACAACAGAAACTGAAGTTTTCTCTCTCTATATTATCGAGCGTATTTTTGTGAGTATTGTGATACTTTGAGTGTTGCTATACGGTGCAAGTTTCCTTCAGCACTATATCTAGTATTATAGTCAGAAGTACTGTCCTTTTAAGGTAAGGGATGTTATTTTTTTTTATATAAATGATATTATTTCTTTTAATATCATTATGCTGGAATATTGGTAAGATTTTTCTTGTGATATTCTTGTCTTTTTGTGTCGGGGTTACTATTCACGTATACGGTACTATTCACGTATACGGCACTATTCACGAACTATTCACCGAAAAATGAAATTTTTTCTTCTTTGTCCCGAATGTTCATTTTTGTTACTAGCTTTGATTGTATCTATGTTTTGATCTTTATTCTTGAATTTTACTCCACTATGGTATATTATGGGGTATTTTTGAACTTGGATAAACTAAAGTACGAATTCGTAATTTTTGTCTTTTATCTCTCTGGATTCGTTTTCTTGAAAATATTTTTATCATTCTCAGTCCTAAATGGTGATATAACTGAATATCTTTGGCCTGTAGTGCAAAGATGAATGATTATTTGATGAGTATCTTTGACCCTTAGTGCAAAGACAGACAGGTGTTGAGATGAACATGACCAACTGGTGATACAAATGAATATCTTTGGCCCGTAGTGCAAAGATGAATATTTGATGATTGATGTTACAGGGATAAAATATTGATGATGAACTTTTAAATTCATAGATGATAGTAGATTTCATTCTCTACTTAACTCTTCTAATGAATTGTTGTTTCCGCTGCAGTTGTTGATCTAAAACTTGTTGTCTATTGTATTCTATCAGATTTTTCCCTATTGAAGACTAAGAATAATTTGTTGTATATTATCTTAGTCATAATATTCTTTATTGGGCTAGTTGGGCTCACCCTTTTTTTTTTGTTCCATTTTTCTTCTCAGGAAGCGAGAATATAGGGGGAAGTAGTCGAGGTGTGGAGTGATGTTCCAAGGCAGTTGTTATAGTAGTCCTCACTATTTTGTAAGATAGTGTATCAATAATTGTAATGAGGACTCCATTTGAGTTTTAATACTATCTAGATGATAATATTTGTGTTGTCGTAATTTGCACGATAATTACAATAATAAAGTTGTAGTTGTTTTCTTTACCATGTATTTGGCGACTCAGAATGGGTTGGGTGGAATGGACCTATTTTGGGGACGTCACAACCCTTTCCTTGAGACATGCCTGTCAAGAAAAGATAATTCATCCTTTTGGTACCCACATCTTTTTGGGTCCATTAATGTTAGTTGCACATAAATAATCCTTTTTAACCCATACCTTTTTAATCTTATTTTCCTTAAAACAGTCTATGTCCAAGTGACCTTTAATACCACAATTTCTACATGTTGTAAAAGAAGAACAATAATTCAATCTAAAACGTGAATTTGAATTTAGCATTTTCATATATCCCTTTTCATGCATAGAATTATAACCAATTCTCTGTCTTTCAAAACTAGGTCTTTGTTTACCCAATATGACATTTAAGTTTTCTTCTCCTTGAACGAATTTAGCAAAAGATAATTTTAATTAATCTATTTTCTTTTGAAGTTCATTAGTGGGAATAGTTTTACAAAGAGAATCATCACTAAATGCATCAATACATACATCTCTCATTTTTTGTTCATTAGTCAATTTTTGAACTTCATTATTCAAATGATTTTCCTTATTGAAATGTATTTTGTTATAATTATCTAGATAATCATTTTTAGCAATCAAAATCTTTTCTTCTTTACATGACGACTCTTTTTCAATTTCTTTCTTTTCATCTATTAAAGAATCAACCTCACTCATTAATGTATTTACCAATCCTTTCAAATATTCATTCTTTTCTTTTAATTTTTCATTTTCTTGTTTTAAAGAATTAAACTCATGAATAGATACCTTGTTTGATTCACCTTCTATTCCCATGAAGCATACTTGAGCTATTTCATCCTTGGCATCGACCTCAACTTCAGACTCATCTTCATCACTCCAAGTGACAAGTGATTTGTTTCTTTTATTATCCTTGAAGCTCATTTTTCCTTTGTTCTTTAGTTGAAAGCAGTCCTTCTTGAAGTGCCCTGGACGTCTGCATTCAAAACATGTCTCCTTAGTTTGCTTTCCTTTGAATTTATTTGTATTAAAATTATTTTTCATTTTGTTCTTCCTTTGTAGTAGTCTTTTGAGTCTTCTTGACATCATGGCTATCTCTTCATCCGAGTCATCATCAAGCTCTTCTTCATTTCATGCATTAAGAGCAAAAACTTTTCTCCTAGGAGTTTCCTCCCCATCATCATATCTCTGTAATTGATGTTCATATTCCTCAAGCTCACCGAAAAGAGTTAGTGTATCCATAGTAGAAATAGTAGCAAATCTTGAAGAGTAGTAAATTTAGAAGTAAACCTCTTGGCCATAGCCTGAAGTAACTTACGGTTAATCCCACTTTGAGGAATAGACTTGTCAAATAGCTTTAAATAATTTAGGAGAGCTAGAATCCCTGCTTGAGCCATCTTTATGGTTTCGTTTTTCTCAAGTTTGAACATTTCATAGTCGTGCATGAGCATGCTTAGTTTGACTTCTCGAACCTTGGATGTACCTTCATGGCTCACTACTAGAGTGTCCCAAATTTCCTTAGCTGTGTTGCATAAGGAATTTTTTTTTTGTCTATCTCAGATTGTACCATACTGCTAAATAAAGTGTTCATAGCCCTTGAATCATAGGAAACCATGAAAGTCTTAGTTGAGTCCATCTCTAGCAAAGTCTGTGGAGTACCATCATCTTTCCTTGGAATAACCAATCCATTCTCCACGACCCACCATTCCCAAGGATCTCTTTTAAGGTAGATCCTCATTCGAAATTTCTAGAAGTTGTAGTTTTCTGTTCCATGCAACAGAGGAGGTCTATTGGTTGATTGACCTTCTTGATTGTTGTTCCTGAACTGTGCTATGTTAGAATCTTTCCCTACAAGTCACCTTTAAAACCAAGATAAGTAGAGCCAAGCTCTGATACCAAATGAAATTCATATAAGGCACAGTGAGAAGGGGGGGTTGAATATGTCTTGGAACAAACTATGACCAATTTTTAAACTTAAACAAAACTACTGAATTCCGCCTACTATATTAACGAATGCAGTTTGCTGAATAAATATGGCCTACTGGATTGAGTCTTTGATATTATTGTTTAATGAAAATAACTTGCTGAATTTATAACTATGTGAAAATACTTGGTGTTAATAAATTTTCTTAAGATAAAGAAAATATCTGAATTTTAATTATCAATATAATTAAATAACTTTTGTTGGCAATTAAAGTAAAGCAACTAATAAAATGAACACCAAGATTTTTTATGTGGTTAAGCTATTTCCCTCTATAATAATAGCCTAGTCCACGTCCAATGCCAACTAGTATTGGAGACTCACTTTATTTCTTTAAATCAACTCTTTTTACAAAACAGATTCTTTCAAATCTTGAATTACAGTAATTCACTTGAGCACTTTTGCTGCTTGCGCACCAATGCGCCACTTAAGTACCTATGCTTCCTTGAACCTGTTTGTAAACAATTCTTAATCCACCCAGATTAAATTCCTTTAGACAAGACTTAGTCTAAATAAAAAGATTACAAATATAGAGGTCTAATGATCAAACCAAATAAATAATTTAACAATGTAAGGCTCAACTAATGAATGCAATGATCAAAGAGTAAAGAGATATCACCAATTTATAGCTCATGAAAAATTTCCTGAAAGATAGTCTGAATTTAATCGCACAGCAACTTGTATAATTGCACCAAGAATAATAGAATGACTTTTCAAGTATGGTAGTGCAAGACTTAATTCGTGTGTTATTTTTTAAACTGATATCTCAATTGATTTTTATAGCCAAAATAATATTAACATTGAACTCTAAACAAATAAGTTCCGTTGTAAAAATCAAAATTTATTTCCGTTAAGATAAATCTTATGTCATGTAAATCTTCGAATAACACAAAACAGATATTTGTTAAACTACTTCAAAAGCAATCTTTTAAGGTGATATAAAATAGAAATTGTTAGTTCCTAGAGGCACAATAGTTATCTAGAATGGGGGGTTGAATAGATATTTTAAAATTTTCTTTTTAAAATACTTTGTTGAATTTGTTAATCAGTTTTAGAGGAATATATGATTTGTTTGTTCCCTTTTAAGATAAAAAAAGATAATAGTTAACTGGATGATATAAAAAGTATAGCAGTTAAAGCACGAATATAAAAGACACATAAAATTTAAGTGGTTCGGAGCACTCAAGGCTCCTAGTCCACTCTTCTACTCCTTGAGTATGAAATCCACTAAGAAAGTCTCTACAATCTTTTAATCACATAGATTCCTTCAAGACCAGCCGTTTTAGAACTTCTTAGTTCACTCAGAACTCTTCAAATCCAGCAGACTTCGAACTCCTTACTTCACTTAATGATGATTGAGTTCTTGAATGGTGCTACTCAGTTACCGTTAAGGATGTGTTTGAAATAACTGAGTAGCTAAGCGAGCTTTCTTTTCAGATCGTAGAGTTGAGCATTGAGTGTTCTTCAGCTTTTCGTTGTACGCTTGTTATCTCTTACATCTGCATTTGATTTGTATATAAGATGCCTTTGAAATGTATCCGTTTGAAGGAATCCGTTGAACCATTAATTATATTTGACATTTCTGAACATTGATGGTGACTTTCTGCAAATCTTCTATTTAGCCGTCTGACCCACTGACACAGCAGACTGCTATCTCACCTAACACCTGAAAAGGTATTTTCGGCTGACATGTAGTACTTTTCTTAGCTTCTTCAACACGTTTCTTTGTTACATACTAAGGATGAGTGTTGGGTCATTGGAATTCCCGAGAGTCTCAACGTCTATAATCCATTCCACATTTGTTGTAATTTATTCTTAAACAAATGGACAAAACTCGATGCTTCTAATGCAGATAGATGATGCACTACGATCATGATCGTGGTGTCTTGCCATATTAGTGCTTGATTCGGTACTGATAGAAGAGAACACTACGATTTCTCTTAAGCACTGGTAAACTACGATCTTTGCTTGCTTGATCTTCAGACTCTACGCTTCCGAGAGCACACTACGATTTTTGAGTTGGCTCGGCAGGCATTCGAACCACTCTACGATTCTGGGAGAGGCCCTCCAAAGCAGACAGACTACAATTTTCGATGCTCTACAATTCTGCCTTGGCTCCTGCAATCTCTTGACTCTTGACAAACTACGATTCTGTTGAAGCCTATCTATTACATCTCAAAAATTAGATCAACCTAACAACTTTGATCTTTTCTTCTATACATTCATTTACAGAATGAGAAACATAGTGCACAGATCAAACCTAACTATTTTGATCTATCACTAAGTTCTTGTACATGTATTTCTTGAAGGACTTTACATATAATCATGATTATTTACTTTCAATATCAAATTTAAATATGCAATTCCCAACAGAAATAAGTCCGTGTATATCACATATCACACTATTTTGCAATTAAACTCACATAAGAAATATGATAGAGTGTTAGTTCCGTAATTAATGATAACATATATCTTTCCAGGATAATCATTAACTTTGAGTTACTAGATTTATGCACATATTTGACTCCTTCAAAAAATAATCCACTAGTGTAAATTTAGAGTAATCATGACTCTTAAAAACTGCCGTCACATATATCACACTGCCTTTGAATTACCTAATTTAGAAGATATGTCAATTCCGTAATAAATGTCAAAGGTTAATCAACATAATCATGATCTTAGAGTACCGAGACTTGTGCAATTCAAAAGAGATGACATTATATAAATACATTTCCACAACAAACTCATCAACTCTCTAATAGCTATTGTCAAAATTTAGCATATATAGCAATATATAAATATTAACTGTCGACGTCGGAATTTTTAATTGTCGCTTTTCTATTCTTGTCTTTTAGTGTTCTCATGTTAGGTGAGATTTGTTTGAAAAAATAAGTTGTGAAAAGGTCCGACATATATATGTCGACGATTGGACTGTAAGAGTCGCCGGTTGGTATGTTTAAATGGTTGTACCAACTCAACCGAGAAAAGGCTTGCATATAAACCAAGTGATGAGACACTGTATAACTGGTCTATGAAACCAAGATTCATTAAGGTCCGAGGGCTTGATTATGTGGAGAAAAGGTGTTAGGCACCCCCCCTGACATCCGTGATAACATGGTGACCACCACTTTTCAATTTAAACTTTTATCTAAATGTGTGTGGGGGGGGGGGTCTGTGTGCAGTTATCTGGAAGTAGTACTTTACCTCGTTTGCACCTATGTACAAAGGGTTTGAATTTTGGAGAAATGTTCAATTTTACCGAGATATGGCAGTGATGTTTTGTAAAACTGGTTTTTCAAACCCTTATGCTCAATAGTAATTGAGGCCTTTAATACTTCCATTTTATTATGTGTTCGGCTTCATTTCTTTTATTATTTTTAAGATGCGAGGCATCTTCGAGAAAATAAGTTACATAGCAGCGCCGAACTCCTTGTGGGAATGAGAGCCATCTAACGAAATTCAGACACCATTAATTATTTACAAGTTGGTTATAGTTGAAAATGTCCATCACGGAAACAAATCTAGATTTAGGAACTAAATCTGTGATCACATGATTCTTAGGCTCACATGATGATGCAATATGTACAAAAGCTATAAACAGTTATATATATAAAAACTGTATATATATATATATATATATATATATATATATATATATATATATATATAAGCAGTAAATGGCCACGAAGTGATCTCCAGGCCTGACTGGAATTATATATATATATATATATAATATATATATATATATATATATATATATATATACAGAAAGGATCAAGAGTAGAACTCTTAAGTAGTAGAACTCCCTTAAATAATAGAATTGTATCAAAACGACGTAGTTTTGATAAGATGCGGTGGCATTTTTGTAAATACCATGCCACCGCGTATTTACAAAAATGCCACCGCGTCTTATCAAAACTACGTCGTTTTGATACAATTCTATTATTTAAGGGAGTTCTATTACTTAAGAGTTCTACTCTTGATCCTCTCCCTATATATATATATATATATATATATATATATATATATATATATATATATGAACTCGAACTTTGTTCGATCCTACATATACTGCTATATATATATATATATATATATATATATATATATATATATATATATATATATATATATATATATATATATACTTATGTCGAACTTTGACTTTGTCGATGAGCCTGGATTTTACATCCGGTACGTTTACATGCTTATATAATATATATATATATATATATATATATATATATATATATATTTATTTATTTATATTTCGTCCCACCTGGAGTTTATTTCGTGGTGGTTGATCGTTTTTACTGCTTTCTGTACATTTCGTCCCGCCTGGAGTTTCCTCCGTGGCGGTTGATCGCTTTTACAGCTTCATTTATATTTTTGATGCCCCATGGAGGTGCTTCGTGGTGGTTGATCCTGTCTACATATATATATATTTATAGCTTTTATATATATACCTGCTTATAGCTTTTATATCAACTGTGGCATCATGTGAGCCTAGGAATCATATGATCACAGATTCAATCTACTGAATCTAGATTCGGTTCCCGTTTTGGACATTTTTAGCTGTAAGCAGCTTGTAAATTTATTCATGGTGTTCGAATTTCCTCCGATGGTTTTCATACACATGAGGAGTTCGACACTATTTTGTATATTATTTTCCCGAAGATGCTTCGCATCTCAAAAATAAAAAAAATCAAGCCGAACATTTAATAATATGGGAGTGTAAAAGGTCTCAATTAATATTGAGCACCAGGGTTTGAAAAACCTCTTTCATAAAACTTTACTGCTATATCTTGCTTAAAATTGAATTTTTACACAAATTCAAATCCTATGTATATAGGTGCGAACGAGGCCTCGCACTACTTTCAAAATAATAGCACATTAACCCCCCCCCACACACACACATTCATATAACAGTTTTTTTAAAAGTGGAGGTCACCGTGGAAACACGGATGTCGGGGGGGGGGGGTGCCTAACACCTTCCCTCTGCATAAGCAAGTCCCCGGACCCTAAATGAATTTCGATTTCACAGACATGTTTAGTAGTGTCATATCACTGGGTCAATGTGCAAATCTTTTCTCGGTTGTGTTGGTACAACCAATTGAAAAACTAAATGACGACTCTTACAGTCCAATCGTCGAAATTAAACATGTCGGACTTTTTTCACTTATTTTTTCAAACAAATCTCACCTAAAATGAGAACACAAAAAAAACAGGTAACGAAAAGGGACAAATAAAAATCCCGACCTCGACACAGGGGTCAACATTAAATATCTTTGGACATACATACATATGCATAACATGATACATGCATGACAAATTGTGAGAGCCCCAGATCCAGGTCCCAAATCACCACGGATCCGGTATAATCATTCTACAACTATTGCAGAAGATATAAACATAAATTATTTATACAATACACTTTACACACTACCCCAAAATCGGGTAACCTTAACTTATAACCAATTCATAACTTGTCTAACATATAACATTATTATCACACAATACTATTACAAATCTAATCGCACACATTAACTTTAAGCTGGAATTGTCGTTAACCTTTCCTTGTATCCGAAGTATTCGCCTTAATCTGCAATGTTTTATCATGATATAGCAATGGTGAGTATGAAAGTTGCTCAGCAAGTTTAAATATTATTTAAGGATATATCATGATTGAAAGAGTCTGAATAATAAGCTGACTATAATTCATCAATATAATTGAGAACTATCACGAATAAACTTTTGGCTGAACAAGTATTACACATGAACAAATTTATCTGAACCGAATGGTAATGAAGGTGATCATCCTTTCATACCTGACTTATACATGTAATATGTACATAGTACAATTCTACAACAACTCAAAGCAGAGTTAAGAAAAACTTATCTGAACCGTTGATTACCGCTATGCAATTAATAGGCTTTATCTGAACCTAATATAAATAATATCGATCTACACATTAGAATAATATCATCATAATATTTAAAATAACCTAAACACATTATCACATAACTCTATCAGTTTATAACACACATACGACCTATCCTCAAGTCAAACTTTGACAGTCTGAGTTGAGTTCGACAAAATTCTAGCATCCCGACGGCTTGGTCGGATAAAGTTTCGAGTTTAAGTTCAATTAAACTCTGTCTAAGCACTTAAAAATTATCTTAGATAATTTTATTAACAGTCGAAGTATTTTTCGTAAGCTCGTAAATTTTTTTAAATAATTAATATCATTTATCAAGAATTTTCAATCATTAATATCGTATTTAAATGAATTAAATATAACTTAATTCCTTTATCATTAATATTTATTTAATACCAAATATTAATGAAAATCATAATATAATATTATAATATATATATATATATATATATATATATATATATATATATATATATATATATATATATATATATATAATATATCGAAGTATTTTTAATACATTAAAATCATATTTATATGACTTTTAAACCTTTAAATCTATTATCCGATAATTACCATTAATATTAAAATATTAATATTTTCATGGTAAAATATCAAAAGTTATATATTATAACCTAAAATATTTTTCTAACCCTTAAATCATTTTTATATGATTTTTAAAATATTAATTCTATTTTTCCATAATTTATTTAATATAATTATTAAATAACTTAATTACCATTAATATTAATTAATTAATTAAATTCATCACAAAATATTAAAAGTCATTAAAAATAACTTAAAATTATTTCTTATACCATAATATAATTTTTCATGATTTTTTATGTATTAAAATTATTTTTAAATAATTTATTTAATATTATAATTAAATAAATTAAATACCATTTATATTCCAAAAATATTAAATATTTATACAATATACTCAAAATAATAAAAAACTAATTTTTAGACTTTAAAATAATTTTTAGGAATTTATTTTGTATTTTTAATAATTAAAAACCATTTATTTCAATTTATTAATCAAAATAAATAATTTTCAAAAAATAATAATTATAAAAAGGCCCTATGGCGACAGACCCGTCGCTATAGGTGTTCTTGAGCATGTTCTTGAGCTGCCCAGAAAAGTATGTCAGTAGACAAGGTGTCTTGTTTGACCGGTTCAAATTCTCATTGTAATTCGTTTCTAGGTTTGTTTGAGCATCGATATTGTAGTACTTATGTATTACTACAAGTTTCAGTTATCAACTTGGTCCAACAACAACTCAGATGCAAAATCTGAGCATTGAAAGTTCTTGTCAGACGGTTTCTGGGTTTTCCAGAAACCCAGGCAGTTCGAGGATAAATTTTGGGGCTCGATTATTTCTATGTTCTGGTCATCAAATGGTCGATCTAAAGGTTTACACATGTAGCTCACATGTCAAATAACACATTAACATCAACATATCAGTCCAAATACAACAGGATCACAAGATATAATCCGGTCAAAGGCTGTCAGAACTATGTTCTTACGGTTTCTGGGTTTTTACCCAAAAACTCATCCGTGACCGAGTGGCCTGGTTGGACCACTCATTACGACAAATATAGTTGTTATTTAAGACATCTAGAGGCATGGATCTATAGTCCAACTAACAGGCTACACATTGGTTACCATAATATTAACATATCACCTATCATCTGATAGATAAAGGCCCTAGAAAATCATGTCAGACGCTGCCTTAACACTTTCTGGGTTACCCAGAAAGTTCCAGTCATGCCCGGTCAACGAGTTTTGACCTTTAATAACTACAAATCTAGCCATCAAATAACTGTTCTTTCATTTGCAGATCAAAGACCACATTACAAGCTAGAGATTACAACTTTAAAACAACAAAAATCAAAAACAGAAACGAATCTAAGGCCACTGACATTCGGTTGTCAGGCCACCTTTTGTGTTCTTGGACATATTTTGAAAAACACCATTTTTACCCCCTTTGATGCTATGGATCCATGATAGTTCATCATAGATCATCATAAAACATCCTTTAACAAACATTTAAACACATAAACACGAAATCTTTCTTTGCATACAAGATCAAAAGTTGGGTTTAGGTTTTACCTTCTCTTGTCCAATCTTTGATCTAGCTTTCTAAATCTGTTCTTGGTGCTATAAGGGGTGTTCTAGGGACTGATATACTTGGCCATTTCGGAGGTTTAGTGAGAGGGATAGTTGTTGAGAGCTTAGCTAGAAAATAAAACAAATATTTGCACTTTCTCTTTCTTAGATCCCTTATATAAAGTGATATAATGCTCAAATCTGATGTTATGAACTGATATTGCTGATATTTTTATGTCCCAAAGTCAATATAGTTGGTGAACTACTAACATTTAGCAAAATTTTCACTCTAGCTAATAAAAAATATGATAAAGGGCATAAATGTCATTTGATTTCCAAAATTAATGGGAACATGGACTTTTGCCCTAAACCTTAGGGTTTAGGGTTTGAACCCTTATGGTTTAGGGTTTGAACCCTTAGATTTTAAAATTAAATTCTAGCATTTTTAAATTAGGTTTTCAAAATCGAAAATTAATATTTTTAAATTATAGTTAGAATTTTTTAATTATATTAAGATTTCTTAATCATAATTTAAATCTTGCTAATTAGGATTATTATTTCCTAATTTAAATTGTTAATTTAGCAATTAGGGTCAAAATCATGCATTAGGGTTTCCAACCCAAAAATTAGGGTTTTTAATAGAAAAATAATTTTCTAATTTAGAAATTAGATTTCGTAATTAGATTAGGGTTTTCTAATTACTTATAACTTGAAAATTAGGATTAAGGTTTCCTAATTAACATTAAAATTATTAAATTAACAATTAGGTTTTTCTTAAATTATAAATTAGGGTTTATAATCCAAAAATTAGAATTTTCTAAATTAATTAGGATTTATCCCTAATTAAATATAAGTAATAACGTTTAAACCTTATACTTGCTTTTGCCTTCCCAAACTATGGTTTTCAATTTCTAAATTAGGGTTTCGAATTCCCGGAACCGAAATTAGGGTTTCAAAACCAATTTATAGGGTTTCTTATCCATTGCTAGGGTTTTCTAACTGAACGTTGACGTTCTTGATATATACTTAGGGTTTGACACTAATAAAATTTATATGGTCAACTCTTGACCCTTAACCACATATTATACACATATAATACCATATTCACATAACATATACACGTATACACTTAATCTTGAATAATTCACCAAAATCCTTCACCAAATTTTGAAATCCTCAAAATTCCTTCCCAGAAATATCAAACGCATACACTTGTTTTCTGTCTAGGTTCTAATATTGAACCTTAAATCAATTAATTAAAATTTTAAAATTTTTCTAAATTCTCAGGTTGTCACATTCACCCCTTCTTCAAAAAATTTCATCCCCAAAATTTACCTTACACCATACACCATACACCATACACCATTCATTCTTATTGTCACATGCTACCCAATACACCACTCACAAGAGTAAAAGTTTTTTAAATTGCGCTGAGGAGTCATATAGACTATTTGTCTGTCATTTTCGCAAAGGTTTTATGGAAATTCATCTGTAAACCATCATAACTTACATACACAAAGCATGATTAGCCCGATATGCCCTATACTGGCCAAGTACTAATTTTATCTGTTTCTCGTCACTGTCATAGGCACAAAAGTTTACCTCAGTCTTATTAGATTCCGCACCAAAACAATTTTGTTCGAGAAATTTCTTTCAATGAACACTTTTAGTTTTCATAAACATTAGTCTAGCTGAATCGAATAGCGTAGACTCATATCAATAATTTAATTCAATCGAATTATTTAGGTGTAGCCAAACCCCATTACCAATTATAATTTTTGAAAATATTGTTGAGAATGACGTCATGATGTCGTACTGTATTAACAGTCCATTTGAGGATGCTGTCATTATATGACTTTGTCATAACACATCATACAATAGTGGAACAATGATTTTTAGATCGAATTCACACTAAGTATTCCTGTATTTATAACTCTATCAACTTTTTATCATCTCTGCACTAGGTTACATGGTACATAAGTGATAAATAAAATAAATTTTGATATTTCAAATCATCTTCGTCTAGCTGAAACAAGTAGCATAGACTATACTTTAAACCGTTTCAAAAATGATTACGAGTCTACATTTTTTTTTCAAAAGCACATAGTGCGTATTTAGCTTGATGTCAAAATTTTGAAGTCTAACATAGCTAGGAGTTTTGGAAAACCTATGTCTCCACTAATAATCATTTGCTTAACAATCTATCTGTTCCTATAATCCTCAATTCTCTATTTACACACAACTATGCCCAGTTCGTCAAATCACACTAATGAGTTCATAAACTTGCCACAATCATATGAGTTTAAGAACTTATCCTAGTCAGACCTTTGGCGTCCATTCGCTGAGGGGTTCATAAATATTCTATATAACTATGATTCAAGAATGTCACATAATTATGAGTTTTAAGAACTCGTACTTAACCTTACATCCTCTACCTATAACCTATCTATTTGTTATATACATGAGAAAGGAATCATCCTCTTAACATGCATATAGCAAATAGCGCGACACAAACATTTCAATGATTATCATCGCCTGAAACTAAGTGGTTTTTACACCAAGTACAATTCCCCGCCCATACAAGGAATCATACAACTTAGCTGCTGACATGAGTTCTCAATTGAAATCCCCACCTAATCTTAACTCCCTTCTCAATACGAATTTCATTCAACTCGTATTCATAATCCTTTCCTGAATCTGTATCAATTCATAGACACACAACAATCTTGATGTAAACTGTTCAATCATTAGATTGATTCTTCTCCCTGTTATCACCTTACCAGATCACGGGATGATCTCATCGTATATATTACGATTCATTTCTATACTATGATCGTTTTGTTTTACGATATCCTATCACTGTACTTTTAGTCCTTTAAACTCGATCTATTCACCACTACCGTTCAACTTTATTATCAGAGTTAGGGAACTCTGTATCTTTATAACTTGCCGAGATTCGTCTTTGAATCTTACCAACTATCTAACTCTATGTGAGTTAGATCTTATCCTAATCACTGCGGTTATTAGTCTCAGATATTCCAACCCAAGGTTCATAACCTACAACTTGGATACCAACTGTAAGAGCCCCAGATCCGGGTCCCAAATCACCACAGATCTGATACAATTATTTTATAACTATTGCGAAAGATATAAAAATAAATTGTTTATACAATACACTTTACACACTACCCCAAAATCGAGTAACCTTAACTTATACACAATTCATAACTTGTCTAACATATAACATTATTATCACACAATACTATTACAAATCTAATTGCACACATTAACTTTAAGTTGGAACTGTCTTTAACCTTTACTTGTATCCAAAGCATTCGCCTTAATCTGCAATGTTTTATCATGATATAGCAAGGGTAAGCATGAAAATTGCTCAGCAAGTTTAAATATTATTTAAGGATATATCAAGATTGAAAGAGTCTGAATAATAAGCTGGCTATAATTCATCAATATAATTGAGAACTAGCACGAACAAACTTTTGACTGAACAAGTATTACACATGAACAAATTTATCTGAACCGAATGGTAATGAAGGTGATCAACCTTTCATACCTGACTTATACATGTAATATGTACAGAGTACAATTCTACAACAACTCAAAGTAGAGTTAAGAAAAACTTACCTGAACCGTTGATTACCGCTATGCAATTAATAGGCTTTGTCTGAACCTAATATAAATAATACCGATCTACACATTAGAATAATATCATCACAATATTTAAAATAATCTAAACACATTATCACATAACACTATCAGTCTATAACACACATACGACCTATCCTCAAGTCAAACTTTGACAGTCTGAGTTGAGTTCGGCAAAATTTAACATCCCGACGGCTTGGTCGGATAAAGTTTCGAGTCTAAGTTCAATTAAACTCTGTCTAAACATTTAAAAATTATCTTAGATAATTTTATTAACAGTCGGAGTATTTTTCGTAAGCTCGTAAAATTTTTAAATAATTAATATCATTTATAAAGATTTTTTCAATCAGTAATATCATATTTAAATGAATTAAATACAACTTAATTCATTTGTCATTAATATTTATTTAATACCAAATATTAATGAAAATCGTAATATAATATTATAATATATCAAAGTATTTTTAATACCTTAAAATCATATTTATATTATTTTTATACCTTTAAATCTATTATTCGATAACTGCCATTAATATTAAAATATTAATATTTTCATGGCAAAATATCAAAAGTTATATATTATAACTTAAAATATTTTTCTAACCCTTAAATCATTTTTATATGATTTTTAAAACATTAATTCTATTTTTCCATAATTTATTTAATATATTTATTAAATAACTTAATTACCATTAATATTAATTAATTAATAAAATTCATCATAACATATTAAAAGTCATTAAAAATAACTTAAAATATTTTCTTATACCATAATATAATTTTTCATGATTTTTCATGTATTAAAATTATTTTTAAATAATTTATTTAATATTATAATTAAATAAATTAAATACCATTTATATTCCAAAATTATTAAATATTTATGAAATATACTCAAAATAATAAAAAAAACTAATTTTCAGACTTTAAAATAATATTTAGGAATTTATTTTGTATTTTTAATAATTAAAAACTATTTATTTTAATTTATTAATCAAAATAAATAATTTTTGAAAAATAATAATTACAAAAAGACCCTATAGCGACAGACCCGTCGCTATAGGTGTTCTTGAGCTTGTTCTTGAGCTACCCAGAAAAGTATGTCAGTAGACAAGGTGTCTTGTTTGACTGGTTCAAATTCTCATTGTAATATTTCTAGGTTTGTTTGAGCATCGATATTGTAGTACTTATGTATTACTGCAAGTTTCAGTCATCAACTTGGTCCAACAACAACTCAGATGCAAGATCTGAGCATTGAAAGTTCTTGTCAGACGGTTTATGGGTTTTCCAGAAACCCAGGCAGTTCGAGGATCCATTTTGGGGCTCGATTATTTCTATATTCTGCTCATCAAATGGTCGATCTAAAGGTTTACACATGTAGCTCACATGTCAAATAACACATTAACATCAACAGATCAGTTCAAATACATCAGGATCACAAGATATAATCCGGTCAAAGGCTGTCAGAACTATGTTCTTACGGTTTCTGGGTTTTTTCCCAGAAACTCATCCGTGACTGAGTGGCTTGGTTTGACCACTCATTACGACAAATATAGTTGTTATTTAAGACGTCTAGAGGCATAGATCTGTAGTCCAACTAACATGCTACAAACTGGTTACCATAACATTAATATATCACCTATCATCTGACAGATAAAGGCCCTAGAAAATCATGTCAGACGCTGCCTTAACACTTTCTAGGTTACCCAAAAAGTTCTGGTCATGCCCGGTCAACGGGTTTTGACCATTAATAACTACAAATCTAACCATCAAATAACTGTTCTTTCACTTGCAGATCAAAGACCACTTTACAAGCTAGAGATTACAACTTTAAAACAACAAAAATCAAAAACAGAAACAAATCTAAGGCCACTAACATTCGGTTGTCAGCCCACCTTTTGTGTTCTTGGACAGATTTTGAAAAACACCATTTTTACCCACTTTGATGCTACGGATCCATGATAGTTCATCATAGATCATCATAAAACATCCTTTAACAAACATTTAAACACATAAACACGAAATATTTCTTTGCATACAAGATCAAAACTAGGGTTTAGGTTTTACCTTCTGTTGTCCAATCTTTGATCTAGCTTTCCAAATCTATTCTTGGTGCTATAAGGGGTGTTCTAGGGACTGATATACTTGGCCATTTCGGAGGTTTAGTGAGAAGCATAGTTGTTGAGAGCTTAGTTAGAAAATAAAATAAATACATGCACTTTCTCTCTCTTAGATCCCTTATATAAAGTGATATAATGCTCAAATATGATGTTATGAATTGATATTACTGATATTTTTATGTCCCAAACTCAATATAGTTGGTGAACTACTAACGTTTGGCAAGATTTGTACCATTGCTAATAAAAAATGTGATAAAGTGTATAAATGTCATTTGATTTCCAAAATTAATGGCACCATGGTCTTTTGCCCTAACCCTTAGGGTTTAAGGTTTGAACCCTTGGGGTTTAAGGTTTGAATCCTTAAATTTTAAAAATAAATTCTAGGATTTTCAAATTAGGTTGTCAAAATCAAAAATTAATATCTTTAAATTATAATTAGAATTTTCTAATTATATTAAGATTTCTTAATCATAATTTAAATCTTGCTAATTACGATTATTATTTCCTAATTAAAATTGTTAATTTAGCAATTAGGGTCAAAATCATGCATTAGGGTTTCCAACCCAAAAATTAGGGTTTTTAATAGAAAAATAATTTTCTAATTTAGAAATTAGATTTCGTAATTAGATTAGGGTTTCCTAATTACTTATAACTTGAAAATTAGGATTAAGGTTTCCTAATTAACATTAAAATTATTAAATTAACAATTAGGGTTTCCCTAATTGTAAATTAGGGTTTCTAATCCAGAAATTAGGATTTTCTAAATTAATTAGGATTTATCCATAATTAAATATAATTAATAACGTTTAAACCTTATACTTGCTTTTGCCTTCCCAAACAAGGGTATTCAATTTTCGAATTAGGGTTTCGAATTTTCGCAACCAAAATTAGGGTTTTAGCACCGATTTTTAGGGTTTCTTATCCATTGTTAGGGTTTTCAAACTGAAAGTTGACGTTCTTAATATATACTCAGGGTTTAACACTGATAAAATTTATATGGTCAACCCTTGACCCTTAACCACATATTATACACATATAATACCATATTCACAGAAGATATACATGTATACACTTAATCCTGAACAATTCACCAAAATCCTTCGCAAAATTTTGAAATCCTCAAAATTCCGTCCCAAAAATATCAAACGGATACACTTATTTTCTGTCTAGGTTCTAATTTTGAACCTTAAATCAATTAATTAAAATTTTAAAATTTTTCTAAATTCTCGGGTTGTCACACAAATAATAGATGACAATATGATGTAGGGAATGGAAAACAGTACTTACATTCCTAAGTACATCATCATCTGCATACATCATCTCTGTACAGCTAAAAATTCAAGGAAATGGGGCATAGATGCCCTACTTCTAATAGATGCCTATCAAAAGATATAGCAAGAATGGGGCACATCCACTCAATATCTAACAAAGGCCTATCAAAAGAGATAATGAGAATACACATCAGAAGAAGACAATGGTGTCAATATCTATATCATCAATCCTGTCCATCTGATGTAACTCCTCCTGAGTCACTGGATCTCTATTAACAGGGATGTCAGGCCTATATAGGGGAGGATCTGCACCGGCAAAGCCATATGGGTCACCTGAGGGGCCAACGCCTGAGCTGGAAGGATCAAAAGTATCTACATCTGAAGGATCTCTACCCAAGTGCCGGATGAAAAAATGTGCCCGATCCATCTACCTGGTCAGACGATCAATCTGTGTCAAATGAGTCGGATCTCGGACACAGGTCAGCCAATCCGCCATCATCACCGATCTAGGAACCATATCCCCCATAAACTGAGGGGCGCGGGTTTGGGCTCCAATGGTACGAGGGGACTACCAGTGATGGAACATATCCTGAGTATGTGAACCCTCTGACAAAGCATATCCGTCCATACCCATCAATGGGATGTTTTCGATAGGTGACTGTAACACAGGCCAATAACATTTGGCAGGAGATAAGATCGGTACACGAATATCTCTTGTGGTGCTCCTAATAGCACGCTCTCCTAAATATAGCTCCCATCCTCCATCTGTGAAGAGAGGAATCCTATGGGTGGATATCACGTGCTCGACACCAGTCGGGAATCCATCATCAAATACAACGGTCAAATGTTCCCCAGCGTAGGGAACCCAAGTGATGACATCATCTGTCAACAACTCCAACTGTAAGAGACAATGGGTGAAACCCTCCGCTACAAGAACCTCCGCTACAAGAACCTTCGCCAAAATGGAGTGATACAATCGCTTTCCTCGTGGATAAGTATCTAAACCTAACACACTCACATGATGGAAGCCTCTCGTAGGCCCAAAACTGCCAACACAAAGGCAAAACATCTGCTGTCAATGAATACTCTTAACATGTACATGAGAAATCAAAAGAGAAATACTCACCAGCAAAAATGGGTAAAATCCTAGCCAAGCCTTGGTCATGCCCTGTGAATGCATGCGCATTCCCCTTAGGAAGTAGGCGAAGGTGTAGGAACCCCAATCATATTCTCCTATACGGTCCACCTCCCACGTGGCGCTGATCAAAGCGAATGACACCGTAAAAGAGTTATCTGCTATGAAACAACCCCTGATTATAACCAGGAATAATCGCCGAAGAATGCGATCCCTGACTCTCACATCAGCAGGCATTGGCTCACTCAACAGCCCACTCATAGCATCTACGCTCAAAGGACACATACGGACGGTCCTACCCTTGAACTCCTCATCCGGAACTCCCAACAAGGATCTGACAGCTATAGGGGTAATATTTGCCGTACATGGCACTGGCGCCCCTCCAAACTCCATACCGGTGATAAATTGCCAGTCCATCAACGTCATCATCACCTCATAATCCAACAAATAGAGAGACTGAGTCTGGTGAAACCAGCGCTCAGATAATGCCTTGAGGTAACACCAAGGACAACATCAGGAAGAATGGAAAAGAACGCCCCAAAGCCCCAATCATGTACTATACCTCAATAATCTGGATGCAGAGCCTGATACAGGGAGTGTATGCTGAACCAGTTCCCTAGAGGTTGTGTAAAGCCGGGGACCTACATCACATGCAAATCAATGTTAAAATCCTTGCTCCTCCTCAATAGGAAAAAGGAAGATCAAATCCAGCTGTTACCTCGTTTGCATGCAAGTAAATGAGGGGTGGCGACTCAAATCACCCAAAAGATCTGGGATAGCCACTTGAATGCCTGGGAAATCCCTACGTGGAATATGAGCAGCAGGAGGTGAAGCCTCTACCGGTACATCCTCCTCCTTGTCCTCGACATTCGGTACATCAACCCAGATAGGACGAATCACCGCCTCCGCCAGACGATGAGGCTGTCTAACTGAATGGGTTTGAAATACTTTAGAAGCCCTCCTCCGCACACCTGAAGTGGTCCTGCGGGAACTGCTCGGCTGATCCGAATCCATAATATCTGGACACAAGTCTCCAAATTATCTCAAAAAGGGTGTGGTATTTTATAAACCTCGAGATTTTCAAAATGCATTTAATGACTATATGCATGCATGCATTATTTTAACATAAGCCTACAGTAGAGTTAAAAATTCATGACTACCCAATGCCTACATTTTGATTTTTTTTTGTCATAGTTTCCTCATTAAATAAGACTATCCACATGCACATAGGCATGACTAGGTGGCCATTCAGTAGCACACCTGCCCACAGTCATATACATGTTATTTGCATTAAAAAGTCAAAGTCATCAATCCATAAGGGTACCTAATTACCAGGATTACTTTGCTATATTACCTTTGCTCATTTGTCCTCAAATATGATAAGAAATAGAAGAAAAAAGGTGCCAATTTGACTGTTTCAAAAGTCAAATTTTGTCACATCATTATGTTCAACATGGTTTAATACTAACGTTTACTATGTTGAATATTTTTTATCAAGACATATGAACATGCATATTCACTACTATGTGTTTAAACGCATTTCATATAAAAAGTCATTTTCCAACGGATAAAAACTGGGCAAAAAGACATGCATACGTTACCAGGACAGTGTAGAACACTTGTACGATGACATAATTTGCAAAAAGACACCCGAACTTAGCAGATCTGAAGAAGAACTCTTAGATTTCCTTCGCGGCTCAACTTAAAAATGACTTGTGAAAGCAACCAGCCCATTTAAGGACATCCACGACTGGCCGTAGATCCACCTGCGACTGCAGTAGGTGTACTTACGGCTCCCTTGGGTGGGGCCCATCCCTTTGGCTCGGTCCAGTTCGAGTTGCAAAGGAGTTCTCACATGCTAAAAAGGCCAAATCAGGGATAAAAACGCTACGCGATTGAGCAGAATAGCCTGAAATCCTGGTTTTCCTAGGCCATACTGTGGCTTTCATATCATTCATTGGTATTCGCCCAAACACAGGGTATACTGTACCGATGATCTCAGCAGTTGCAGATCACATTTGGCAATACCGCAAAAAGGTCTAATGCCGTCAGTTTGCGGTCGTCATTCTTAAGTACACAATTCCCGACGGGGGTATCATGCGT
This sequence comes from Panax notoginseng, assembly GCA_016801055.1. Classification (NCBI taxonomy): domain Eukaryota; kingdom Viridiplantae; phylum Streptophyta; class Magnoliopsida; order Apiales; family Araliaceae; genus Panax; species Panax notoginseng. The sequence goes on along the minus strand of CM029013.1, from coordinate 217,481,691 downwards.
TGTCATCTGGTGATCTTCATATTCCTCAACGGGGGTATCACGCATTTGCATTCGTTGATGCACATGTCAACGAAGGTCAAGCAACCTTGACATCACTTCATCCGTTGGCAAGTAAATCCAACGAAGCGTCGGAAGCCATCCGATAATTTCAGCCGTTAATGCACATGTCAACGAAGATCAAGCAGATTCCTTGGCGGGGGTGTCACGCATTTTCATATGTCAAAGTATATATCCCCGACGGGGGTATCACGCATCTTCATCTACCAAAGTACTATGCCCTGGCGGGGGTATCACGCATTGCCATCCGTTGATGCACATGTCAACGAAGGTCAAGCAACCTTGACGTTACTTCAGCCGATGGAAAGTAAACCCATCGAAGCATCGAAAGCCATTCGATGATTTCATTCATTGATGCACACGTCAACAAAGGTTAAGCAGCCATGACATTTTCCCAGTAGGTATTTCATCCGTTGATATACATTTTAGCGAGGGTCAGGCAATCCTAACAACACATACTGTTGGCAGTAACTCCAATAAAGCATCCTCATCGGGGAGGACCGATGATGGAATATGTTATACACATCCTCAACAGATAGAACGCATCCCCACAGAGTCTCTTGTACATGAGAGATACATCTTAAGTGTAGGTCTGTACCTCGGATTAAGGGCTTTAGTGACAATCCCAACGTCAACATCCTGGAAGTTCGTGGTAACTTTGGATCATACGTCCAAACAGTTTACCACGGTGGTCATGAATAATCCTGATCCCGGTTGAAGTCAAAGGGAGCTGGCAATCATCCCACCATGTTGGAGAACAATCCAACAAACCATATACATTTGCATCGTACTGCTGTATATTGCAGCAAGATTATCTTGCTACATTTCAAGGGTATAGTATTAAGTATCCTATCCATGCCATTGCAATTCATGAATATGATAAAGAGGGGAATCTGTAGACACTCAAAATTTCCTGCATACATGCTATTGGCATTGCAAAAGGACAGAATCATCTTGTAGAGATAACCTTGGAAGATAGCTCAGTTCAATCCCGGAGACAACCCTAGGATATTCAGTTATTACCATCTCGGAGATAACCCCGAGACATCCAGCTCGGACCCGAAAATACCACCGGAAGTTTTAACCTCAACCCTGAAAACAACACCGAGAGTTTCAACTTCAACCTCAAAAATAACCTCGAGGAATGCAGTTCAAATACCGAAAATCACACCGGAGAAGACCGTGTCATCTCGAAGATAACCCCGAGATACTCAGTCTCAGTCCTAAAAACAACACTGGGAAAGATAGCATAAACCTTAGAGATAACCCCGAGGCATGCAGTTGCAGTTGCAGTTCCGGAGATAACCCCAGAAATGCTTGTTTCAAACCCCTGCAATCAGCTTTAAACACTTGGCAATGGCCCCGAGGCACTCATTTCCCGAGTCCAGAGATAACCCCGGGAAGTCAAGCACATCTCATAAATAACATTGAGGACGGTCAACACCTGCAGCAATCCAATCTCAGAGATAACCCTGAGCAACAACCGCTAAACACCTCAAACTAGAGATAACCCCGGTGAGGGGCAGAACCGTTATTTTGCTATCCCAATCCCACTTTGCGCCATCTTAACATTCATACATACATACACAACAATGTCCTACAAGAACTAAAAAGCGCCAATCCCGAGTGACTACTGCACAAGACAGCACACCGGATAGAATATAAAGCTTGAAAACTAAGGGCATGGTCCCTTCTTCCAGACTTCATACAACCTCTAATCCCATGTCATTGTGTAGCTCTCGACAACAGCATGCCGAAAAAGGTCTTATACACCTCGATCGGATGCCCAGATTGAAGTTTTGAAAGTTTGAGGGGACATCACATTGAACGCGTGCACGTACTTCTAGATAGCAGGACCCGCAGAACCCGGAGCACCCCGAGCAGCCACAGTTGCATCGGCGACCCCTCTATAAATAGAGGTCTTGGGGCAGCCCTTTTGAAAAGAGAAAAGGCGAGGACGCTGTTGCCTCTTTTTAGTTCTAACAAAAAGAGCTCTAACTCATGCAAGCATACATGTGTCAACAAGCAATAAAGAGTAAGTCGAGTATCGATCCACGGAGAAAGATTTCTAAATTAAACTATTATGCATCGACTAAATCACTATTCTTATATGCTTAAACTAATGCTTATGATTGTGAATTACTCTAAAATCAAATAATAACTAAAAGAAGAATATTAATGTAATAAATCAAATCTGGAAATAATGGGATCCTAACTTCATTTAATAGTTCATCTAATTGCCACCATCATGCAAGACTATTTACGTATGATAGGAAATTAGCCAAAAGCATGAATGTAGACATAACCATTTTTCAATGTATCATAACCTACTTACATAACATCCACATACAATAGACATCATGTAATCCTCAATAAAACCAACTTCACTATATTTCTATGTGAAATTGCAGCCGTATTGAATTTAAGCACAAGCCCTTATATAACTCATACGGTGAAACAATATATATCTATCTGGTTCACGAAATACAAAGCTAAGTAAAATAGACCCATATACGCATGCTATCATGATTACAACCGCACTTGCATGTTATTTTCAACTCCATACAAGCACATAAAATGAATGGTGATCAATCATTCATGCATGTAAATCAACCATGATAGAAATTCCTAACGATACACAAACAGTACAGCAATCAGGCCATAAGTTAGACTACGTATTAAAATCTGTTAGAATCCCATAATGGAGTTTAGTTAATGACTGAACCAAAAGCCATTATGGGATCAAAGCAATACATGGACAATAAATAAACAATTGAAAGAGAAAAGATAGAATCGATCAAACCCAATTACTGATTATAATCTAAACGTGACATTCAAATCCTCATTAATATCCAGCAACATAAAAGTAGTTCATCCACAATAATTAAAATCCAAAGAAGAAGTAGAAAATAATATGTCTATGCTTAGCTCATCAATGGAAATCTCTCAAAGCGTAAAGCCCTAGTTCTCTATTGTCAAAAAACATAAAAACGAATGATAGATACGTCTGGTACCAACCAGAATAGTTTTAACCAACTCAAACACTTCAATTTTAAAAATTAAAATAAAGTCAACAGCTTTGGTCAACTACTGGCGCAGCCGCGAGCGATCCCTTCGTCATCATGGCGTGGGCGCGCGATTGGCTTTCTGGCTCTGCAAGCGTGTGTGGTGCGGCCGCGCGCTTCATAGCTCTAATAGCCGCGGGCCACGCTGTTCCTACAGTCTGTAATTTGTGCTATGCTGCTGCTTCATGTTACTCCACTACTTGTCACCTGTTTCTTCCTCAAAGTTCCATTCTTGATCTCCACTTGTTCCTCTTGCCATGCCTCCATTATCCTCATTGCCACCTACCATCGCCGAACTATGCCATTTCTGCACTTTTACAACATAGGAGTTCTCAGTATATGCAATGCAGAATAACACTAAATGCAACTAAAAACATACTAAAATGTACTTGAGATGGGCATAGTTCTCGTGAATTGATATCCAATAAGTAGGTATAAAACCCACTTATCAAATACCCACAAACTTGAACTATTGCTTACCCTCAAGTAATACATACTATATAAACACTGAAAATGTAACTATATGCTATCCGACTGAATCATGATGCAACTAGTCTCACATTGTTCCAACTATAGCAGAATTTCAGTCCAACATGCCTCAACGAATTATCTAGATTCGAGAATGCAAATTCAAACCAAACTATGGGCATAATATCATACACTCAAATAATTCATATACGCTATAAAGATGATGTGTGTGTGTTGTGTTCTCCAAAACTTGATTTAAGCAAAGAATACGCATGCTACACTGCTCAAAACAAGAAATTACAGTCTAAATTAAGACTCATGTATACTTATGGAACAAAGACTGTTCCAACATATCAAAACAAACTAAGGTTCAACAATGGGTTTAACTGATTTATTTCTACTCACGAGGGCGATTTTGCTCTTTTTCGCGGTGTTTATTGCTTTTTTTTCATATGACAGTGCAATGCCTCATTCCATTAGGCTACACTGTTATCCCTTAGCGAGCTTTCAACCAACGACTCCTAAACCATAAAAGACCTTAGGGCGCTAGGCGTTAAGACACCCCTACGTGCGTACTTACTCAAGTAACCAGGGCCCCGAAATAAAACTAGCCACGTTATAAACTTTTTTTTATATAGCACACCCATATGTCTCCAAAGTTTGATTATCAATGTTTTTCATAGTCTAAGTCCATTTTCCACATATTTCTCTTTTTAAAACCACATTTCCTATCAAGAAATGCAACACATAATTGTTATGCCTACAAGTACTTATGAACACTGCAGTGCAAACCTAAAGCATCTAAATAGCATCATGAATTACATCATGTAAAATATTATATCTAAGCTCATGTTATCCAAAATACTCCACAATCCTTCAAAATTCACTTTCATCGTAGGCTAAACAAAATTTCTATAAAGCTAGAACTGTGAGACATGCAACTAAACATAAACTGACACACATAATAATGACTAAAAATAGAACAATATAACATGCAATTATTATCTAATACATAAACATGCAACTGTTAAACTATCATGAAATTATAAAATAAACATGCAAATACTATATGCGCTACCCTACTACTCCAATACCCCCAAACTTATAATATTCATTGCCTCAATGAATGGAGATATAGGGTTAGAGAAACTCCCCTAATGCTCAGCGGCACCACCCTCATCGGGTGGTGAATCCGGTGGTGTATATGGCATGGCTATCCCAAACTGTGGCCACTCAAGCGTTGTCCCTTGTTGTGCAAATGCCTCCGCTAATGACCTCATCAGACCCGTAGCGAATGCTGTAAAGTTACCGTACATCGCGTCGACCTTTCACTCCAACCTTCGGAGTTGTCGATCCCCATGAACATAGGTAGCTAGCGTTGATGGGCCCGCTTCATCTGTCTAAGAGGGCTACGGTGGTGGTGTAGACGATGTCAGGTTAAGAATAAATCCTCGGGGATGCAGTGTACCTCCTGTCAAGTTCTCAAATTTTATAATGGTTGCGTCAGTGATATCTTGGCTCGGGTTCTGCATTTGTTCATTGTCCCAATGGAATCCTTGATGGGCACACAGCATAGCTACAACAGACGCTTGCGGAATACTCCTCGTAGTGCTTCCCCGTAGATAACGTAACATATTCTGATGAATCAGGTGGCCTACATCAATGTACTTTCCTGTGACTATTCCCCACAGAATGATTGCCCTCTCCGCTGTGATTTCATGCTGATGAGACGACGGCACGAGCTTGGCACATATAAACAAATTCCATGCTTTAGCATATCGATTCAAGGCTAAGGCTGGGAATATTCAAGGCTGATTCGTGCCGGCCTTATAAGTCCATTTCGTTCCTGGAACGCCTGATTCAGTAATGACAACTTCCAAATCTGTTTCCAAATGTGCACCTTCAACCCAATTATCAGACCCAATCGGTGGTGTGTCAGGTATTCTGAAGATTGCTCGGATTGCTGGTGGTCTGTAATTTATTTGACACCCTCGAACCAGAGATATGCCGCTCATTGTTTCTTTAGCATTTGTATAGAATTCTCGGACAATACCCATGGGAGCACGCATAGGAGTGGCAGTCATTCCAAACCATCCTCTTTCTTGAATCATATTCCACAATTGACCATCTTGTTTCTTAGGCTTGAATCCTCTTTCTTTCATAAATGTTTTGGCCACGATTCTGTAATACTCCATCTGCACTTCTAGACTGAAGAATTGTGTATGATCTACCACATCCTCCCCTTGACTGGTAGAGGAAGACGATGAGGACGAAGTGCTAGAACGTGCTCTCTTAGGACCCATTTGCAATTAATAGAGAAGATGAAGATTACTTGCCTTGCAGTGAATAATGAGTGCTAACCGATGCTTGAGTACCCCAAACTAAATTCTGTACAACCTAATCTGAAACCCTAGTTTATGTTAGTGTATTGATGGTCGTGGGTAAGAGGTTGAACGTGGGTGGAGGTTGAAAGTGTGTAGATTCGTGGGTAGTAGAATAGTTGGTAATGACTTGGAGAAAAAAGGTCGGGTGTTTATAGGAGAACAAGTGGAAACGCCTCTGTTTGATTTCAAAAGATAGAGGAAATGAGTCACAACTTCTATTTTAGAACCCAAATTTTTTATTCAATAATTGGTGTCGCGCGCGACCGCGCGAGTCTGATATGACGATGAGGCGCGGACGTGCGATTGGGTATTTTTGCACAACATTACTTACGGCGCGGGCGCGCGAGTCCTAAAGTATTTTTAGGCCCGGTCGCGCCAGTGGGTATTTCTGCACAGCATTGCTTACGGCGGGGGCACGCGAGTCCTAAAGTATTCTTAGGCACGGCCGCGTGTCCCTGGTTCTTGAACTGTCTATTTTCATTCCCAAAACTCAAGAAAGTCATGCATTAAATCCATTACACCTACAATATCACCAAGGAACACTGTCAGATCAAGAATTACTAAATGAGCATGAGTGTTCATCTCAACACCATAATTTCTATACTATGCACAAACAGAGTTATATGACATACAACTACTATTATATCTTATGCAAAACTATCCAACTATCACAACTATAAACGGGAATGAACTAATAAAAACAACCTAAACTGAATAGATAAAAAGTAGAGATATAAATAATGGGTTGCCTCACATCAAGCGCTAAGTTATAGTAAATTAGCCTGACTATCTCTGAATCTCATGTCAATGAGAGAATTGTTGTGATTTTTTGTCTATCCACCTCGCCACCAAAGTAGTGCTTCAATCGCTGCCCATTCAATTTAAAAGGCTGATCCGGGAATTTATCATATACTTCGATTGCACCATGTGGGAAGATAGTATTCACTGTAAATGGCCCTAACCATCTTGATTTCAGCTTCCCGGGAAAAAGTTTAAGTTTGGAGTTAAAAAGCAAAACCCTTTGTCCCGGTTCAAATGTTCTCTCTATGATCTTTCGATCATGCCATTTCTTCACCTTCTCCTTGTACAACTTTGAATTCTCATATGCCTGTAATCTGAATTCATCCAACTCATTGAGTTAGAGTAGGCATTTCTCCCCTATACCTTTTAAATCAAAATTGAGCTCCCGAATTGCCTAGTATGCCTTATGCTCTAGCTCCATAAGAAGGTGACAGGCTTTTTCATACACGAGCTGAAAAGGTGACATACCCAACGGAGTTTTGTATGTAGTCCTATATGCCCATACTGCATCATCTAGCTTTAACGACTAGTCCTTCCTCGTGGGATTCACAACTTTTTCAAGGATTCTTTTGACTTCTCGATTCGACACCTCAGCTTGGCCATTCGTTTGTGGGTGATAAGTTGTAGCAATGCGATGGTTCACCCCATACTTAGCCAACAAAGTTGTAAACTACCTGTTGCAGAAATGACTGCCTTCGTCACTGATGATGGCCCTTGGAGTCCCAAACCTAGTGAAGATACTTCTGTGTAAAAACCTAAGGACTACCTTAGCATCATTTGTCGGAAGAGCTTCCACTTCTACCCATTTCGACACATAATCCACTACGAGCAAAATGTAGAGATTTCCGCAAGAAGAAATAAAAGGGCCCATAAAATATATCCCCTACACATCAAAAATTTCTATTTTGAGGATCATATTCAATGGCATTTCATTTCTTTTTGAGATGTTCCCCACTCTCTAACATCTATCACACCTCTGGATGAAACTATATGCAACCTTAAAAATTGTAGGCCAGTAGAATCCTGTTTGTAGTACTCTAGCCGATGTTCGCTCTCCACCATAGTGACCCCCATACACAGAAGAATGATAATCCTGCAGAATCCTCTCGGTCTCGCTATATGGGATACACCTTCTTATCATTTGATCAGCACATTGTTTAAACAAATAAGGCTCATCCCATATATACCATTTGACATCATGCAAAAAAAATTTCTTTTGATGACCCACCAAGTTAGAAGGTATCACCTTACTCACCAAATAGTTCGTGTAGTCTGCAAACCATGGCACTTCCCCTTTCACCACAAACAACTGCTCATCTGGAAAGGATTCATTGATTATAACTTTGTCGTCTGCCTCCCTTTCCAGATTCTCTAGTCGAGATAAGTGGTCCGCCACTTGGTTTTCAGTGCCCTTTCTGTCCTTGATCTCCGAATCAAATTCCTGCAATAATAATATCCACTTGATCAACCGAGGTTTAGCATCCTTCTTTGCCACTAAATGTCAAATTGCCGCGTGATCCGTGTACACGATTACCTTCGTGCTAATCAGATATGCTTGAAATTTATCAAAGGCGTACACCACTGCCAGTAACTCTTTCTCTGTGGTGGTGTAGTTCAGCTATGCATCTGTAAGGGTATTACTGGCATAATATATCACATGAAACATCTTTTCCTTCCTCTTCCCCAAAACAGCCCCTACGGTGTAATCACTGGCATCACACATCAGCTCAAATGGCAAATCCCAATTTAGTGCAGGAATAACTGGTGCTGACGTTAATTTCTCCTTTAAGTGCTCAAATGCCGATATGCAAGCCTCATCAAAATTAAACTGTGCATTCCTTCTCCAATAAACTACATAGTGGTTTAGTTATATTGGAGAAGTCCTTAATGAATCTACGGTAGAAACATGCATGTCCCAAAAAACTGCGAACACCTTTTACTGAAGTAGGTGGTGGCAAGTTCTCTATAGTTTCCAGCTTAACCCTATCCACCTCGAGTCCCTTCTTCGAAACTTTGTGTCCCAGTATGATTCCTTCTTGTACCATGAAATGGCACTTTTCCCAGTTTAGCACTAAATTTATCTCAACACACCTCTTCAAAACCATCACCAAATTCTCAAGGCATAAATCAAACGAGTCCCCGAAGACTGAGAAATCATCCATAAATACCTCCACATTCTGTTCCACCATATCTAAAAATATAGCCATCATGCATCTCTAAAAGGTGGCTGGAGCATTGCACAACCCGAAAGACATCATTCTGAAAGCAAAAGTGTCGTATGGACATGCGAAGGTAGTCTTTTCCTGGTCTTCTGGAGCTATCATAATCTGGTTGTAGCCTGAATAACCGTCTAGAAGGAAATAATACTCATGACCCGCCAGTCTATCTAACATCTGATCGATAAATGGTAGTGGAAAATGATCTTTCATTATAGCTTTATTGAGCCTGCAGTAGTCCACGCAGACTCTCCACCCCGTCACTGTTCATGTTGGAATTAACTCATTATTCTCATTAGTAATGACGGTCATACCACCTTTCTTCGGTACACACTGCACTGGGCTCACCCAGGAGCTGTCTAAAATCGGATAGATTATGCCTGCATCCAGCCATTTCAATACCTCTTTCTTGACCACTTCTTTCATTATCGGATTAAGCCTTCTTTGCTACTCCACTGACGGGTTATTATCACTTTCTAACAGGATCTTATGCATGCAAAAAGAAGGGCTGATCCCTTTGATATCTGCTATGGTCCATCCAATAGCTGATTTGAACTCTCGAAGCACTCATAGCAGTTTTCCTTCCAGAAAAGATGTTAGTACAAAAGAAATAATCACAGGTAGCTTTGAATCTTTATTTAAAAATGCATACCTGAGATGATCTGAAAGTGGTTTTAATTCAAGTTCTGGAGGTGTCTCAAGAGATGGCTTTAATTTTAACGATGTCTCTCCAGCTTTCGTCAATGGCTCGACAGGTGTTCTGAATTTTCTGAATTATGGAGTGGTATCCAGATATTGCATAAGTTCGTCGAATTCCTCATCCTCCAATTTTTAATTTTTAGTAATGACACTCCTCAATGATTCTTGATCCACCAGACTCTTAACTTCATTATTTAATACACGGTCCACCAAATCAACTCTGAAACATTCTTCTTCATCTGTTGGGAACTTCATTTCCTTAAAGACATTAAAAGTAACCTCCTGATCATGTACATGCATCGTGAGTTCCCCTTTTTGAACGTCAATCAAGGTCCTTCCTATAGCTAGGAATGGTCTCCCCAATATGATTGGTATACTTTTATCTTCCTCATAATCCAAAATGATGAAGTCAGCTGGAAAGATAAATTTTTCCACTTTCACCAGTACATCCTCAACTATTCCCTATGGATACGTGATGGATCTGTCAGCTAGCTGCAAAGAAATATTTGTCAGCCTTGGAGTCGGCAATCCCAACTGATTGAATACTGACAAGGGCATCAGATTGATACTTGCCCCAAGATCACACAAACATTTATCAAAGTTCATCTTCTCGATCGTGTATGGAATTGTAAAACTACCCGAATCTTTCAGCTTTGGAGGTAGTTTACGCTAAAGCACTGCACTACATTCCTCAGTCAAGGCCACTATCTCAAACTCGTCTAGTCTTCTCTTCCTTGACAATATACCCTTCATGAACTTTGCATAACTTGGCATCTGTTGCAATGCCTCATCGAAAGGTATGTTGATCTGCAGCTTTCTAAAGACCTCCAGAAATTTACTGAACTGCTTGTCTTCCTTTTACTTATTCAATCTCTGCGGATACAGAACCGGAAGGTGAACTAGTGGTACTGTACTCTTAGGCTTCTCATCTGAACCTGCTTTCTCCTTCTCTACTTGTTGTAACTCAGAATCCTCATGATTTTCTTTCTGCTCAATTAACTGCTCTGCCTCGCGTGGCCGCGCGGCATCCCCTTGTAAACCAGGCGCGACCGCGCCTGGTGAATTTTTTGCATACTGCTTCCCAGACCTGAGTTTTATAACCTGACACTGTTCCTTCCCTTCTCTTCGTGGATTTGACTCTGTATTACTTGGCAATGAACCATGGGGCATGTTGTTAAGCATGCTCGCCATTTGGCCCATCTGAGTTTCTAGATTTTTAATAGCCACTGCTTGGCTTTTGATCATTACCTTTATGTTTGCCATATATTTCATCATCATTTCCTCCATTCCTGATTTCTTTTCTTGCTGCGGTGCGGCTGGAGTGTGATGTTGTTGTTGTTGAGAAAATCGTGGTGGAAAAGGTGGTCTTGGTGTAAACTGTTGCTGTGCTGGCTGTGACTAAAACAGATTATTCGACTGAAACTGATTCTGTTGATTTCCTTGATTACTTAACCAATTGAAGTTAGGATGATTACGGTTGTTGGAGTTGTGCGTGTTCTGAAACTGTCCTTGGTCTTTCCTATAATTGCTCGCATACTGTACCAACTCCGAGCTGATAACACATTAATCTGTCGAGTGTGACCCTGCACAAATCTCACATACGAAGGCAACTGTTTTCTCTTTGCTCTCTGCTAATGAATCCATTTTCTTTGCCATAGCTGCCATCTGTGGCGACAACTGAGTTATAGCATCCACTTCCAGCAAACCTACAACCTTGGGCTGTGGCATCCTAGCTGTAGGGTTCTGAAAATCATTGCCCATAATGCCACTCCTGCAGCTACATCTACAATAGGTCTCGACTGCCATCCCAATCCATTGTAAAATGTGTTGATCACCATCCAATCTGGCATACCATGGTGCGGACACTTTCTTAGCATCTCTTTATACCTCTCCCATACTTTGTATAAGGATTCACCCTGTTGTTGCTCGAACTGGGAGATAGTTGTCCTCATTTTCGCAGTCTTAGCCATTGGGAAAAACATGGCTAAGAACTTCTGTGCTAGGTCCTCCCATGTAGTAATTGATCCTGAAGGCAAATAATGAAGCCAACTTCTCGCTTTATCCCTCAATGAGAATGGAAATAGCCTAAGTCTGATAGCATATTCCGTCACCCCGTTGTATCTGAAGGTATCACATATCTCAATAAAGCTCAACATGTGTTCATTCGGATCGTCTGTAGCAGCACCCCCAAACTGTATCGAATTATGCACCATCTGAATAGTGCTCAGTTTTATTTTGAATGTATTAGCTGCTATCACTGGTCTGACTATGCTAGACTGTAATCCATTAATATTAGGCATAGAATAGTCTCTCAGAGCCCTATGCTCCTCTATTTGCTCTTCTCTTTGTCCCTCGTTTGCCATATCAGATGTAGTACCCTCTAACCCTGCTTTGTAAATTCCTATGCACTCTCGCTTTCCAACCTTTTCCGTTAATATTGTCCTAAGCAGGTGTTAATTCGGACTTGGATGACCGCATGTGCATAAAAATTTATACAAGTACCAGAAACAAAAATAGAAATGAGAATATATTAGATTTGTCTAAGTCATACAATATAGCTTAAAACTGATGGTAATTATTTAAATTTATACTCCTTTCCCCGGCAACGGCGCTAAAAACTTGTTGCCTCTTTTTAGTTGTAACAAAAAGAGCTCTAACTCATGCAAGCATACATGTGTCAACAAGCAATATAGAGTAAGTCGAGTATCGATCCACGGAGAAAGATTTCTAAATTAAACTATTATGCATCAACTAAATCACTATTCTTATATGCTTAAAATAATGCTTATGATTATGAATTACTCTAAAATCAAATAATAACTAAAAGAAGAATATTAATGTAATAAATCAAATCTGAAAATAATGGGATCCTAACTTCATTTAATAGTTCATCTAATTGCCACCATCATGCAAGACTATTCACGTATCACAGGAAATTAGCCAAAAGCAAAAATGTAGATATAACCATTTTTCAATACATCATGACCTACTTACATAACATCCACATACAATAGACATCATGTAATCCTCAATAAAACCAACTTCACTATATTTCTATGTGAAATTGCAACCATATTGAATTTAAGCACAAGCCCTTATATAACTCATACGGTGAAACAGTATATATCTATCCGGTTCACGAAATACAAAGCTAAGTAAAACAGACCCATATATGCATGCTATCATGATTACAACCGTACTTGCATGTTATTTTTCAACACTATACAAGCACATAAAATGAATGGTGATCAATCATTCATGCATGTAAATCAACCATGATTGAAATTCCTAATGATACACAAACAGTCCAGTAATCAGGCCATAAGTTAGACTACGTATTAAAATCCATTAGAATCCCATAATGGAGATTAGTTAATGACTGAACCAAAAGCAATTATGGGATCAAAGCAATACATGGACAATAAATAAACAATTGAAAGAGAAAAGATAGAATCGATCAAACCCAATTGTTGATTATAATCCAAACGTGACGTTTAAATCCTCACTAATATCCAGCAACATAAAATTAGTTCATCCATAATAATTGAAATCAAAAGAATAAGTAGAAAATAATATGTCTATGCTTAGCTCATCAATGGAAATCTCTCAAAGCGTAAAACCCTAGTTCTCTATTGTCAAAAAAATGTAAAAACTAATAATAGATACGTCTGGTACCAACCAGAATAGTTTTAACAAACTCAAACACTTAGATTTTAAAAATTAAAATAAAGTCAACAACTTCGGTCAACTACGCGCGCGGCCGCGCGCTTATTGCTTTCTGGCTCTGCAGGCGTGTGTGGCGCGGGCGCGCGTCTCAGTATATGCAATGCAAAATAACACTAAATGCAACTAAAAACATACTAAAATATACTTGAGATGGGCATTGTTCTCGTGAATTGATATCCAATAAGTAGGTATAAAACCACTTATCAAAAGCCATGTCCAATTTGCTCTGTACACATTATAAACTGAGTGATTTCTCATTTTAAACACTTGTGAGCTTATATATTACTATATTTTTATCGGCGAGAGCCGAGTGTTCATCCCTTTAAAGTTATTAAAGTCTTATTTGGCAGTCCACTATAAGCCTTCTTACACGTTTTAAAGCCTTTCTCCACTACTGTGCACACACAGTTCTTCATGTTGAGAACGTGTGTATGCCCGAACTTTGGTCCGTGGCTTTTATTTCTTTGTGTGTGTGTGTATATATATATATATATATATATATATATATATATATATATATATATATATATATATATATATATATATATATATAAAGTAAACGCACTGGATGTAAAATCCAGGCTCATCGAACATAGTAAACGCACTGCTTTATATATATATATATATATATATATATATATATATATATATACATTTCTGTCAGGCCTGGAGTTTACTTCGTGGCCTTTTACTGCTTTCTTTACATTTCGTCCCGCCTAGAGTTTACTTCGTGGCGGTTGATCATTTTTGCTTTATTTATATTTCTGATCCCCCATGGAGGTGCTTCGTGGTGGCTGATCATGTCTCTATATATTTATTTACTGCTTTTATATATTTACCTTTTCGATCCCCCATGGAGGTTCTTCGTAGTGGTTGATCAAGTCTGTATATGTATATATATTTACATCTTTTATATATATAACTGCTTACTACTTTCATATAAATTGTGGCATCATGTGAGCCTAGGAATCATGTGATCACAGATTCAGTCTACTGAATTTAGATTCGGTTCCTGTGATGGAAATTTTCACCTGTAAGGAGCCTGTAAATTATTCACGGTGTTTGAATTTTCTCATATGGTTCTCATTCCCACAAGGAGTTCGGCACTGCTTTGTACATTATTTTCTCGAAGATGCTTCACATCTCAAAAATAAAAGCAATCAAGCCGAACATTTAATAAAATGGAAATATTAAAGGACTCAGTTACTATTGAGCACAGGGTTTGAAAAACCTCTTTTTACAAAACGGAGTAATATTCATGTTGAAGACTTTAAAGCAAGCATTTGGTGGGGAGGCAACCCAATCTCAATGTCAAATTTTATGTTTCTCTTTGCTTTTGTTTAGTTTACATTTTAATTTTTCTCTTTAGTTGATTAACATAGGTTTTAGTTTATTTATTATTGTAGTGTTTTATCTAGTATGCATGTTAATGTATATATATTGTGTAGTATGGGTTTTTAATCATTTTTTATGTTGTTAGTTATAATGGCTTATACTTGACTTAGCATGTGCAGGAAAACACTTTATCTTGGGTTGATGCAAGGACGACGCTGCGGCGCCTGTGTGCAGGCGTGAACCGGCACTGCAACGCCAGCTTTAAAGCCAAGTTTTGCAAGACAACGCTGCAGTGCCTGTGTTGCCTTGGATATCGGGGCTACAACACCATCAACATGTAAAGCCTACTGGAAATACTCGCTGCAGCGCCGCTTCATGAAGGAAACTTAGCGCTGCAGCACCATCAACATGCCAAACCTACTAGAAATATATGTTGCAGTGACATCTTTTTGCATGTGGCAAGCGCAGCAGCGCCACTTTAAAATCCAGTGTTCAATATTGGCACTGCAGCGCCAGTTTACAAACGATAACCAGCGCTGCAGCGCCGTTAGTGCATTTCAGTTGATTAAGTAGGGTTGTTTCATTTTCTTTTCCCACATCTTCCCAGCCTCTCGACAGACTTCCCCCTAAGCTCTCTAGCAGAAAAGCTACTTACATTACCACTTGCCCCAGCCATCCTCGTTTGAATTAAGCTTTAAGTACATCAATTGCTGAGGATTCTCATAAGTTCTTCTTCTTCATTCATTCTAAGGTAATTGGGTATTAGGGTTTTCAAGTTTTCTTCTGAATTAGACTTTTGTTAAAGTGAATACTGGTATTACTTGTGTTTGGGGTTTAATTGCTTTGAATTATTGCTCGCGCTGATTTGAGTATTGCTTTGACATAATTATGCCTTAGCTAGCATCTAGGCTATCTCTGAAATCCCTAGTTTACAGCTGCGCACAAAACGTGTTCGATGACTCGCTACATAGAGAGTGCATTGGCAAGTTATTTGGCTATGATAATAGGCATTAGGCAGTGTGATTGGGTCAGTTGGGAATATTCAGACATTGGATTCCATCTCTGCTTGTGTGTGTGTCTTTTGACTAAAAATTTCTAAAATGGCACCAAAGAAGTAAAAGCTGAGTGTGGGCGGATCATCTTCATCCTTACCGCACTGGGATCGGGGGAGATTCATTAGCAGGGAGGCTTCTAAGAAGTACTATATTGTCTTGGCTAGCAAGAGCCTAGTACCCAAGAGAGGCCTCAGGCCTGATGCACATCTTGATGGGGAGTGTAGACACTAGAAATTTTCTGTACACCTGTCACTAACATTGCAGGAGGATAGATTCGTCTTTTAAGAGAGAACCCTGAAAGACAATCCATATCCATGCCGGATACTACCGAAAGTTCAACATCAACCCCGGATCGCAATCTGGGAGTAACAATTTCAATCTCGGAGATAACCCCGAGGCATGCAGATCAATACCGGAACACACACCGGAGAAGACCGATTAATCTCGGAGATAATCCCGAGGTATCAAGTCTCAGTCCCAACCATGGGAATAGCCATCAGCCTTGGTGATAACCCCAAGGAATGCAATTTCGGCGATAACCCCGGAAATGCTTGTTACAAGTGCGACCAGCTTCAATCTCGGCGCTCACAACGAGATACACTGTACCAGCCCGGTGATAACATCGGGAAGACAGGCACACCTCAAGGATGACAATGAGGACCTTCAACAAATTGCAGCAGTCCAATCTCAGCGAAGCTGAGCAACGCTTGCTTTATCAGCCCAATCCGACGATAACACGGTGTGGGGCAACATCGTCATCTGACCAACACGATGCCACGCCACGTTGTTTTAACATATCTACGCAACAATGTCCCACCAGACTAACCAATCCCGAGTGACTATTGTACGGGGTAACGAATGAAAGTTGAAGCTTGAAGACTGGAGGGCACCGTCCCATCTTCAATGACTTCGCACAAACTCTAATCCCATGCCATGGTACAACTCTCGACAACGGCGGTCCGAAATAGGTCCTGGATACCTCAAACGGATACCCAGATTACACTTCTAAAAGTTCGAGTGGACATTATAGTGTCCGAGTGCACGTACTTCGAGACGTCCCGAGCCAAAAAACCCAGGCCCACCCGGGTTGCCTCTGGTACACCTGCGGCTCCACCCTCTATAAATAGAGGGCTTGGGGTGGCCATTTTGTAAGAGAAAAAGGCGAGGAAGCCCTGCCCAATTTGCTCTGCACTCATCCCAGGCAGTGTACTTTTCCCTTTTAAACACATGTGAGCTCATATATAGCCCTTTTGTACCTACAAAAGTCTGTGTTTACTCACTCTAATGATATAGAAGTCTTCTTTGGCAGCCCACTGTAAGCCTTCTTACACACTTTAGAGTCCTTCTCTTCATCTTTGGACACACCCTTATACACGTTAAGAGTCGTGTTGCTTGCTTTTGCCCGGACTTCGGTCCGTGGTTTCATTTCAGTATATATATATATATATATATATATATATATATATATATATATATATATATATTAAAGCAAATAAATGCTCCAGACCGAAGTCTAGGCTCAATCGAGGTATAACTCGATAATGTTAGTCATATATATATATATATATATATATATATATATATATATATATATATATATATATATATATATATATATATATATATACTTATATATATTATCTGTGGTCGAACTTTGTTCGATGAGCCTAGACCTCGGTCTGGAGCGTTTACATGCTTTCATATATATATATATATATATATATATATATATATATATATATATATATATATATATATATATATATATATATACTTATATATATTATCTGTGGTCAAACTCTGTTCGATGAGCCTGGATTTAACATCCGGAGCGTTTACGTGCTTCAATATATATATATATATATATATATATATTTATATATATTAACTGTGGTCTAACTCTGTTCGATGAGCCTGGATTTTACATCCGGTGCGTTTATTCCCTTTTATATAAATATATATATTTACATTTCGACCTTTCTAGAGTTCACTTCGTGGCAGTTGATTGCTTTGTATAGCTTTCTTTACATTTCGTCCCGCCTGGAGTTTCCTTCGTGGCGGTTGATAGCTTTTACAGCTTTATTTATATTTCTGATCCCCAATGCAGGTGATTCGTGGTTGGTGATCATGTATGTATATATATATTTACAGCTTTTATATATATACCTGCTTACTGCGTTTATATCAATTGCGGCATCATGTGAGCCTAGGAATCATGTGGTCACAGATTCAGTCCTCTGAATCTAGATTCGGTTCCCGTGATGGACCCTTTCAGCTGTAAGCAGCTTGTAAATATATCTGTTATGTTTGGATTCCCTCAGATGGTTTTCATACCCACGAGGAATTCAGCACCTTTTTGTACATTATTTTTGTACGGATGTCTCGCATCTGTCAAATAAAATCAATCCAGCCAAATATGGAATAAAATGGGAGTGTAAAAGGTCTCAATTACTATTGAGCATCAGGATTTGAAAAACATCTTTTATAAAATGTCACTGCCATATCTTGCTAAAATTGAATTTTTACATAAATTCAAACCCTGTGTATATAGGTGCGAACGATGCCTCACATTACTTCCAAATAACAGCACATTGACCCACACACACACAGATGTCGGGGGGTGCCTAACCCTAATGAATCTCGGTTTCACCGACCCGTTTAGCAGTGTCACATCACTGGGTCAATGTGCAAACCTTTTCTTAGTTGTGTTGGTACAACCATTTAAAAAACTAACTGGCGACTCTTATAGTCCAATCGTCGACATTATACATGTCGGACCTTTTTCACTTATTTTTTCAAATAAATCTCACCTAAAATGAGAACACCAAAGAACAAGTAACGGAAAGGGACAATTAAAAATCACGATGTCGACAGGTGGCGACTCCGCTGGGGACTCCAGTAAGAGGACTTAAGCCGCTATTACAAGTGTTTCAAAATTGTGATCTGCTTGTGTGTGGATGTTGCATTTACATTTTGTGATGAATGTGTACGAATGCATTTCCTTACTTAGTGCTTCACAATATAAATTGCTTATGATATTAGTGCTTCGCACTATAAACTGCCTGTGATATTAGTGCTTCGCACTATAAAATTGCTTGTGATATCAGTGCTTCGCACATGTAATCATTTTCATACGGTAAGACGCGATGTATGTGAATGTATATTGTGTGGTCCCTCCACCAGAAGGCTATCCCGTCAGTGTTTGATTACTGGACTCGTGAGAAGCCTGATTCTCCGAGGCTCAGGAAAGGCACCACCCAAATTCGCTCCAGTTGAAAAACCGGATTAACTTCCCGTTAAGTAGATTGCGATGATTTGGGAACCTTCATGCCAAAAAAGCCGCGAGAGTAACCTAAGATAGGTCAACCTCTGATAAACCCAAAACGGAGGAAAGTCTCTTCATGCTCTCATTTCAAATTACTTGTAAAGCACAATTACTTGTAATTATCTTCCATATCTATCTCCATGTAATGAGAAATATGAAGAAATGTGTACACATACATGCTACAAACAGCTGACATCCGTTTTGCAGGATAAATTTCCTAAACTGGACGCATCGTATAGCATGTTATTATCCACCTTCCCTAAAGACTAAACTATGCAAGTCTTTTGCAAGGAATCAATCGGACCTACCACCCGTTCAAAGTCCAAAAACGCAATAGGCCTACAGTCAATCATGTCGTCATCCGACCAAACTGAATTTAATCCAATTTCTCGCAAAGAATTCGACGGATTAAGCAAACAGATTACAGATTTGGCTGTTCTACTAAAAGAATTACACCAGTCTACACAGGGTCAGAAAATACCCGTACATGCTGAATCCTCCACACAAGGAGGAACCCAGGTCGTTACAATAACTGAACTATAGTTGGATCCGACCAACAAAACTCACGATGCTGCCCATTCCACTGGAGATCCAGACACTGGTGACATAAAAAAGAAAGTCCTCCAAATGGAAGAGACTCTTCGCACTATCAAAGGAATTGGAACACACGGGAGTGTTTCATATGCCGATTTGTGTATTTTTCCTAGTATTCATTATCCAGAAAAATTTAAGACTCCTGACTTTGAAAAATATGACGAGCTAGGAGTTCCTTACACACATCTAAAGGTGTTTATCGGAGAACTGGGATCTTATGCAGAGGATGAAAAACTTAGAATCCAACTGTTCCAAAAAAATCTAACTGGAGAAGCCCGTTCGTGGTACACAAGATTAGACAATTCAAAGATCCATAGTTAGGAAAAGCTAGCACACGCTTTTCTCACCCAATACAACTTTCAATCTCAAATGGCTCCTGATCGGTATCAAATTACCAAGATCAAGAAAAATTCTAATGAGTCTTTCAGAGAGTATGCTCAGAGGTGGAGACGCCTAGCTGTCCAAGTTAGTCCTTCTATGACAGAATCAGAGATGGTCATGACTTTTATAGACATACAAGAAGCACCTTTCTATGAATGAGTTTTAGCCGACATTGGCAAACCATTTTCTGAAATGGTCAAACATGGGGAGATGACTGAAATGGGATTGGAATCCGGAAAGATTCAAGACCTAGCTGCACTCAAAGCGGTTGCTGATCACATCCAATCTGGAAATTATGGGAACAACCCCCGGAGGGTCCATAAAAAGAAAGAAGAGGATGTTTCCCTGATACTACAGGGTCAAAAAGGCAGTCAAAACATGCCTATTCAACGGAAAAATTACACTCCCTTTCAATCACAGTCTGCGAACCCTCTCGTACCAAAAGGTGGAGAAGTCAAACGACCTCTAGTATTCACATCCTTAGGGGACACCCTCGAGAACATTCTCAATCTTCTAACAACGCAAATGAAAATCACGCATCTGCTTCCACCAGCCAGCCCTAATGGTCGGGGTTTTAATGCTGCTCGGAAATGTGCTTATCATGCCGGGGCACCTGGACATGATACTCAGGATTGTTGGGCCTTGAAACACAAAATCCAAGACCTGATAAACAACGATAAAATCGTGGTCACCAAACCCGATCAACCTCACGTTCAAGACAACCCTCTTCCTCAACACAAGGAAGAAGAGGTCAACATGATCAATTGGAGCAGTGGACATAGTTCCAATTTTAGCTGTGAATCCTCCCAGACCCCCAAAGTTGGTGATGACGGATGGGATTATGCCAAGTTCTAATTCAAAATGGAACGAAAGATGAAAGCTCTCTGTAAACAAATTGAGCAATTGGCGGAACTGGTGACTTATCAGCATCAAGTAACTCGTCAGCTAATTAGCCAGGAGCATGCCAGTCTCCTACCTATTGTCATGAATATTCCCTCTTCGCTTTCAGAAAATGAAATGCTGGAAGACAAAGTCATGAAGGGAGCGAATGCTAAGGCCCGTCGGGATTTTGCCAACAAAAGGGAATTCACATATTTGGGCCAACCTATGGAGGAAATCCTTCATATGTTAATCAATGAAGGAAGGATTAGTTCCCTTCTACCTCCAATCAACCCTCGTTCAGGATGATACAACTCTGAGGGAGTATGTTAATATCATTCTCAATCTCGCGGTCACAGCACAGAAGAATGATGGGCACTCCGCCACCTTATTCAAAATTTAATCGACAGTGGCGTACTGCGCCTGGCAGATAATGACACTGTGTTACGGGCAAATGAGGATTCATGTCTTACTAAGTGGAAGAGTGTAGTAGCAGTCATATCCACTGAAAATGATGGGGTTAACAAATCACTTGTCATGCCAGTAATTCAACTCAAGGGAATCAACAATCCTTTGAAAGTGGTCGCTCCCGAGCCAATCAACTTGCCGTGTAGAGCACAATATCCTATTGTTAGCTTGCGCGTAGTTCCATGGAATTATGGAGAAGGTGAAGGATCCACCTCGTATATAACTGTTGCAGTGTCAAAGGAGAATCCACTATATCTTCCCCAACGGGTAATGAAGCCTGTCATCAAGTCTAAGAGGAAAGTACCCATTGAGAAGATTGAAAATTTCCTCCGCACTATGGGTCATAACGAAGCCAAGGTGGTTTTAAGCTTGAAAAAAAGCTCCACAACAGATATCAATCTTGGACTTGGTCCTGACTTCCGAGATCACCGGAAGGTCTTGTTAAAGGTTTTAGAAGAAGAATATCTACCGACATCAGTTGATACGAAAAAGTTTTAATATCTGGTTGATCATATTTTCAACAATAATGTGATATCCTTCACTGATGATGACATACCGCTCGAAGGGACCGGTCATTGCAAACCATTGCACATTGCGGTCTTGTCCTCCGGATATATGGTGGCTGGAGTTTTAATAGATAGAGGTTCCTCTCTGAATATTTGCCCATACGCTACCTTGGTGAAGATGAATATCAATCCCAATCAAATTTGGAGTAGCCATACCATTATCAAAGCTTTTGATGGAGCCCGCCGTAACTCGGTCGGAGTAGTTCTGCCAATTGATAGTGGTCCTCATACATTCTACGCATCCTTCCATGTGCTCAAGATAGATTCGGGATACAACCTACTCTTGGGACGACCATAGATTCACATGGCAGGGGTAGTTCCCTTCACTCTTCACCAACAGTTGAAATATATCATCAACAATAGCCTGGTCACAGTCAACGTTGAACCAGAGATTCCTCAGCACGGGGACATGCCGCTCATCAATGCTAATAAGAATGTTGAGCCAATTAGTTTTCATGCTTTGGAAATGAGCAATACCCAATACCATGCTATTGGAACGCCACTACCCGAACCCCAGATTTCTGCCAAGGTAATGTCGGCCACGCAAGAAATGATGTCGTTGGCTCATAAACCGGGACAAGGGTTGGGTAAAGATTGGCAGGGTGTCAAGTATCCTATTCGCTTAACCCAGCAAATTGGGACAGTTGGACTAGGCTATTCTGCCAGCTCTAGTCACAGGAATCCTCATAAGCATCAGCAGATTTCTGCAGCTTCAACCATGCAGCGTTTAGCTTCGCCTACAAGCTCTGAGTCCGCACAACCTCCCGTAAAGGTGCCAGCCAATATAATAGCGATGTTATTTCCCAAGTCGGTACTAGTGAAGGAGAAAGAAATCTTTGTTCCAGATCCCGCAGTGGAGGAAGAGGAACGAAGAATCAAGCAAGACGTCATCAGGATGATGTCCGGCATACACATCATCGTTTATGATGAGCATACCAACAAATACACCCCAGACGATGACTGCCCAGATGTAATGGCTATCATTCGGGATAGGGAAGATGATGATAATCCCTTTATCATTGCGGTTCACCCGAAATTTGCTCTTGCCAATTGGAATGGCATTCCTAGAATTGGTCGTCAAGGGTAAAGCGGGCAGAAACTCTTTCTGCCCTGTAGATATAATAACTGCTTACTTTTCTGTACAGTATTAGCAGTTTATTTTGCCAGTATATGCTAACACTGTGCATGATCAACACATTTCATATATACTAAGTGAAAGCATATTTTGTTTCAGGACTCTGAATTTAGATGTGCCGGTACTTGCTGATACGGTGCCTCTTCTCCACAAGGATTGTACCTTTGATGTAGAGATGAATTCAGCCTTGGTGGATATACCGGATGACATTGAGGTACCTCCAGAAATTCAAGAATGGGTCAAAGACAAACCCAAATCCAACCTTGATCAAACCACTCCTTTCAATCTCGGAACCTTAGAAAACCCTAAGTTAATTCAGATTGGTTCAGACCTTACCCCAAACCAATGGAATGACATGGTTACGCTACTAACCCAGTTCCAGGATGTATTTGCATGGTCTCATGAGGATATGGTGGGTTTGTCCACTGACATTGTCCTTCATCGCCTTTCCATTAAAGAGGGATTTAAGCCAGTCAAGCAAAAGCTTTGACGATTGAAACCTGAATGGAGTTTAAAGGTGAGAGAATAAATTGTGAAACAGTTTCAAACCGACATCATAATGGTATCTACATATCCTGAGTGGATATCCAACATTGTGCCTGTACCTAAACCTGGAGGGAAGGTGTGAGTTTGCGTGGATTACCGGGACTTGAACAAAGCTTGCTTAAAAGATAGCTTTCCCGTTCCATTTATCCACATTCTCATTGATAATACTACGCAATACGACATGTACTCCTTTGCAGATTGCTTTGCGGGTTATCATCAGATCATGGTTGCCGAGGAAGATCACGAAAAAACTGCTTTCATCACTCCTTGGGAAACTTTTTGCTATAGACGGTTGTCATTCGGCCTCATCAATGTTGGAGCTACCTATCAACTAGCTATGATGGCTCTTTTCCATGACTTAATGCATAAAGAGATCGAGATCTACGTGGATGACATTATTGTCAAGTCCCGAAAGGAGGATGACCATATAGACCATCTCAAAAAGTTGTTCAACAGGTTGCGTAAGTACAACTTGAAGTTGAATCCAGCTAAGTGCGCCTTTGGCGTTAAATCAGGCAAGTTGCTAGGATTTCTAGTCAGCCACAAAGGGATAGAGCTGGATCCTCCCAAAATCCAAGCCATCATTGAAATGCCCATTCCTCAGACAGAAAAGGAAATACGGGGATTTTTAGGAAGAATCAACTTTATTAGCAGATTTATATCTCAGCTCACAGCAACCTGTGAGCCAATCTTCAAGCTATTAAGGAAGAATTCTTCCATGAAATGGAATGAGGAGTGCCAGAATGCCTTCCTTACAATCAAGAAATAACTAATTAAAGCTCCCATCTTGGTACAACCCAGTGATGATGTTCCCTGTTTATGTATCTGTCCGTAAGTGACAATGTCATGGGCTGCATGCTGGGACAGAAGGACGATAGAGGCCTAGAACGAGCTATCTATTACCTCAGCAAAAGATTCAGCAACAGTGAACACAAGTACACTCTGATCGAAAAGATGTGTTGTGCTTTAGCATGGGCTGCCATGAGGTTACAACATTATCTTCATGGTCACACAACCCATCTCATATCCCGCGTGGATCCTCTCAAGTACGTGTTCAGTAAACCTATACTGAATTGTCGGCTGTCCAGATGGCAGTTGATCCTACAACAATTTGACATCGTATATGTGACTCAAAAGTCCATCAAAGGTCAAGAAATTGCGGATCAATTGGCTGTCGCACCATCAGGGGATTTCAAACCCTTGGAGACATATTTCCCCGATAAAGGAGTAATGGCAGTTCAGTAACACCATCAGAATGATACACGCCAAACGTGGAAGATGTATTTCGATGGAGCTGTTAATATGGAAGGTTCTGGAGCTGGAGCAGTTCTAGTATCTGATACGGGGGAGCAGTATCCCGTCGCCGTCAAATTATAGTTTGTCATCACCAACAATACGGCTGAGTATGAAGGCTGTCTTATGGGGCTAAAACTTGCCCATTCAATAGGTATCAGGCGGTTAACTGTCCTTGGAGATTCGGAGTTGGCAATCAGACAATCCACCAGAATCTATCAAACCAAGGAACTACATTTGCTGCCTTACCATCGGCAGGTTTTAAAGATGGCTTCGGGAGTCAAAGAAATATCATTTCTACACATTTCTCGTAATAGGAATGATTTCGCAAACGCGTTAGCAACTTTGGCCTCCTTGATTTGCATATCAAACAAGGAACACTTGCCAAGCATCACAATTTCCCTGCACAAGGCCCCAATCTATGGGAATTATGTTGGAGAAGTATCGGATGAGCCTGGATTTTACATCCGGAGCGTTTACGTGCTTTAATATATATATATTTATATATATTAAATATGGTCGAACTCTGTTCGATGAGCCTGGATTTTACATCCGGTGCGTTTATTCGCTTTTATATGAATATATATATATATATATATATATATATATATATATATATTTATATATATATATTTATATTTCGTCCTGCCTGGAGTTCACTTCGTGGCAGTTGATTGCTTTGTACAACTTTCTTTACATTTCGTCCCGCTTGGAGTTTCCTCCGTGGCGGTTGATAGCTTTTACAACTTTATTTATATTTCTGATCCCCCATGGAGGTGCTTCGCGATTGGTGATCATGCATGTATATATATATATATATATATATATATATATATATATATATATATACCTTTTATATATATACCTGCTTACTACGTTTATATCAATTGCGGCATCATGTGAGCCTAGGAATCATGTTATCACAGATTCAGTCCTCTGAATCTAGATTCGGTTCCCATGATGGACCTTTTCAGCTGTAAGCAGCTTGTAAATATATCTGTGATGTTTGGATTCTCTCAGATGGTTTTCATACCCACGAGGAATTCAACACCTTTTTGTACATTATTTTCGTACGGATGCCTCGCATCTGTCAAATAAAATCAATCTAGTCGAATACAGAATAAAATGGGAGTGTAAAAGGTCTCAATTACTATTGAGCATCAGGGTTTGAAAAACATCTTTTATAAAATGTCACTGCCATATCTTGCTAAAATTGAATTTTTACATAAATTCAAACCCTGTGTATATAGGTGCGAACGAGGCCTCGCAATACTTCTAAATAACAGCACATTGACCCACACACACATTCAGATAACAGTTTCTTGAAAAGAGGCGGTCACCGTGGTAACACGGATGTCAGGGGGTGCCTAACACCTTCCCTCCGCATAACCAAGTCCCCGGACCCTAATGAATCTCGATTTCACCGACCCGTTTAGTAGTGTCACATCACTGGGTCAATGTTCAAACCTTTTCTCGGTTGTGTTGGTACAACCATTTAAAAAACCAACTGGCAACTCTTATAGTCCAATCGTCAACATTATACATGTCAGACCTTTTTCACTTATTTTTTCAAACAAATCTCACCTAAAATGAGAACACCAAAGAACAAATAACGGAAAGGGATAATTAAAAATCCCGACGTCGACAGGGAGTTATTTCAAATTATCGCTGATAGGAGCTGGACGCATTTCACCCGTCAGTCGTTGTCCCCAATCATTGCCCTAGTGAAAGATTTATATGCCAACGCCTCAACCGAGGGGAGTTTGACGGTGCTAGTAAGGGGCATGACAGTACTGTTTGACAAGCAAACAATCAATGCTTATTTCCAAATGCCAAATTATGATAGCGATTACCTAGTTGACGGTGTGCGCATCTATGATGTAGATGTCATAGTCAGGAGGTTGTGCAAACCCGGCACCACTTGGAAAATAAATGAGTACACGGGCGAGAAATCCAGTTTTACACACACCGAGCTATCGCGCTATGAGAAGGCATGGACTAGTTTTATCTACCACAACTTGATACCAACCAAGCACGTCAGTGATGTGACTCGAGAGTGGGCAATGCTGTTATTTGCTATAGTCACTGGGTTAAATATTGACGTAGGCTCACTCATTCAGAAGTCTATCCTTAAGGCCCTGCGAGGCAGCACTTCGGGAGTTCTACCACATCCTTCGGTTATTACATTCCTGTGCCAGATAGCTACGGTAGCAGTGGCCACGGACGAGATACTCATACCTCCCATGGAAATTATAGATTACGCCACTATTACCTGATATCGAGTCTAGGAGGGTGCAGTTTCTCATCCACGTGGTGAGGGTTTCCTGCCTTATTCTCAGGCACCGCCTCCTTCTTCAGAGGCCGACACGTCTGCTCAACCTATAGAGCTAAGTCCTTCAGCTTCAGATCAGTTGGCAGCGATATTGGCCTCCATGAACCTCCTGTACCAGAAGGTGGACCAGCAGGGTAGGAGGATTGATGCAGTAACTCAAAGGCAGGATCTCTTCATGCAATATCACGTGGAGTTTGCCAATACAATTGAGAGTATCTATATGTGATCTAAGAGTTCACACTTGAAGTCCATATGTCAAGGAACATTTATAACACATCAGGTCATCCTAACAACATCACAAGAACAAAATCTGGCATGGTCAAACAATGTCAGAAAATTGATCTTGGTGAATTCAGGGTTTTCTAGAAATTCATCAAAACAGGTGGTCAACCCTACTTTGAACATTTATATCTTTAATCCAGTGTAAGATCTAAGTGTTCTAGAGTCATGATCATGTAGCCTGTATGTCAGTCTACAAATCTAATACAACAACATAGCCAAACTCCTTACTAGTAGCAAGATCAAAGGCTTGGAAAACGTTGACCAAATCTGGGTTTCTGGGTTTCCCAGAAATAGTTTGGTCATGGTCGGTCAACCATGTTTGAATGCTTATAACTTGAGATCTATACATGGTATGGAGTTGATTCCACTTCCAATCTACTCTCCTCATGACAGAGAACAAGTCTATAACATAAAACTAACATAACGCTTAACATAGACAAATCTAGAGGCCCTAACATTAGGCTGTCAGGCCTTATTTTTAGGGTTCTTGGCCATTTTGAAAACTTAATTTTCTAACATCTAGATGTTATAGATCCTTGATGTAACATCTTGGATCACTAAATAACATCTTGTAACATAACTTTAACCAACAAACAACAACAAATAACATGGATCACATAGATTTTTATAAAGCTAGGGTTTTTATACCTTTATTCATTGATTCTCGAACTTTTGATCCTTAATCTGTTCTTGGAAAGCTATGAACTGATATTGGCTTTGTTTCTCACTCTCTCTCACTCTAAGTTTCGAAATTTGGTGAGAGAGAAAGTATTAGTTTGTTTGGAAAGTAAAGTAAGTAACTTTACTTACTTTTTAAGTTTTTATTTTTGATTTCATGGCCAATATTGATGCAATGTGGCCTAATAGCTGATTTGTGGTGGAATTAGGACACTTGGCAACCCTCTTTCGTAACTCACCACAATTTTAAAAATATCTTTTACTTAGAAGATAAGTATAAGGGTATTTTAGTCATTTTGCACCTACTAATGGTAATTTAGTCTTTTCCCCTATAATTTGAAGGGTAATTTGGACATTTCCCTTTTATTCTATAACTTAGATCACTTAGCTATTTATACTTAGCTTTTAAACTCCCAATTTAGGGTTTTGAATATCCGAATTAGGGTTTTGGATTCCTGAAACTAAAATTAGGGTTTCTGGACGTATCGTTAGGGTTTCTAAACAGTCGTTAGAGTTTTCTAACCTTAACCATGACGTTCTTAACCCAACTTTAGGGTTTACTAAAGTTATAACTTATCAAATCTATTCCTTGATCTTAAATCACAATTGTACATATAAAATCACTGATTAGAGTTTAATAATTTAACCTTAACGTTCTCAATATAATTTCAGGGTTTGTCATTAATGTAACTCATTTGATCAAAATTTGATCCTTAAACCACAACTGTTCACATATATGATCACATATACCGACTCGTATACACTTAGATACTTAACCATGATAATTCTTCATAAGACATTTACATCCACCAAAATCGTGTACCTCATTACCAGACTATTACTTACAGTCTACTAAATCATTCAAGTCGTGTTCAAAATTTTTGAAATCCTTAAAATACCTTCACAGTAATGTCGAATGCATACACTTATTTTCAGTCTAGGTCTATCATATATCCTTTAATCCATCATTTAAAATTTAATTAAATTTTCTAAATTCTCAGGTTGTCACATTCACCCCTTCTTCTAAGAATTTCGTCTCCGAAATTCAACTTACACCTTATACCTTGCATACACAGCATCACATGCTATCCAATGCACCTCTCACAAGAGTATAAATTTTTAAATAATGCTGAGGAGTCATATAGACTATTAACTTTTATTTTCGAAAAGGTTTAAAAAGAATTTATCTGCACACCGCTCTGGTCTTACGGACACATTGGGTAATTAGCCCATTATGCCCTGTACTTATTATAGTACTGCTGGTTAGAACAACTTTTCATGTTCCTCTTATCTTGTAATGACCGTGAAATTTAAAATCCTTATTTAATTAAATATTTGATTTAATTTTTAAATAGTTAATTTTGTGAATCTATTTAAACCTTTGGTGGTTATGCAAATTTATGAAATGATTAAAGGGAGTCAATAATAGTTTATTTAAATTAGTGGACTAACCCTAAGATTTTAATATCAAAGAATTGATAGATTATTATTAATTAAATATTCAACTTATTTTAATATAGTGGCAGGATGTGAAAATATTGATTAATTACAATTATGGGAAATTTATTGATAAGGTGTTAATTAATAATTATTATGAATAAATAATAATTAATGTGTAAGAGATTTATAAATATAATATGATTATATATTTGCTTGATTAATTAGTGCAAGCATGCAATATAGTAAACCTTTATCATATGGTAGTTAACTATATTTTTATATAGTACAAGGTGACACATTAATATGTCTGTATATTATATATAGATTATATAGTAAGAATTATTGCATTCATGAGAGTACATAAATAATTCCCAACTTTCCATTGTGTAGTAGCATTAATACATTAAAATTTCATTTTGGGAATTATAGTAACCAACCCAAGCTTGATTGCTGAGTTTTGCTCCTTGTCCCAAATTTAGTGTCACCAAGTACATGAATAGTAACATGAAGCTAATTTACGTATTTTCCAAAAAGCTAGCTATCCTACTTATATTCATCTCAAATTCAACCAACCTAGAGCAATTAGTGGATGGGGAGTGGGATTCATGAGTGGAATCACCAACTCTTACCAACCTCTTCTTATCCTTTATACATTATTGAAATCCTTTGGTTTGATTTGAGAGGTAATGACATTATATATGTAACCATTCTCCTATAAATGAGACCTTCACCTTCCTCATTACAATTGCTAAGAATTAATTGCTAAGGAGCTTGTAAGGAGTTAGTGTATTACAGCTGAATTGATTTAAGAGGTATAAAATCTAATTTTTTGTTCTTAGTTTGAGTTTTGTTAAATTCTTGCAATTCTCTAGAATTCTCTGTTAATTGATGTAGAATAACATGTCATTGTGTTGTCTAAGGTTGTTTGCATGCTTAGAAGCATTGTAGTTGGTTTGGTTGTAGATTTAACATGGTTTATGTTAAGGCTCTGCAAATGCAGAGCCATTATTTTTCATACTGCTCGAAGTGGCGCGGCCGCGCCTGCTGCCAGTCATGTGTACTAACTTTTGTGATCATGTTCCATTCTAAGCATGTTACTTTGGTTATTTTATTCTTATAAAGAACCTTAACTAGTGGACTGGGATTTACTATGTATGAAGAAGCCATGTTAGTTGATTTATGTATAAGCGTTTAAAGAAGTATAAGGATTTGGAAACTAAATTTTGATAAACTTTTTGCAAAACATGTTCTAACCTTAGATGCGAGTGTGTTACGTTTTGATATGTCTTGACTTATGTCAATATGTTGGTTATATGGTTAAAGGTAATATAAGATATTCAAGCATGATTAAAAAGAGAAATTTCAAGAAAAAGGACTATATTGGCTATGTATAAACGAACTATGTATATGTTGCCTCTTTTTTAGTTCTAACAAAAGAGGTCTAACTCATGCAAGCATACATGTGTCAAAAACTAATATAGAGTAAGTAAAGTATCGATCCCACAGAGAAAGTTGTCTAATTTAAATCACTATGCATCAATTAAATCACTATATTTATATGCTTAAACTAATGACTATATTGGTGAATTACTCTAATTGCAAATAACAACTAAAACAGAAATAATAATGGAATAAACCAAATATGGAAATAATGGGATCCTAACTTCATTTAATACTTCATCTAATTACCACTATCGTGCAAGAAAGGTTCACATATCACAAAAAAGTAGCCAAGAGCACTAATAGAGTCATAACCATTTTTCAATGTACTATGACCTACTTACACAACATCCACAAGCAATAGACTCCATATAATCATCAATACAACTAAAATCACTATATGTCTATGTGAAATTGCAATCATACTGAATTTAAGCACAAGCCCTTATTTTAACTCATACGGTGAAACATTATATGTCTATCTGGTTCACAAAATACACAAGCCATATAAAATAGCCCCATATACGTATGCTATCATGATTACAATCCATACTCGCATGTTCATTGTCAATTCCATACAAGTACTGAAAACGAATGGTGATCAAGCATTCATACATGCAAAACAACCATGATAGAAATCCCATGTAATATGTAAAACAGTTTAGCATTCAAGCATGCGATTAAACTACATACTAAAATCCGTTAGAATCCCATAATGGAGTTTAGTTCATGACTGAGCCAAAAGCCATTATGGGATCAAAGCTAAACATGGCTAATAAACAAATAATTGAAAGATGAAGGATAGAAACGATAAAACCCGATCGCTGATTATCATCCACT
This sequence comes from Panax notoginseng, assembly GCA_016801055.1. NCBI lineage: Eukaryota > Viridiplantae > Streptophyta > Magnoliopsida > Apiales > Araliaceae > Panax > Panax notoginseng. The sequence continues at coordinate 217,449,686 of CM029013.1, read as the reverse complement.
AGTAACATTCAAATCCTCATATAAATCCAGCAAAACAATAATAATATTCCACACTGATAGAAAATCCCAAGAAGAATTAGAAAAGATGGAGTTTAGACTTCGTTCTACGTTGGAATCTCTCTCAGCATGTAAACTCTAGTTCTAATATGAAAATACGTCAAAAGTACTGAATGACTCTTCTGACACCAGTCAAAAATCGTTTTTAATTAATTACAACCCTTAAAATTAGAAATTAAAATAAACAGCTCAGCAGCATCAGGCATCGAGCGCGGCATCGCGCGCGGCCTCGCGCCCCTCCTTTGTATTCCTCGCGCGGGCGCGTGACTTGCAGTGTGTTCTGCCTGTCCAGTCGGTGGCTCGCACGGGCGCACGTCCTCAAGCGTGTTCTGCCGCGCGGCCGCGCGAATTGCAATTTGTACTCTGTTTTCCTGCTTCTGAGTCTGATTCTGCATTGTGGTTGTTGCTACTGAATTGTTGAGTTGTTCATCCTCGTCATGCTTGGTTTCCTTGCTCCACTAGATCCTCACGCCATGCATCCTATAGCCTCATGCCATTTTCATCACTAAATCATGCCATATCCTGCACATTCACACCAAAGGATTTTTAAGTAAATGCAATGCAAAATAACATGAAATGCACTAAAAACACACTAAAATATACTTGAGATGGGCATAGTTCGCGTGAATTAATATGCAATAAGTAGGTGTAAAACCCACTTATCAAATACCCCCAAACTTGAACTATTGCTTTCCCTCAAGCAATGCATGCTAACTAACAATGAAAATACAAAAGCACTACTATGCAACTAAACTAACATGCAAACTTGTCTCACATCGTTCCAACTCTAACAGAATTTCAGTCAGAATGCCTCAGCGAATTATCCAGATTTAAGAATACAAATTCAAAGGGAACCATGGGCATACTATCATACATTCAGATAATTCATACATGTTATAGATATGCTATGTGTATGTTGTGTTCACCAAAACTTGATTTAAGCAAAGAATACACATGCTAAATTGCTCAAAACAAAAAATTATAGTTTAAATCAAGACTCATGTATACATCCGTAACGAAGACTGTTCCAACATATCAAAACAAACTAAGGTTCAATAATGGGCTTAACTGCTTTATTGCTACTCACGAGGGTGATTTTCGCTCTTTCCCGCAATGTTTATTGCTATTTTTCTTTTCTTTTTCTTTTTCTTTTCTTTTTTTTTTCACATGACTATGCAATGTCTTATTCCATTAGGCAACACTGCTACCCCTTAGCAAGCTTTCAACCAACGACTCCTAGACCATGAAAGACCTTAGGGCGCTAGGTGTAGAGACAATCCCCTCGGGCGTACTTACTGAAGTAGCCAGGGCCCCGAAATGAGACTAGCCACGTTATTGCTATTTGATTTTATTTTTTTTCTTTATTATTATTTTTTTTATAAAAAGCATACCCATGTTTTCCCAAAGTTTGGATGTCAATGTTTTGCCAATCTACATCCATGTTCACACATATTTCTCTTTCTGACACTACATTTTCTATCGAGCAATGCAAGACATACTTCTTATACCTACAAGTGATTGTGAACACATTCGTGCAAACCGAAAGCATTTAAACAGCAACATAAATTTCATAGTGTAAAACATTATAGCTAGGTTCATGTTATCCAACATACTCAAAAAATTTTCAAAATTCACTATCATCATTGGCTAGACAAAATTTCCATAAAGCTAAACTCTGTGAGACATGCAAACTAAAACATACTAGCACAAGCAATACTAACGAAAACTTAAAAATTCTCTGCAAAATTTTATCTAACACATAAACATGTAAAATTTAAACTAAATGAACTATACTAATCATGCAAAAACTATATGCAACTACACTATGACCCCAATACCCCCAAACTTATAATATTCAATGCCCCATTGAATGAAGGTAAAGGGTAAAGAAAACTCCCCTAATGATCAGTGGTACCACCTTCCTCGGGTGGTGAATCTGGTGGTGGATATGGCACTGCTGTCCTGAACTGAGGCCACTCTAGCATCGTCCCTTGATGCACAAAAGCCTCAGCTAAGGCCCTCGTGAGTCCTGTCGCAAACGCTCCAAAATTATCGTACATGGCATCGAATCTTCGCTCCAACCTTCGGAGCTATCGATCCCCAGTAGCAAAGGGAACTTGGGTTGACGGGCCCGCCTCATCAGTCTAAGAGGGCTGATGTGGTGGCTCTGGGAAAGTGGGCTGAATGATAAAACCTAATCCTCTCGGATGCGGTTCACCTCCTATCCAATCCTTGAACTTGGCAATAGTTGCATGTGTGATGTCTTGGCTTGGTTTCTGCATCTGTTCGTTATCCCACTGGACTCCTTGTTGGACACACAGCATGGCTACCACAGACGCATGTGGAATACCCCCTGTAGTGCTACCTCGTAAATAACGCAGCATATTTTGATGAATTAGGTGGCCTACGTCAATGTACTTTCCTTTGATAATGCCCTTCGACCCAATTAGCAGACCCAGTCGGTGGTGCGTCATTGATTCTGAAAGCTGCTCGGATCCTTGGAGGTCGAAAATCCACTTGCACTCCTCGAACCAGCATTATTCTTCCCTTTATGTCCTTAGCATTCGCATAGAACTCTCGAACAACCCCCATAGGAATAGGCATCGGAGTTGCAGCCAAACTAACCCACCCTTTTTCTCGTATCATATTCCATAGTTGGCCATCTTGCTTGTCAGGCTTAAATCCCCGTTCCTTCACGAACGATTTGTCCACGATTCGATAGTGTTCTACTTGTGCCTCCCAACTGATAAATTTCGTGTGGTTTATGCCATCCCCTTCTTGGTTACTAGAGGACGAGGAATTGGAAGAAGAGATGGAGACGGGGAGTGCTCTTTTTGGACCCATATGCAGATGATAGAGAGAATACAGATGATTTGCTTAATACTGAATAAGAGCTGCTGATGAGAGTACCCCCAAATCTTTGAATATGGAGAGAATCGAGGGTATAAACTTTGATGAGAGTTAAGGAGTCATCCGGTTATGGGAGAGCAAAAGAACACGCTGCTATTATGTCAAGTGAGCGACCGAATAAACCACGACTCGATTTTAAAACTTTAAAAAATTTCAATTCTCAGTATCGCGCGCGGCTGCGCGAGTTGTCAATGAGTATGTTACGCGGGCGCGCGAGTGATTTGACCTGCTCGGATTCTTTTATGTGCGGGCGCGTGAGTTCTCAAGCTTATCTATGAGCGGCTGTGCGATGCAGAGTCCTGTACTGCTAACTTTTACTTCCAGTACTGCAAGTCAGTGATGAATTCACGTTAAGGTACCTACATAGACATCAAAGCACATTGTTAATGCATGAAATACGCATGAATTTAGCCACACATAAACTCTATACTACATCAAACACCTCTCAGTGCAAATTTAGCCGCACATTCACTTATGCAAACATAACAATTTATTGAAAATAAACTAAAACTGAACTAGCTAAAGCATCCTATCTTTGTGAATAGAAAGAGAATAGAGATAGAAAGAATGGGTTGCCTCCCATCAAACGCTAATTTATAGTCAATTAGCTTGACTGTCTCTGAAGCTCATGCCGACGAAAGAATTGAGGTGAATTTATGTTTGTCCACCTCGTCACCAAAGTAATGTTTCAATCGCTGTCCATTCACCTTAAAAGGCTTGTCTGGAAACTGATCATATACTTCAATTGCACTAGATGGAAAGACAGTCTTTACTGTAAATGGACCTGACCATCTCGATTTCAGCTTCCCGGGAAAAGTTTAAGTCTGGAGTTATACAACAAAACCCTTTGTCTTGGTTCAAATGTTCTCTCCATGATCTTTCAGTAATGCCATTTCTTCACCTTCTCTTTGTATAAATTCAAATTCTCATATGCCTGTAATCTAAATTCATCCAACTCATTGAGTTGGAGTAAGCGTTTCTCCCCTACAGCTTTCAATTCAAAATTTAGCTTCTGAATCACCCAATATGCCTTATGCTCTAGCTCCATAGGAAGATGACAAGCTTTTTCATACACAAGCTGAAAAGGTGACATGCCCAACGGAGTTTTGTATGCAGTCCTATAGGCCCATACTGCGTCATCCAACTTTAACGACCAATCCTTCCTCATGGGATTCACAACATTTTCAAAGATTCTTTTTATTTCTCGATTCGACACTTTAGCTTGGTCATTCGTTTGTGGGTGATAAGCTGTCGCAATGTGATCGTTCAGTTCATACTTTGCCAACAAAACTGTAAACTGCCTGTTACAGAAATGACTGCCTTCGTCACTGATGATGGCCCTTGGAGTCCCAAACCTTGTGAAAATACTCCTGTGTAAAAACCTGAGGACTACCTTGGCATTGTTTGTTGGAAGAGCTGCCACTTCTACCCATTTCAAGACATAATCCACTGCGAGCAAGATGTAGAGGTTTTCGCAGGAAGAAACAAAAGGTCCCATATAATCAATCCCCCATACATCAAAAATTTCTACTTCGAGGATAGTATTCAATGGCATTTCATTTCTTTTTGAGATGTTTCCCACTCTCTAACATCTATCACACCGCTGGACAAAATTGTAGGCATCCTTGAACATTGTCGGCCAGTAGAATCCTGCTTGTAGCACTCTAGCCGTTGTAGTGACCACCATACACCGAAGAATGAAAATCTTGCAAAATTCCCTCGGTCTCGCTATACGGGATACCCCTTCTTATCATTTGATCAGCACATTGTTTAAACAAATAAGGCTCATCCCATATGTACCATTTGACATCATGTAGGAATTTCTTCTGTTGATAACCCACCAAGTCATAAGGTACCATCTTACTCACCAAATAGTTCGCGTAGTCTGCAAACCATGGCACTTCCCCTTTCACCACAAACAACTGCTCTTCTGGAAAGGATTCATTAATTAAAACCTTGTCGTCTGCCTCCCTTTTCGAATTCTCAAGTTGAGATAAGTGGTCCGCTACTTGGTTTTCAATGCCCTTTATGTCCTTGATCTCCAAATCAAATTGCTGCAGTAATAGAATCCATCTGATCAACCGGGGCTTTGCATCCTTCTTTGCCACTAAATGTCTAATTGCTACATGATCCGTATACACTATCACCTTTGTGCCGATCAAATATTCTCGAAATTTATCAGAGGCGTACACCACTACCAATAACTCCTTCTCTGTGGTGGTGTAGTTCAACTGTGCATCTGTAAAGGTCTTGCTAGCATAATAAATCACATGAAACAACTTCTCTTTCCTATGACAACCCAATAATTTAGAAAATTATTTAACTCTTAAAATATTGAATAAAGGTTAAATAATGAACCTAGACAGAAAATAAGTGTATGGATTTGACATTTCTGAAAAGAAATTTTTGGATTTACAAATCTTTTAGTGAATTATTCAGGATTAAGGATATACGTAAATATATTCTATGTATATGGTTGTATATGTGTACGTTATGTGGTTAAAGGTCAAGGGTGACCAGATAAACTATATATGTGGCAAACTCTAATCTTATATTAAGAACGTCAACGTTCAGTTTGAAAACCCTAATTTCAAAATTTGAAACCCTAATTTTTGGTTTAGGAACCCTAATGGTAATTAGGGAAAAGCCTGATTGTTAGTTTAATAATTTCAATGTTAATTAGGAAATGTTAATCCTAATTTTCAAGTTATAATAAAACCCTAATCTAATTAAGAAATCTAATTTCTAAATTAGAAATATTATTTTTCTATTTTAAACCCTAATTCTTGGGTTATAAACCCTAATGACCAATTATGAAACCTAATTGCTAAATTAGCAATTTTAATTAGGGAATAATAATCCTAATTAGTAAGCTTGACTAATGATTAGTAAATTTTAATATAATTGGAAAATCCTAATTATAATTTAGAAATATTAATTTTTTATTTTGAAAACCGAAATTCGAAAATGCTAGAAACTAAATTGCTAACCTAAAGGTTCAAACCCTAAACCCCAAAGGGTTCAAACCCTAAACCCTAAGGGTTTGGCCATTTACTAGAATGCCATTAAAAATAAAAAGGAAATAACCCATTTACCCCTTTTTTTTACACATTAAGTAAAGGATATGTCCAAATATTGGTGACTCATCTATGTAGATATACAACATGTGCTCAAATCTATCCCAAATCTGATTTTTGTGCCACCTATACCCACTAGATACATGAATCTATCAAAATTTAAAACTTAAGTAAGTAACAACCTTACTTTATTTTTCATTCTTGCCAACCTTTTCTCTCTCATCCATTTCGAAATTTTAGAGTGAGAGGGAGTGAGAAGTTAGACCATGAACATCTTGTAGCAAGCTAAGGATCAGATTCAAGGGTCCGAATCCAAGATCAAACCTCAAAGTGGTAAAAAACCCTAAATCTTAAAATTTTATGATTTGATGTTGTAATTGGTGGGTTAAAGTTATGTATTAAGGTGTCTTTTAGTGATCTGGGTTGTTAAATCCCAGATCCATAACATCAAAATGCTCGAATTTGATGATTTTTGAAATATGGAAAAAGTTGAAAATATGGCCTGACAAGCTAATGTCAGGGCCTGTGAATCCTTCTCTGTTTTTGATTTGAATTTTTTTAAGTTATACATTTGTTCTATATCATGTGTACTGTAATCTGGAACTTTACTAATGGTCATACCATGTCTAGATCTCCAGATATATGCAGTCAAAAGGCGTTGACCGTTCACAAAAATCACAATCTGGGTAACCTAGAAATTTTTTCAGTGGTCTGACAAGATTTTTAACGTCCTCGATCTTGCTGTATGTTATTGTTTTGGCCCAATTGTCGTTTTGTAGTTGTAGCCTGGCATGTAGTCTACATACTAAAGTCATTAGATCACCATGATATATCTCAGAATCAAAATTAGGAGTGGTCAAACCACCGTTGATCGACTGCTCGGATGAAGATTCTGGAAAACCCAGAATCTTCAAGAACAAAGTTTTTGTCAGTAGTTTGACCAGGCTTGTTATGTCATATGTGATGTTGTTGTTAGTATCTGATGATATTTAATTGTAGCCTGACATGTTCTCTATACGATCCAACCATTATATCACGTAAATAATACATATACTGGAAGCTACAATGATCTAAATATAGCACCTTCGTCTGTTCTTCATTTTCTGGAAAACCCAGAAATGAAGAACAGGGTTGTCAGACATTAATACTACACGTTTATAACATCAAGCAGCCCAGAAACCCTTGGGATCACAGATCAAAATGTGGTCAAAGTTGCTAACTTGTTAACTGACATGAGTTTCTGGAAATGCTCAAGAACACACCAAGAACACCTATAGCGACGGGTCTGTCGCTATAGGGCCCTTTAGTGACACTTATTTTTAGAAAATGATTTATTTTAATAAATAAATAGAAAAAAATGGTTATTAATTATTAAAAATACATAATAAATTATGAAAAATTATTTTAAAGTCCAAAAATTAGTTTTAAATTATTTTGAGTATATTTCATAAATATTTAATATTTTTAGAATATAAAAAGGTATTTATTTATTTAATTATAATATTAAATAAATTATTTAAAAATAATTTTTATACTTGAAAAATCATGAAAAATTATATTATGGTGTTAAAAAATATTTTAAGTTATTTTCATTGACTTTTGATATTTTGTGATGAAATTCATTAATAAATTAATATTAATGAGAATTAGTTTATTTAATAAATATATTAAATAAATTATGAAAAATAGAATTAATGATTTAAAAATCATATAAAAAATGATTTAAGTGTTAAAAAAAATATTATAAGTTATAAAATATAACTTTTGATATTTTGTCGTGAAGATAATAATATTTTAACATTAAAAGTAATTATCGGATAATAAATTTAATTGTTTAAAAATTATATAAAGGTGATTTTAAAGTATTAAAAATACTTTGTGATATTAGAAATATAATATAATGTTATGTTATGATTTTCATTAATTTTTAGTATTAAATAAATATTAATGATAAAGGAATTATGTGGTATTTAATTTATTAAAATATGATATAAGTGATTGAAAAATTATGATAAATGATATTAATTATCCGAAAATTATTATGAGCTTATGAAAATTATTTTGACTGATATTAAAATTATCTAAAATAATTATTAAGTGTTTAGACAGAGTTTAATTGAACTTAAACTCGAAATTTTGTCTGACTAGACCATCGAGATGTCAGAATTATGTCGGGTTTAAGTCAGACTGAAATAGTTTGACCTAATACCGAGTTTTATGTGTGTTATAGGCTGATAGGGTTATGTGCTATGTGTTCAGGTTATTCTATTTATATATATATATATATATATATATATATATATATATATATATATATATATATATATATATATATATATATATATATATATATATATAATTGTATTATATTGTGATGATATTATTCTAATTTATATTTCGTTATTATATAGTAGGTCTTCAGATAAAGCGATATACATTGCGTAGCGGTAATCAACGGTTCAGGCAGGTTTTACTTAACTCTACTAAGAGTTGTTTCATTCAGATATGCTTATGCTTAATCATTGCTGATTGCCATTATAAAATTGTACTCTGTACATATTGCATGTATAAGTCAGGTATGAAAGGCTGATCACCTTCATTACCATTCGGTTAAGATATATTTGTTCATGTTCAATACTTGTTCAGTCAAAAGTTTGTCCTTGCTAGTTCACAATTGTATTGTTAAATTATAGCCAGCTTATTATTCAGATTCTTTCAATCATGATATATCGTTAAATTATAAATTTAAACTTGCTGGGCAACCTTCATGCTCACTCTTACTATATCATGATTAACATTGCAGATTAAGAAGCATACATCGGATATAGGAAAGGATAAAGCCAAGTTCAGCTTGGAATTTTATGTGCAGCTTAATTGTAATAGTATTGTATGATAATAATAATATGTGTTACTCAAGTTATGAATTGTGTATAAGTTAAGGTTATTCGACCTTGGGGAATTGTGTGTAAATGTATTGTATAAACAATTTATGTTTATATCTTCTGCAATAGTTATAGAATGATTGTAATAGTGATAGAATGATTGTACCGTATCTGCGGTATTTTGGGACCTGGATTTGGGGATTTCACATTTCCTCTGCCCCATATCAGCCCCTACGACATAATCACTGGCATCACACATCAGTATAAATGGCAAATCCCAATTACGTTAATTTCCCTTTTAGGTGCTCAAATGCCGACACGCAAGCATCATCAAAGTTAAACAGCTCATCCTTCTCCAATAAACTGCATAGTGATTTAGTTATCTTGGAGAAGTCCTTGATGAATCTGCGGTAGGAACCTACATGTCCCAAAAAGATGCGAACACCTTTTACTAAATTCGGTGGTGGCAATTTATCAACAGTTTCTAGCTTCGCCCTATCCACCTCGAGTCCCTTTTTTGACACTTTGTGTCCCAGTATGATTCCTTCTTATACCATAAAATGGCACTTTTCCCAGTTCAGCACTAAATTTGTCTCAACACACCTCTTCAAAACCATCACCAAATTCCCAAGGCATAGATCAAACGAGTCCCCGAAGACTGAGAAGTCATCCATAAACACTTCCACATTCTGCTCCACCATATCTGAAAATATAGCCATCATGCATCTCTGAAAGGTGGCTGGAGCATTGCACAACCCGAAGGACATCCTTCTGAAAGAAAAAGTGTCGTAAGGACATGTGAAGGTTATCTTTTCCTGGTCTTCTGGAGCTATCATAATTTGATTATAGCCCGAATATCCGTCTAGAAGGCAATAGTACTCATGACCTGCTAATCTGTCCAACATCTGATCAATGAATGGTACTGGAAAATGATATTTTCTTGTAGTTTTATTGAGCCTGCGGTAGTCCATGCAGACTCTCCACCCTGTCACTGTTCGTGTTGGAATCAACTCATTATTCTCATTAGTCACTACGGTCGTGCCACCCTTTTTCGGTACACGCTACACTAGGCTCACCCATGAGCTGTCTGGGATTGGATAGATTATGCATGCATCCAGCCATTTCAGTACCTCTTTCTTGACCACTTCTTTCATTATCGGATTAAGTCTCCTTTGCTGCTCAACCGCCGACTTACTCCTATCTTCCATCAGGATCTTATGCATGCAAAACGAAGGGTTGATCCCTTTGATATCTGCTATGGTCCATCCAATAGCTGATTTGAGCTCTCGAAGCGCTCGTGGCAGTTTTTCTTCCTGAAAAGATGTTAGTGCAGAAGAAATAATCACAGCTAGCTTTGAATCTTTATTTAAAAATGCGTACCTGAGATGTTCTGGAAGTGGTTTTAATTCAAGTTCTGGAGGTGTCTCAAGAGATGGCTTTAATTTTTTTGAGGATTCCCCAACTTTTGTCAATGGCTCGACAGGTGTTCTGAATTTTTTGACATGTGGAGTGGTATTCAGATATTGCACAAGTTCGTCAAGTTCCTCATCCTCTAAATTTGAATTTTCACAATTACACTCCTCAAAGGTTCATCGTCCACTAGACTCTGTACTTCATCATTTACGACCTGATCCACCAAATCAACTAGGAAGCATTCCTCTTCATCTCCTAGAAACTTCATGGCTTTAAAGACATTAAAGGTGACCTCTTGATCATGAACACGCATAGTGAGTTCCCCCTTTTGCACATCTATCAAAGTCTTTCAAGTGGCTAAGAATGGTCTCCCCAGTATGATTGGTATATTTTTATCTTTCTCGTAGTCCAAAATGATGAAGTCAGCTGGAAAGATGAATTTGTCCGCCTTCACTAGTACATCTTCAATAATTCCCCGTGGATATGTGATGGATCTGTCAGCTAACTGCAACGAAATGTTTGTTGGCCTTGGAGCCGGTAATTCCAACTGATTGAACAAATTCTCTGAGGCATAATTGATTGGAATTCCAATTTAGCCAGAATTCTTGGGACTCACTTGCATCATAGGATAGTTTGCATAACATGTAGTTGCATTATTCATTTTATTTTTGTATGCATTGCTTGAGGGCAAGTAATAGTTCAAGTTTGGGGGTATTTGATAAGTAGGTTTTATACCTACTTATTGGTTACCAATTCACTGGAATTATGCTCAACTCAAGTATTTTTAGTATATTTTTTTTTGCTTTTTATGTCTATTTTGTAGTGTGCATAGCTGGAACTCCTATAACAACCAAAGGCATATAAAGGCAAGGAAAGGCATGGAAAGGCAAGTGATGGCATGGACTGGCATTAACATGGCATGGTGGAATTAAGCTAGAGCGAAGATTGCATAACTGGACCAGAGTAGGTAAAGAGGATCAATGAAATGGGAAGTGAAGAAAAGAAGAAATGAAGGAGAAGGAAGAAGCATAAAGCAGCCACAGTAAAAAGACAGCAGAAGACACAGCACAACAGCAGCGCGACCGCACTACCTTTACTGCTACATATGGCGCACCAGTGCCACAGAAAAGACAGAGGCAGATCAGGTAGCTGCGAGGTCGCGCCTCAGCAAAAGAGGAATACAGTGCGCCCGCACCATGCACTCGCCAGACAACTCTACAGCGCGCTATGCTAAATTTGCTATATACTGTCGCGCGGTTGCACGAGTCTTATTCTGTTGAAAAATGCTGACTTTATGTAATTTGAATTTGAGCGTGTTTTGCTCATCTGAGACGATATGGTTGGTTACCAGACATGTTTTATTCAGTTTTATCACTGCTGTTCTTAGGTTTAGACTATGAGAGAGAGTGAAGAGCATTTTCATTACTACTTTTAGCTCCTCTCTTTATCTAGATTGTAGAATAAATATAGTTTTCAATTTCTGGAGATTTCATGTGGATTTGAACAAGCTTGGAAATAGACTTTGCAACAGAGATTATCAGATTTGCTCTACCATTTCTCTTATATCTATTGATTGCATTTCTTAATTTCATGTTTTACTCCAATCCCATAATAGCTTTTGGTTCAGAAATGAACGAATTTCCATTATGGGATTCTAATTGATTTTAATGCCTAGTTTAAGTATGTATGACTTATTGTGATGCTATTTGTTCAATATTGGATTGTCCATTATGGTTGTGCTAAATATTTAAATGCTTGATCACCATTCACACTAATTGCTTGTATGGATTTGGAAAATAAAATATAAGCATAGATTAGACCATAATGGCATATGTACATAAGGCTTACTCATGTTAGGCTTTGTGATTCGTGGAACAGATAGACATATACAGTTTCACCATATGTAGTCACTAAGAGAGTTTGAGCTTAAATCATATCTGTTGTAAATTCACATAGACATATAGTGACTTAAGTAATTGTGATGCTTACATAATTTTTATCAATTGTGGATTTTGTGTAAATTGGGCATAGTTCATTGAAAAATGGCTATGTTTCACTTATGTGCTCTCGACTAGCTTTTCATATATAATTTGTAACACCCCAATCCCACATCGAAAGATAGGAGAAAAATTTGTTTGCATATAAGGAAATAAGTTACTACCAATAGCACCTTCAAGTCATAACCTTTTGGGTGAGCCTGTGGTGGGCTACCATGACCCAAGAAGATACTATTGGGTCAGTGATTTAAGGACCTTATTTGGATGGATTTGATTCGATTCGGACGTGGGATTTCACCCAAGATTTGTTCTAGACTCGGGATTTGACCCGGGTTGTTTCTTATGGTATCAAAGTCGACTCTCGAAAACTCGGGTCAGGTCATCCAATTGGGTTGTCGGAGGTGGGGACACGAAGGCTAGTGGTATTATCCCACAATGGAGAGATGGAGGTCCGGAGGTCGGGACACGAAACCAGCTGGTATTATCCCACAATGTCTAGAGAGGCAAAGATCTTTGGGCCGTGTGTGTGATCGGTTGTAACGGAGATGTCAGAAATTTAAGTGGGGGAGTTTGTAACACCCCAGTACCACATCGAAAGAAAGGGGTAAAATTTGTCTACATATAAGGAAATAAGTTACTACCAATAGCACCTTCAAGTCATGACCTTTTGGGTGGTGGGCTACGATGACCCAAGAAGATACTATTGGGCCAGTAATTTAAGGACCTTATTTGGATGGATTTGATTCGATTCGGACTTGGGATTTGACACAAGATTTGTTCTGGACTCTGGATTTGATACTATGACACCCCTAAATCCGGGTACTCCATTCCCACAGGATTTGGTGTTCACTATAAAAAATAATTACATCTAACTACCCATAATAAAGCATAAAGATATAAAATAACTTAAACAATAATCTTTTCCCTTAAAGGGTTACATCATCTCAAAAATAATCCCAGGCAATCTAACTTTAAATTATTACATAAGTTTGCGGAATACATCATAAAATAAAACAAGTCTTATAACATAATTCATTTAAATAAAGTCTCATAAATCTTCAACGCTTGGACATCTTGCCCTTTCATTTGCTAGTAGATGGCTCATCGACCTTCTCAACTTTAGCTGCAGTGTTAATTGCAAGAGTGAGCAAACAATTGCTCATTGATATAAAGAGTAGCAACAATAATAACATGAGAGTGAACAACGAATGCTGAACAATGGCGAACTTGTTCTTCGAATCAAAAATAGAAAACAAGTTCGAACTTTAATATCTGAGGGTCTTAAAACCACGAACTATGTCCCCGATATTTAGGTATTATTATTACCTCAACCTTAACAGTCATTTGGACTATACATACCCTTTCTTATGTACTTAGGGGGATCATCCCTTTGTACCATGTATTGTGCACAAACATCTAAATGTTACACGTACAAAATCCCCTATGTTAGGGTTGTTCGTCTTAGTTTGGATTTAGAACTTCCACACTAAAGAGAGTTTAGTTTTGAACTAACTTATCAATGGTTCTAGAATTTTAGAACAATATTCCATCATAGATTAGTTCAATCAATAAGAGTTCGCTTACTATTCGAAGGTTCAACACGATAATATAGAATTGTACACGATTATTTAAGTCAAAGATTGAGTGACGATAATATACATTTGAATAAACATGGTATATATATGCAAAGTACTATATTCAAAAGAGTTAGAACAATCTCACTTGAAACAATGTTTTAAAACAGTATATGCTTTGAATAGCAATAACAAGAAATAGGAATGTTAAACTCGCTCGATGTAACGAATTAGGTAACAAGAGCATTTTAAACATACACAAGATAGAATCAATAGGCTTGCTCAACTTTAATATAGGATTTACAAAATGATAATTTAGAACTAGAAAGCTTGCTTGACAATAACAAATATCGGAATGATGAAACTTGCATTTATTATAAAGAGAATGAAGTTAGAGAACTTGCCTCGGGTGTAAGCTACACAAATATAATTACATTCGCCAAACACCCTACATACCATTAAGATCACAATACCAATTAGTTATATCAAAATTAACTTCATTGGTTTATTTCTCATTTTAGCCAAGTCTATAATTTTTATCTCAGGGTCTGATTATTCTAATAATTTACGTACCATGAAACTGAACTCTCAATTATATTATAGTACCCAACATGGTGATTGCAAAACAAATTCCAATTCTCATGACCTCACATTCCAAACTTTTATAACTTATTAGTTCGTAAATTATAGTTTTAACGTTGTGAATACAATATGTTATTATGTCTTAAAACATGTTTTAGGTCCTTTACAATCATTATAATAAGTTAAGTTAACAATTTTCAAGCTATGCTGTTAACAGCTCAACACTAGGTCTGACTGACCACTGGCGCGGCCGCGCTATGGTTACCTTAGAATCCGGTGCACCCGAGCTCGGCACCAGAAATTATTTTGTAGAAACTCGAACACAGTCTCTGTTCTAGGCCAAAAATCCCAATTTCACGATAACATGGATAACCCACACAATACAACTTACCTAAACTCACATAGCATATACGCACAATCCTTCTAACACCTAAAACAACTTACATAACCAAATTTAGAGGCTTAAAATCTTGTTTTTATCAATTTCTTTATATTTCAACACTTTTAGCGAATTCAGTTGCCAAAACTTTATTTCTTAACCAATTAACACCATTCCAATTGTGTTGATTTCATTTCTTAACATATTATCACAATCTAACACCAATTTGCAAATTATAGCAAGTATTGAACATCAAATTTTGGACTTACTAAGCCATATCACATAAACATATCACTTTTATACTAACTTTTCTTCTTCAAACCAATTTTTCACGTGTTTGATAATCAAATATCACTCATATATGGTGACTAACAGTTTTTACAACACTATAGGTACATATATATACAACAATCCAACATGACTTAGCAATTTATAGAAAATAATCATTAAAAACTCAAAACATGAACATTAGGAGGAAAGTATACCTTCAATCCTTGATTGCATGTTGCAAAAAGATGGTGACACTCTCCTTCCTCTTGACAATCTCAGAAAACTCTCTCACAAAACCACTGTGTTTTCTCTCTTCTCTATTTTCTATGTGCTACCCTTAGATAAACAAAACGCGTAAATATAAACTGATATGGCCTCTCTCCCATGTACGTCAGGTTACAAACCCAACAGGTTGCGTCCGTTAAATTAAGCTAAAGGCCACAAGGCCTTGTTTGGCTAAACACAACTCCCCTCTATTAGGTTTTTTTTTATAATATTTTTATTATATTGTTTTATTTGTCACACATGTAGCCAATTTACATAA
This sequence comes from Panax notoginseng, assembly GCA_016801055.1. Classification (NCBI taxonomy): domain Eukaryota; kingdom Viridiplantae; phylum Streptophyta; class Magnoliopsida; order Apiales; family Araliaceae; genus Panax; species Panax notoginseng. Next base: position 217,434,001 of record CM029013.1, on the reverse strand, counting down.
CTTACAATTATAGTTATAATAATTATAATTTTTATTATAATAATACTTATGATTAATACATTATTATACATCTAATTTAATTATTAAATTAGACTAGAACAACATTTTATTTTATTTTATTTATTTATTTCATTAAATAATATCTTTAAATAATAAAATTACCATTAATCAATTTAGTTACTAAATTATTGTACCACAATTTCATCAATTATTTATTTTTCTCAATAAATAAATTATTTAAAATATTTATTTAATTCAATAAATATTTAAATTAATTACAAAATTTCTCAATCGTTACATCCTTCCTTCCTTAAAAGGATTCTATCCCCATAATCACGACTCGATAAATTTATTCATCACATATCACGACTCGATAAATTTATTCATCACATTCATCCCTCCTTAATAGGATTTTGTTCCCAGAATCGCTATACAAGATTAAGCAAATAATTGAGGATAATTCCTCATCATAACATCTTCAAGTTCTCACGTAGCTTCTTCCGCAATGTGATTTTTCCAGATTACCTTAACAGAAGGTATCACTTTATTTCTTAGTACTTGCTATTTCCTGTCGATAATTTGAACAGGGACTTTTTCATATGACAAGTCTTTCTCAAACTGTAATGGCTCTTATTCAATAATATGCTTATAATCAGGCTTATATGTCCTTAATACCGAGATATGGAAAATGTTATGAATATGTCCTAATTCAGGAAGTAAAGCTACCTCGTAAGCCACTTCACCAACTCGTCTCAACACTTCAAAAGGTTCTATAAACCTAGGGCTTAATTTTCCATTTTTGCCAAATCAAATTATCCCCTTCCAGGGTGAGACACTTTCAAGAAAACAAAACTACCGTTATCGAATTCCCGATTTTGTCGGTGTTGATTGGCATATTTTTTCTGTCTGTCCTGTGTAGCTATCAATCTTGTCTGAATCACCTTGATGATCTCGACAGTTTGTTATACCAATTATGGACCCAATAGCTAACGTTCACCTACCTCGTTCCAGCATAATGGAGTTCTGCATTTCCTGCCGTATAATGCTTCGTAAGGCGACATGCCAATACTCGCGTGATAACTATTATTGTAGTCAAATTCAACCAATGCTAAATGATCATCCCAATTTCCTTTGAAATCCATAATACATACTCTGAGCATATCCTCTAGTGTCTGGATAGTTCTCTCACTTTATCCGTCAGTCTGAGGATGATATGTTGTGCTCATTCTCAACTGCGTTTCCAATCATTCTTATAGTTGTTTCCAGAAATTAGAAGTGAAACGCGGATCTATGTCTGATACAATGGACACTGGGACGCCGTGTCTTGAAACCACTTCCTTCACGTATAATTTTGCCAACCGATCTAGTTTAAATCTAATCTTGATTGGTAATAAGTGTGTCGACTTCGTCAATCGATCAACAATCACCCAGATGGCGTCGAAACCATTCTAAGTCGTAGGAAGACCTACCACAAAATCCATTGTGATATGCTCCCATTTCCATTCCGGTATCTCCAGCGATTGCAATAATTCGCTTGACCTTTGGTGTTCAGCTTTAACTTTCTGACACATTAAGCACTTCGCCACACACTAAGCCACGTCCTTTTTCATATTCGGCCACCAAAAATAATGTCTAAGATCCTGGTATATTTTTGTACTTGCAGGGTGAATCAAATATCTTGACTTGTGAGCTTCACTCAGAATTTCCTCCTTAACTTCCAGTACTGGCGGAACCCAAATTCTCCCTTCGAATTGAAGTAATCCTTCTAAATCGATTTTAAATTTGTTTTCATCACCTTCAGATACTTTCTGTCTTATCCTTTCACAGTCTTCATCTTGAAGTTGTGCATTCTTCACTTTATCTACCAACATTGAACTGTTTCCTATCTGGAACAATTTTTCGTTTGACTCTGTCGAATGTTTGATTTTCAACTCCATCTTAGCCATTTCCGACACTAGCTTCTCCTGAGCAGTCAACAACATTAACTTCTCCCATCCCTTCCTACTAAAAGCATCAGCAACAACATTCGCCTTTCCTGGATGATAGAAAATCTCGCAGTCATAATCTTTAATCAACTCCAACCATCTTCTCTACCTCATATTCAAGTCTTTTTGTATAAAGATATAATTCAGACTTTTATGGTCGGTATATATCTCACACCTCTCTCCATAAAGATAATGTCTCTAAATCTTCAGGGCAAACACCACCCCAGCCAACTCTAAGTCATGAGTCGGATATCCTTTCTCATAATCTTTTAATTGACGTGATGCATACACAATGACTCTGCCATTCTGTATAATAAGCACACAACCTAGTCCTTTATGTGATGCGTCACTATATAACACAAAATTCCCTGTATCATCAGGCAATGACAACACAGTTGTTGAACTCATCCTCTTATTTAACTCTCGAAAACTTTCCTCACACTTCTATGTCCAAACAAACTTAACCGCCTTCCTAGTTAAATTCGTCAACGGAGTTACGATTTTGGAAAAGTCTTGTATAAAACGCCTATAGTAACATGTCAATCCCAAGAAACTCCTTACCTTTGACGGTGTCTTCGGCAGATCCCATTTTATTACAGCTTCCACTTTTGATGGATCTACCTAAATTCCATCCTTATCAATAACGTGCCCGACAAACTGTACACGTTCCAACCAAAACTCACATTTTGAAAATTTAGGATACAACTTCTCTTTTCTCAATGTCTCCAACGTCACTCTTAAGTGTTCAACATGTTCCTCTTTAGTCTTGGAATATACCAATATATCATCAATAAACACCACCACAAACTTATCTAAGAATGATTTAAACACCCTGCTCATCAAATTCATGAACGCTTCAGGTGCATTAGTTAAACAAAATTACATAACCAGAAACTCGTAATGACCATATCGAGTTCTGAATGCAGTCTTCGGTACATCCTCTGGCCTCACCTTAAGCTGATGATAACCACTCCTCAAGTCTATCTTTAAAAAATATTTTGTTCCCTTCAGTTGATCGAACAAGTCATTAATTCTCGGTAATGGATACTTATTTTTAATCGTAACCTTATTCAATTCTCGGTAATCAATGCAGAGTCGCATCGATCCATCTTTCTTCTTAACAAATAATATCGATGCTCCCCATGGCGATACACTCGGCTGGATATACTTCTTATCGAGTAGTTCTTGCAACTGCACCATCAATTCTTTCATCTTTACTGGGGCCATTCTATATGGAGCTTTAGATATCGGGGTCATTCCTGGTAGTAAATCAATCATGAACTCGATTTCTCGATCCGACGGAAGAGCCGACAAATCATCTAGAAATACGTCTGCAAAATCTCTTCTTATCGGTATCTCTTCTAACTTTGCACTCTTCTTCTGTGTATCGACTATAATGGTTAAGTATCCTACACATCCTTGTTTCAACAACTTCTTGGCCTGCATCACCGTCAAACAACTTTCTTGTCGAGGTTACCTGCCGCCATAGAACACAACCTTTGACGGAGTCATAAGGTTAACACATTTCCTTTGGCAATCAATTACTGCTCCATAATTGAATAACCAATCCATTACCAGTATAACATCGAATTCCCCAAGTTTAATTGGTATCAAATCTACCATCATCTCGTGGCCTTTTATAACCACTCAACAATTCTTATATATAAACCTAACAGGAATCACTTCTCTATTTGCAAATTTTATGATTAAAGGGAAATCTAATTCTTCATGAGGCAAATCTAAGTTCTGAGCAAAATCATCGGATATAAATGAACAAGTAGCACCCGAATCAAATAACACATAATCATTAATACCATTAATCGGGATGATACCTGACACCACATCCTTTGATTGCACAACATCTTGCACGGTCATATTGAAAGTCCTCGCTGTAAGACCCCATCATTTTATAAATAAAATTGAAAATCCTCTATTTATTATTTTGAAATAGTAAGGGTTGATTTGATTAATGTGGTAAGTTATGGGTAAAATGTGCAAATATCTTAAACAAGCAAGTGGTTATAAAATATTATTGTTGTCGGGGAATATTCGTTTGGTCGTGGAATATTCTTACTGTCGGGGAATATTCATACGACGACGCAGCCTTGTGTGGGCCCCATAAAGGAAAGCGATTAGATGAAGTATGAGTTTTTTATAAATAAAGGCGTAGTTGTTATCGTTAACATTGTTGGAATTCCCGGTGGTTAAAACACAGTAATACGCGATATTGCACAGTAGCATACGATATTGTACCAATTATTGATTCTTACGTAAGAAGACACTACTCAATAATTATTACAGTAATTACTGTTTAATAGTGTATTTTATTAATTAAATAATTGCTACGTTGATATTTTATATTATTAGTGTTTCAATAATTGTCACTGCACAGTATTTTCATTATTAGATAGTATTATTGGTAATGTTTAGAAAGTTCTGTTTAAGGAGAGGTTTGGTCACCTAATTGCGCGCCAGTAAGGAGAAATCCTTATTGGAAAGCTCCCACTTTCCTTGGAACAGCATGGTTGTCAATATTGTGATTCTGTAATATTATTTGTGAATAATTAATTATTGATTTATATGATAAGGAAAATATTTATTTATTTGGATATAAATGGCGGAATTTTTAGAAAAGTGACAATTGTTGAAAATTGATATTTTATCTTTTCTGATAAAATAATTTATTTAATATATTATTATATTATAATAATATAATAATGATGATATTTTTATAATGAATGTGTGATATATAAATAAATGAGGAGGAAGAGTTTTTTTATTACAATAAATGTTAAAAACAAGTTAAACATGTTGGTGGACCCTATTTTTGACTGAAATTTGATTATAGCCTGCAAAATCGTTCGTATATGGATTTCGGTCAATTTCTACTTAGAATTTGGAAAAACACAAAGCTACAAAGTTGTAGAGAATTAAATTTTCTATGGAATGAACATAAGATTCAAATTTTTCTAATAAAATGGCTATTTATTATGAATTATTGAAGTTCTGGAATAATTGATATTTGGAGTTTTAATTATTTTTTAAAGAAAAATGTTTTTGTTATGTTTGGTGGGCCCCATTTGTTGTTAAAAATGCTTAAATCAGTTTATTCAAAGTGGGCGTAGGAATTTAAAAAAAAATAATATTTTATTAAATTTTTTACTTTGGTGTTCTAAGCATTTTCCTATAAATAGGATGCTTAGGTTAGAATTGAAAAATACACCAGAAATTAAAGTTTTCTCTGTCTATATTATTGAGCGTATTTTTATGAGTATTTTGATATTTTGAGTGTTGCTATACGGTGCAAGTTCCCTTCAGCGTTATATCTGATATTCCAGTCAGAAGTACTATTCTTTTGAGGTAAGAGATGTTATTTTTTTCGTAAATGATATTTTTTCTTTCAATATCATTATACCGAAATATTGATATGAATTTTATTATGAAATTTTTACCTTTTTATGTCGAGATTACTATTTACGAGTTACTATTCATGAGTTACTATTCACGAGTTACTATTCATGAGTACTATTCACGAAGTATGATGATTTTCTTATGGAATTTCTACCTTTTAGTGTCGGGGTTACTATTCACATATACGTCACTATTCACGTATACGACACTATTCACAGAATAATTAAATTTTCTTTTCTGCGTCCAAGATTGTCTGTTATGGTTCCTATATTTGATTGGATCTATGTTTTGATCTTTATTTTTGAATTTTGCCCAACAATTGATTATTATGGAGTATTTTTGAACTTAGATAAATTGAATTACGAATCCCTAATCTTTGTCTTTTTATCTCTCTGGATTCGTTTTCTTAAAAAAAAATTATCATCCTCAGTCTTTAATGGTGATACTTGATGAATATCTTTGGCTTGTAGTGCAAAGATGAATGATTACATGATGAATATCTTTGGCCCGTAGTACAAAGATGAACATGTGTTGAGATGAACATGACCAACTGGTGATACAAATGAATATCTTTGGCCCGTAGTGCAAAGATGAATATTTGATTATTGATGTTACAGGGTTAAAATATTGATGATGGACTTTTAAATTCATAGATGATAGTGGATTTCATTCTGTTCTTAACTCTTCTAATGAGTTGTTGTTTTTGCTGCAGTTGTTGATCTAAAACTTGTTGTCTATTGTATTCTATCCGATTTTTCCCTGTTGAGGACTAACGATAATTTGTTCTATATTATCTTAGTCATAATATTCTTTACTGGGCTAATTGAGCTCACCCTTTTCCTTTTTGTTCTATTTTTCTTCTCAGGAGGCGAGAATGTAGCGGGTACTAGTCGGGGTATGTAATGATGGTTCAATATAATTGTTTTAATAGTCCTCACTATTTTGTAAAATAGTGTATCAATAACTGTAATGAGGACTTATTTGAGTTTGAATACTGTCTAGAAGATAATATTTGTATTTAAACTCACAGTATATGTGTTATCATATTTTGCACAACAATTGTAATAATGAAGTTGTAGTTATTTTCTGTACCATGTATTTGGCGACTCAGAATGGGTTGGGTGGAATGGACCTATTTTGGGGGCGTCACACTCGCAGTAGGTCGACTTGACTGTGACGGACCATTGATAGTCAATGCACCACCACCGTTGTTTCCTTTTCCTCCACTTGCACTTCCCGCTGGCTTTTTAGGGCAATCACGAGCCATGTGATCCTTCGAACCGCAGGAAAAACATGCTCATTTCTTTGGGCTAAAACAGTTCGGTGCAATGTGTCCCTCCTGACCACAGTTGAAACACACCCGCTTTCCTTTCAAACACACCCCAGTGTGGTTCTTCACGCACGTTGCACAAGCTTCAAACTTTTTCTTTTGCTGACTTCCTTGCTGTCCTCCCGTAGTCGAATTCTCGCTCCACTTCCTCCTCGGATTGTTACTTCCAACATTACTTCCACCAGCCTTATTTTCATTCTCATTCTTCCTCTTCTTCTGTTCTTGATTGTAATTGGTCAAGGCATCGCTTCCACCTTCCGCGATAATTGCTTTTTCTAGTACAGCCGCAAATGTATTTAACAGGAACATTAAAACCTTGCTATACAGTCAGGGCTTCAATCCTTGTTAGAACCTTCTTGCCTTATGCTCGTCGGTATTGACTTGATAAGTGGCAAACCTTGTCAACTCATTAAACTTAACATCATATTCTGGCACCATCTTGGTTCCTTGTTTCAGCTCCAGAAATTGCACCTCCAGCTGATTTTGAGAACTCGTTGGAAAGTACATTTCGAAAAACATCTCCTTAAATCTATCCCATGCTATCACTCCTTATCCCCCACGAACTTTATTTGCCTGCCATCAGTAACTAGCTTTAGACTTCAGCATGAATGTTGCGAACGCAGTCTTCTTATCTTCGTTAACTCTAGCAACATCAAACACCATCTCCATTTCCATGATCCAGGTTTGGGCTTCAACTGGATTCATAGACCCTTGAAACTCTGGCGGTCCAACCACTTTAAATTCCTTGAAGGTCGTGAATTGAGCTTGCGGTTGATTCGCAAGTGCTCCCGTTAACAAAGTTACCAACTGCTAAACCGGGTTAGCATTGGCCTCGTTATTATTGTTAGTAGACCCCTCAGGAGGTGGTTGTTGATGTGGTTATCTTCTTCTAGAAGGCATTTTCTGTTAAAATATACGCTTATTAGTTCATTACTCAACATTTTGAGTATTTGAAGTTTAACTTAAACATTCTAAGATTAAAGCTATAACACGTAACATTTCAAATAAACTTTGATATTTTATTCATTCATAACGTTTTAAAACATAATAAAGATATCACATCTGCTATCAACATCCACTTTCCTGAACTAGACAAAGTTTTAGGATTACATATTCATACTATCCCTTTATTCATCTCAAAATAGGGGATTAAAATTTATTTATTCACATAATTAACCACATAATATTATCACTCTTATTCTTTCTATGTGGGCATATTAAGACATCGAGAGGCTTCTCTACGCTCTTCCTCCATAATATGATACGCCATCCTACGATCCATCACGAACCACGACGAATCTTCAAACTAAGGTGGGTAGTAAAAGACTTGATCCCGGGCCCTATCAATAGCAGAATTAAAGGCGTAATCCATCTCATTCATCTTGGCCTTCTTCACTTGGTCCTTAGCCTCATTACAGTCTGCACGTTGAGTCGCCTTCATCCAAGCGTCCTATGCTCTTGCACGCTTACCTGATTCCTCTTTCAAGTCATCTTTTAATTTCTCTACATCAGTCTTCATCTTCTCATTCACAGCCAATAAATCCTCATGTTGACCCTTTGTATGAACTAGATCCCACTCCGTGTTTCCAAGTCGTGAGTCGAGTTCCTGAATCTCCACATCCTTCTGCTCTATCGTAGCGTGATGCATCTCAACCAACTCCTTTATCTCCTCAACCTTATCTTGTAATTCTATGTTACGGTCGTACGATGCATCATACATCTCAGCTGATATGGAGTTTGGTGGAAACTCCACATGATCCTCTCTTCATCATCCTCTTCTATCTCCTCAGAACAATCCTCCTCGGGATCGGTCACAGGCTCATCCTCCTGGATCAACTGTTCCAGCACAACGTGGATATCCCGGGGTTCGTCATCTCTAGGTATCTGAGGTATCACTTCCCTAGCTGGACTGGATCCTCCATCGTTAGACATCCTGACAACAAAATATTTTTAAGTTTATTTATTATATAACATTCTTCTATACTCGCGAGCACATAAGTTATTAACATATAGCACATAATGTGTTTTATTGTTTAGCTTCAATGCATACCTTAATCCATTCCTCAAAACTCGATAGGAGTTTGACACTACTATATTTTCTGTCTTCTTAAAGGTTACTTCCTAAGGTTTCCCCACATAAGGTTCATAACCTAAAGTTTTGATACCAACCTGTTACACCCCCAAATCCGGGTACTCCATTTCCACAGGATTTGGTGCTCACTGTCAAAAATAATTACATCTAACAACCCATAATAAAGAATAAAGACATAAAATAACCTAAACAATAATCTTTTCCCTTAAAGGGTAACATCATCTATAAGACCCCAACTTTCTATAAATGAAATTGAATTTTCTCTATTTTGAAATAGTAAGAGTTGATTTGATTAATGTGGTTAGTTATCGGTAAAATGCGCTAATATCTTAAATAAGCAAGTGATTATAAAATATTCATTGTTGTCGGGAAATATTCGTTTGGTCATGGAATATTCTTATTGTCGGGGAATATTCGTACGACGGCGCAGTCTTGTGTGGGCCCAACAACGGAAAGCGATTGTATGAAAAAAATGACAAGTATAAGTTGTTTATAAATAATGGCGTAGTTGTTACCGTTAATACTGTTGGAATACCCGGTAGTTAAAACACAGTAGCACACGGTATTGCACCAATTATTGATTCTTACGTAAGAAGGCACTACTCAATAATTGTTACAGTAATTACTGTTTAATATTTTATTTTATTGATTCAATAATTGCTACGTTGATATTTTATATTATTGTTTTTTTAATAATTGTCACTACATAGTATTTTCCATTATTAGATCAACAATTCATATTATTTTAATAATATTATAAGTTAGCATTATTTACAATTTCTAGAAAGTTCTATCTAAGGAGAGGTTTGGTCACCTAATTGCGCGCCAGTACGGAGAAATCCTTATTGGAAAGCCCCCTCTTTCCTAAGAACGACCTGGTTGTCATTATTATGATTCTATAATATTATAGATGGAGAAAATTTTTAAAGTGACAATTGTTAAAAATTGATATTTTATCTTTTCTGATAAAATAATTTATTTTAATATATTATTATATTATAATAATATAATAATTGTGATATTTTTACAACAAATGTGTGAAATATAAATATATGAGGAGGAAGAGTATTTTTGTTATAAATTAATGTTTAACACATGTTTTGTGTGTTGGTGGACCCCATTTTTTGACTGAAATTTGATTATAGCCTGTAAAATTGTCCGTATGTGAATTTCAGTCAATTTTTGCTTGGAATTTAGAAAAACATAAACTTACAAAGTTGTAGAGAATTGAATTTCCTATGGAATGGACAGAAGAGTCGAATTTTTCTGATAAAATAGCTATTTATTATGAATTATTGATGTTCCGAAATAATTGATTTTTGAAGTTTTAATTATTTTTTTAAAGAAAAACGTTTTTTTATATTTTGGTGAGGGGGGTCTACTTGTGTGGCTGATGTTTTGGATCAAAGGAAGTGTGCGTAGGAATTTATAAAAAATATATTAATATTTTATTAAATTTTCTACTTTGGTGTTCTAAGTATTTTCCTATAAATAGGGTGCTTAGATTAGAATTGAAAATCACACCAGAAACTGAAATTTTCTCTCTCTATATTATCGAGCGTATTCTTGAGAGTATTTTGATACTTTAAGTATTTCTATACGGTACAAGCTCCTTCAGCACTATATCCAGTATTTCATTCAGAAGTATTGTCTTTTTAGAGGCAAGGGATGTTATTTTTTTTAATGATATTATTTCTTTCAATATCATTATGCCAGAACATTGGTAAGATTTTTCTTGTAAAATTCTTGTCTTTTTGTGTCGGGGACGTACACGGTACTATTCACGTATACGGCACTTTTAACAAATACGACACTATTCACAGAAAAATAAAATTTTCTCTTGTTTATCTCGGATGTCTATTTTTGTTACTAGCTTTGATTGTATCCATGTTTTGATATTTATTCCTTAATTTTTCTCCACTATAATATATTATGGGGTATTTTTGCACATGGATAAATCAAAGTACGAATCCCTAGTATTTGTTCTTTTGTCTCACTGGATTCGTTTTTTTTAAAATATTTTTTATCATACTCAATCCTAAATGATGATATTATTGAATATCTTTGGTTTGTAGTACATAGATGAATGATTATTTGATGAATATCTTTGGCCATAGTGCAAAGATGAACATGACCAACTGGTGATACAAATGAATATCTTTGTCCTGTAGTGCAAAGATGAATATTTGATTCAAGATGTTTATTGATTGATGTTTAAGGGATAAAATATTGATGATGAACTTTTAAATCATAGAAGATAGTAGAATTTATTCTCTATTTAACTCTTTTAATAGATTGTCGTTTCCGCTGCAGTTGTTGATCTAAATTTTGTTGTCTATTATATTCTATCAGATATTTCCCTGTTGAAGACTAACGATAATTTGTTCTATATTATCATAGTCACAATATTTTTTACTGGGCTAGTTTAGCTCACCCTTTTTCCTTTTTGTTCCATTTTTCTTCTCAAGAAACGAGAATCTAGCGGGATGTAGTCGGGGTGTGGAGTGATGTTCCAAGGCAATTGTTATAATAGTCCTCACTATTTTATAAAATAGTGTATCAATAATTATAATAAGGATTTATTTGAGTGTGGATATTGTCTAGAAGATAATATTTGTATTTTAACTCACAGTTTATGTGTTGTCGTATTTTGCACGACAATGGTATTAATAAAGTTATAGTTGTTTCTGTACCATATTTTGGTGACTCAGAATAGGTGATGTATACCCGTTTTAGGGGCGTCACAGTTGGTATCAGAGCTTAAGGATATGGTCTCTGGCGGAGATCGGGGAATAGAACTAGGAGGGGAGAGATGAGTAAATCCTTCACTAGTATATCCTACCTAAGCTTATTTATTGGTTGGTCAAAGTATAGGGTTATTATGTTTTATGTCAATTTCTTTAATTAACCCTTGTTTTGTGGCAGTATTTAAGAATGGCAGCTTAGAATGTTAATAGTGGAGTAAATGAGACCGTGAAGACACCTTTAATCACCAACGAGATGAATGTACAATAGGACGACAATGTTCCTCCTGTAAACAACACTGAGCATACGATGAACGATGAGATGTTTAGAAGCTTTTTACGGTTCATGCAAAACTAGACGAGGGAGACTCCTGTTCAAAATACAGGTAGAAATAATGGCAACGCACAGCTGGTCACAACTAAATAGTTCAAAGAGTTGGGACCACCAGAATTCTAGGGAAAGCCGAATCCGATTAAGGCAGAAACGTGGATCAAGCAAATTACCAAGATATTCGATGTCTTGGGATGCACGGAGGAACATAAGGTTCCATTCGCCACCTTTATGTTCCGTAATGAAGCAGATTACTGGTGGAAATCTGTGAAGCGTACCCATCCAGCCGGACTCAGCATGTCTTGGGAGACATTTCAGAAACTGTTCAATGACAAGTACTTTCCTGAAAGTATTCGTCATATGAAGGAGGTGAATTTTACTAGACTGGAACAGAACAACATGACGGTGTCCCAATATGAGGCGAAGTTCGCGGAGTTATCCAGGTTTGCACCTCATTTGGTGGAGAATGAGGAACGTATGATGTAGATGTTTCTGAGAGGTTTGAAACCCGACATACGTCAATATCTCATTTCTTATAAATTTTCTCTATATTCAGATGTTGTCAACATGGCTCAATTATTAGAGTGAGATAATGAGTATGTTCAACTGAGGGACCATAACCAAGGTCATACCGGTGACAGCAGTCATCGGAGCAATTATAATCAGCGGGGAGGAAAGAATACGAACAAAAGCGGTAACCACTCTGGTGGTAATCATGGCCATGATAATAGGAGAGGCGAGTCAAGTGAAAATTTCAAAAAGAGGAGATTCAACAATGATAATGAAAAAACGTCAGCACCAGTATCAACTGTTTCTAAGGGAGGAGAACGATCACCGGTCGTATGCTATAAATGTGGAAAAGAGGGACACATCAGCCCAAACTATCCACAACAATTCAAGGTATGTTATAATTGTGGAAAGGAAGGACATATCGCTCAAGATTGTACTGTAGCGAAACCAAGCCCAGCGGGGATGGTGACTCAAAAGGTTATCCCAGAAAAGTCAAAGTCAGCGGTTCCTAGAAGAGCATTTGCCGTGACTGGTCAAAATGCGAGGAACCTGAACGAGGTGATCACGGGTAAGCTAATCATAAATTCTTGCAAAGTTTATACCTTACTAGATACCGGTTCTACCCATTCATTTATCTCTCCTACTTGTGCTCAACGTTTAAACTTGACTCTAGAGAAATTAGACTTTGATTTATCTGTGGAGACTCCGTTAGCAGAATTTTTTGTTACATCTACTGTTTATAAATCTTGTTTGATCCAAGTTGGCACCATCACATTACCTGTTTACCTTATTTCTTTAAAGATACTTGCATTTGACGTGATTTTAGGGATTGATTGGTTGACTACTCATCATGCCAAAATTGATTATTTTTGTAAGGTTATTAGTTTTCATATTCCTAATCAACCTGTTATTCGAATTCAAGCAACTAAACCACTAAAGTCAATCACTGTCATATCAAACCATAAAGTCATTCGTTTATTGAAAAATAGATGTCAAGCTTTCTTAGCCCATGTTATGGACTTTAACAAAAACACGTCAAATTTGAATAATATTTCTGTTGTTAGTGAATTTCCTGATGTATTTCCTGAAGAACTTCTCGTTCTACCCCCAGAACGTGAAGTTGAATTCTTTATTGACCTTGAACCTAGTACAAAGCCCATTTCTAAAACCCCATATCGAATGGCTCCTATTGAACTTTAGGAGTTAAAGGTCCAACTACTGGAGTTGTTGGACATCAGTTTCATTCGTCCTAGTACATCTCCTTGGAGTGCTCCTGTTTTATTCGTAAAGAAGAAAGACGGGAGTATGCGACTTTGTATTGATTACCGGGAATTGAACCATGTCACCATCAAGGATAGGTATCCGCTACCTCGTATTGATGACTTGTTTGACCAGTTGCAAGGAGCACAATTCTTTTCAAAGATCGATCTTCGTTCTGGATATCATTAGCTGAAGATTAAAACTGAGGATATTCCGAAGACTACTTTCAGAACTCGGTACGGGCATTATGAATTCTTAGTCATGTCTTTTGGATTGACTAATGCTCCTGCGGCTTTCATGGATATGATGAACCGAGTATTCAAGGAATATTTGGATCAGTTCGTTATTGTCTTTATTGATGACATCCTCATATATTCCAAAAGTCGTGAAGATCATGAGTACCATTTGAAGCTGGTACTCCAAAGTCTTCGTGAAAACAAGCTATATGCCAAGTAGAAGAAATGCGAGTTCTGGCTTGAGGAAGTAGCATTCCTTGGGCACGTGGTGTCAAAACATGGAGTATCTTTTGACCCGGCGAAGATTGAGGCAATACAAAGTTGGGAGCAACCAAAGTCGGTGACCGAAGTACGTAGCTTTCTGGGTTTAGCTGGTTATTATCGGAGATTCGTGGAAGGATTTTCTCGAATCGCTACTCCGTTAACTCAACTGACTCAGAAAGATACAAAATTCGTATGGAGCGAGAAATGCGTGAAGAGTTTTCCAGAGCTTAAGAGGAGACTCATTTCGGCACCTGTTCTGACAATACCATCTGGTTCGGATGGATTTGTTATCTACAGCGATGCTTCAGGCAAAAGGGTTAGGATGTGTTCTCATGCAACATGAGAAGGTCATAGCCTGTGCCTCGCGATAACTCAGAGAATATGAGAGGAATTACCCTACTCATGATTTAGAGTTGTAAGCAATCTTTTTTGAATTGAAAATCTGGAGGCACTATCTATATGGAGAGAAAGTAGAGATATATTTAGACCATAAAAGCCTCAAATATTTCTTCAACCAAAAGGAACTCAACATGCGGCAACGACGTTGGCTCGAGCTATTGAAAGACTACGACCATACCATTCAATACCATCCTGGAAAAGAGAATGTGGTAGCTGACGCATAAAGTAGAAGATCATATGCAGGAACGAGTGCGATGTTGTTAACACAAAGGCCCATTTTGTGTGATTTACAAAAGATGAAGATAGAATTCAAGACTTCGGAGACCCATGCGATGATGTCAAGTATACGTATAGAACCAACTTTAATCGATAAAGTTAAAGTTGCTCAAGCCAAAGACCCGGAGCTGAAGCGTATGAAGAAGAAAGTACAAGAAGGTACTATTCAAGAAGCAAGAATCGATGAAGAAGGAATACTTCGAGTCAACTCCAGACTTTGCGTTCCGAACGATTCTGACTTGAAACATAGAATCATGATGGAGGCACACAACACACCGTTTGCAATTCACCCTGGAAGTACCAAAATGTATCGTGATCTTTGACATATATTTTGGTGGAGCAATATGAAGAGAGAGATCGCGAAGTTTATCTCGAGGTGTTTAACTTGTCAACGTGTCAAGGTGGAGCATCAAGTGCCAAAGGGTCCATTGCAACCACTTGAGATTCCAAAATGGAAGTGGGAGCACATTACCATGGATTTATTATGGTTCTTCCCAAGGTTTCTCAAGTCATAGATGCAATTTGGGTTATTGTTGATAGATTAACCAAGTCTGCTCATTTCTTGCCGATACGTGAGACTTATTCCCTTGAACATCTTGCTCTTATGTACGTGAATGCGATTTTGAGGTTGCATGGCATGCTAGTATCCATAGTTTCAAATCGTGACCCAAGATTCACTTCACGATTTTGGGTTAGCATGAAAAAAGCTTTGGGCATGGATTTAAGATTCAGTTCAGCATACCATCCTTAAACAGACGGACAATCAGAGAAGACTATTCAAACTCTTGAAGATCTATTAAGACTCTGTGTCCTAGACTTCAAACGGAGTTGGGATAAATATTTACCATTGGTGGAATTCCTACAATAACAATTATCAGACAAGTATAGGTGTGGCTCCATTTGAAACATTGTATGGACGAAAGTGTTGCTCTCCAGTATGCTGGGACGAGGTGGGTGAAGCAACATTGTTGGGACCAGAGTTGGTAAGTATGACTACAGAAAAGATCCAAATGATTTGACAACGTATACAAACGGCACAGGATCGACAAAAGAGTTATGCGAATCTTCATCGAAAGGACGTGGAATTTAATATTGGGGATCATGTATTGTTGCGAGTTGCTCCATGGAAGGGAGTTACAAGATTTGGGAAGAGAAAAAAGCTCAATCCATGATTTATTGGTCCATTTCAAATTCTTAACCGAGTAGGAAATGTGGCCTATTGACTTGTGTTACCTCCAAGCATGTCTCGTGTTCATAATATTTTTCACATATCTATGCTTCGTAAATATGTGAAAGACCTAAACCACATTATTGAGTTAGAACCAAACGAGATAGCTGAAGACTTAACATACGAGGAGGTACCTGTTAAGATCTTGGATAGGAAAGAGCATGTCCTACGCACAAAGGTCATACCACAAGTAAAAGTTTTGTGGAGGAACCATGCTATTGAGAAAATGACCTGGGAGTTGAAAACAGAAATGAAAGCGATGTACCCTCACCGTTTCAAAACACCGGGTACGTACGTTAATTTCGAGGACGAAATTTCATAAGGAGGGGAGGTTTTGAAACCCCCAACTTTTTTTAAATGAAATTGAATTTCCTCTATTTTGAAATAGTAAGAGTTGATTTGATTAATGTGGTTAGTTATGGGTAAAATGCGCTAATATCTTAAATAAGCAAGTGATTATAAAATATTAATTATTTTCGGGGAATGTTCGTTTGGTCATGGAATATTCTTACTATCGGGAAATATTCGTACGACGGCGCAGCCTTGTGTGGGCCCTATAACGGAAAGCGATTGGATGAAGAAAATGACAAGTATAAGTTATTTATAAATAACGGTGTAGTTGTTAGCGTTAATACTGTTGGAATACCCGGTGGTTAAAATACAGTAGCACACGATATTGCACCAATTATTGATTCTTACGTAAGAAGGCACTACTCAATAATTGTTACAGTAATTACTGTTCAATATTTTATTTTATTGATTCAATAATTGCTACGTTGATATTTTATATTATTGTTGTTTTAATAATTGTCACTACACAGTATTTTCCATTATCAGATCAATAATTTATATTATTTTAATAATATTATTAGATAGCATTATTGGCAATGTCTAGAAAGTTCTGTCTAATGAGAGGTTTGGTCACCTAATTGCACACCAGTAAAGAAAAATCCTTATTGAAAAGCCCCCTCTTTCCTTGAAACGGCCTAGTTGTCAGTATTGTAATTCTGTAATATTATTTGTGAATAATTAATTATTAATTTATAAGATAAGGAAAATATTCATTTTATGTGGATATAGATGGAGAAAATTTTTAAAGTGACAATTGTTGAAAATTGATATTTTATCTTTTCTGATAAAATAATTCATTTTAATATATTATTATATTATAATAATATAATAATGGTGATATTTTTACAATGAATGCGTGATATATGAATATATGAGAAGGAAGAGTATTTTTGTTACAAAAAATGTTTAACAAATGTTTTGTGTGTTGGTGGACCCCATTTCTTGACTGAAATTTGATTATAGCCCGTAAAATTGTCCGTATGTGTATTTCGGTCAATTTCTGCTTAGAATTTAGAAAAATTTAAACTTACAAAGTTGTAGAGAATTGAATTTTCTATAGACTGGACATAAGATTCGATTTTTTCTAATAAAAGGGCTATTTATTATAAATTATTGAAGTTCCGGAATAATTAATTTTTGAAGTTTTAATTATTTTTTTAAAGAAAAACGTTTTTTTTTATTTTAGTGAGGGGGGCCCTACTTGTGTGGCTGATGTTCTGGATCAAAGGAAGTGTGCGTAGGAATTTATAAAAAATATATTAATATTTTATTAAATTTTTTGCTTTGGTGTTCTAAGTATTTTTCTATAAATAAGGTGCTTAGGTTAGAATTGAAAATCACATCAGAAACTGAAATTTTCTCTCTCTATATTATCGAGCGTATTCTTGTGAGTATTTTGATACTTTGAGTATTGTTATACGGTGCAAGCTCCTTCAGCACTATATCCAGTATTCCAGTCAGAAGTACTATTTTTTTGGAGGTAAGGGTTTTTTTAATGATATTATTTCTTTCAATATCATTATACCGGAACATTGGCAAGATTTTTCTTGTGAAATTCTTGTCTTTTTGTGTCGAGGTTACTATTCACGTATACGGTACTATTCACGTATACAACACTATTCACAAATACGACACTATTCACAAAAAAATAAAATTTTATCTTCTTTGTCTCGGATGTCTATTTTTGTTACTAGCTTTGATTGTATCCATGTTTTGATCTTTATTCCTGAAGTTTTCTCCACTATAATATTTTATGGGATATTTTTGAACATGGATAAATTGAAGTACGAATCCCTAGTATTTGTTCTTTTGTCTCACTGGATTCATTTTCTTTAAAATATTTTTCATCATCCTCAGTCCTAAATGATGATATTATTGAATATCTTTGGGCTGTAGTACAAAGATGAATGATTAACTGATGAATATCTTTGGCCGTAGTGCAAAGATGAACAGGTGTTTAGATGAACATGACTAACTGGTGATACAAATGAATATCTTTGGCCTGTAGTGCAAAGATGAATATTTGATTCAAGATGTTTATTGATTGATGTTACAGTGATAAATTATTGATGGACTTTTAAATCTTAGAAGATAGTAGAATTCATTCTCTATTTAACTCTTCTAATGGATTGCCGTTTCCGCTGCAGTTGTTGATCTAAAATTTGTTGTCTATTATATTCTATCAGATTTTTCCCTGTTCAAGACTAACGATAATTTGTTCTATATTATCTTAGTCATAATATTCTTTACTAGGCTAGTTGAGCTCACCTTTTTTCCTTTTTGTTCCATTTTTCTTCTCAGGAAGCGAGAATATAGCGGGATGTAGTCGGGGTATGGAGTGATGTTCCAAGGCAATTGTTATAATATTCCTCACTATTTTATAAAATAGTGTATCAATAATTGTAATAAGGACTTATTTAAGTGTGGATATTGTCTAGAAGACAATATTTGTATTTTAACTCACAGTTTATGTGTTATCGTATTTTGCACGACAATGGTATTAATAAAGTTGTAGTTGTTTATGTACCATGTTTTGGCGACTCAGAATGGGTGATGTATACCCGTTTTAGGGGCGTCACACCATCTCAAAATCAATCCTAGGTAATCTAACCTTAAATTATTACATAAGTTTGCGGAATACATCATAAAATAAAACAAGTTTTATAACATAATTCACTTAAATAATTCTCATAAATCTTCAACACTTAGACATCTTGCCCTTTCCTTTGCTAGAAGATGGCTCATCGACCTTCTTAACTTTAGCTGTAATGTTAATTGCAAGAGTGAGCAAACAATTGCTCACTGATATAAAGAGTGGCAACAATAATAACATGAGAGTGAACAACGAATTCTCAACAATGTTGAACTTGTTCTACGAATCAAAAATAGAAAACAAGTTCGAACTTTAATATCTGAGGGTTTTTAGACCACGAACTATGTCCCCGGTAATTAGGTATTATTATTACCTCAACCTTAACAGTCATTTGGACTATGCATACCCTTCCTTATGTACTTAGGGGGATTAGCCCTTTGTACCATGTATTGTGCACAAACATATAAACGTTACACGTACAAAATCCCCTATGTTAGGGTTGTTTGTCTCAGTTTGGATTTAGAACTTCCACACTAAAGAAAGTTTAGTTTGGAAATAGCTTATCAGTGGTTCTTGAATTTTAGAACACTATTCCATCATAGATTAGTTCAATCAGTAAGAGTTCGCTTACTATTTGAAGGTTCAACACGATAATATAGAATTGAACACGATTATTTAAGTCAAAGATTGAGTGATGACAATATACATTTGAATAGACATGGTATATATATGTAAAGTACTATATTCAAAAGTGTTAGAACAATCTCATTTGAATCAATGTTTTAAAACAACATATGATTTGAATAGCAATAACAAGAAATAGGAATGTGAAACTCGCTCGATGTAACAAATTAGGTTACAAGAGCATTTTCAACCATACATAAGATATAATAAATAGGCTTGCTCAATGTTCAACTTTAATATAGGATTTACAAAATGATAATTTAGAACTAGAAAGCTTGCTTGACAATAACAAATATCAGAATGATGAAACTTGCATTTATTATAAAGAGAATGAAGTTAGAAAACTTGCCTCGGGTGTAAGCTACACAAATATAATTACGTTCGCCAAACATCCTACATATACCATTAAGATCACAATACCAATTAGTTATATCAAAACTAACTTCATTGGTTTATTTCTCATTTTAGCCAAGTCTATAATTTTTATCTCAGGGTCTGATTATCCTAATCATTTACGTACCATGAAACTGAACTCTTAAATATATTATAGTACACAACATGGTGATTGCAAAACAAATTCCAATTCTCATGACCTCACATTCCAAACTCTCACAACTTATTAGTTCATGAATTATAGTTTTAACGTTGTGATTACAACATGTTATTATGTCTTAAAACATGCTTTAGGTCCTTTATAATCATTAGAATATGTTAAGTTAACAATTTCCAAGCTATGTTGTTAACAGCTCAACACTAGGTCTGACTGACCATTGGCGCGGATGCGCTATGGTTACCTTAGAATCTGGCGCGCTCGGCATCAGAAATAGTTTTGCAGAAACTCGAACATAGTCTCTATTTTAGGCCAAAAAACCCAATTTCACGATAACATGGATAACCCACACACTACAAACATAACTAAAGTCACATAACATATACACACAATCCTTCAAACACCCAAAACAACTTACATAACAAAATTTAGAGGATTAAAATCTTGTTTTTAACAATTTCTTCATATTTCAACACTTTTAGCGAATTCAATTGCCAAATCTTTCTTTCATAACTAATTGACACCACTCTAATAGCGTTGATTTCATTTCTTAACATATTATCACAATCTAACACCAATTTGCAGATTATAGCAAGTATTGAACATCAAATTTTGGACTTACTAAGCCATATCATATAAGCATATCACTGTTATACTAACTTTTCTTCTTCAAACCAATTTTTCAGGTGTCTGATAATCAAATATCACTCATATATGATGATTAACAGTTTTTACAACACTATAGGTACATATATATACAACAATCCAACATGACTTAGCAATTTACGAAAAATAATCATTAGAAACTCAAAACATGAACATTAGGAGTAAAGTATACCTTCAATCCTTGAGTGTATGTTGCAAAAAGATGGTGACACTCTCCTTCCTCTTGACCATCTCATTAAACTCTCTCACAAAACCTCTGTGTTTTCTCTCTTCTCTATTTTCTCTGTGCTAGCCTTAGAAAAATAAGACGCGTAAATATAATGATATGGCCTCTCTCCCACGTACGTCAGGTTACAAACCCAACAGGTTGCGTCCATTAAATTAAGCCAAAGGCCACAAGGCCTTGTTTGGCTAAACACAACTCCCCTCTATTAGATTATTTTTATAATATTTTTATTATATAGTTTTATTTGTCACACATATAACCAATTTACGTAACTTACAATTATAGTTATAATAATTAGTATAGGAATGCTTATGATTAATAAATTATTATACATCTAATTTAATTATTAAATTAGACTAGAACAACATTTCATTTTATTTAATTAATTTATTTCATTAAATCAAATCAAATCTTTAAATAATAAAATTACCATTAATCAATTTAGTTACTAAATTATTGCACCACATTTTCATCAATTATTTATTTTTTTCAATAAATAAATTATTTAAAATATTTATTTAATTCAATAAATATTTAAATCAATTACAAAATTTCTCGATCGTTATATAATTAGTAGACATTACATGAGGCATACATTTTAGATGAAGCATTAGATGATATTACAATCTTATATCTTTCCAATTTAATTATATCTTTTAAATTATATTTACTTATTGTGTTGATAATTAATTTAGATATAAATTCATCTATTGATTGATAGTTTCAGCATATATAAATAGTGACTAAGTTGTTGCATGATAAATTAGATTTAACACCTTTCTCCGTGGATCGATATTTTTCTTACTCTGTACTATTTGTTGACCCATGTATACTTGCATGAGTTAGAGTCCATTTTGTTAAATCAAAAAGGAGGCAACAAAGCTAACTATGTATCATCTTGCCACTTTCTAAAAGTAGAAATCTCTTCCTCAAAGGAATTGTCTGCAACCATTGCAGGTATATGTGTTTTAAGGACATAAGATAGCTTTTTAGCCATGAGAACTATTCTCAAATTCTTTAATCAATCCGTTTGATTCGGTCCAGTTAAATTAACATCTAATATGCTCCGCAGTGATAGTAATTTTGACATTGTAAAATTCTTTAAATGAATTTGTAATTTAACAACATTATAGCATATATTCTTTTATTAATTACCAAAATAATATAAATTAGGTCTTATTTTAAATTGGTATCTCCCACTATTTTCTTCAAACTATATTACCCTCACTTATATAGTTTGACAAAATCTAATTAAAGATTTGCTATTGAGAATAAGGATCACATTTGAAATGTATATAGTTTTATGGTGACACAACAAACTATATATAAAGAAATAGGTAGACAACATTTATCAATTACATCATCGTGTAACTCTTTTTATTTTGTCTCTTAGATTATAATGGTCAAGTGTTTGCACATCCGAACTAAAATAATCCAAGTTAAGTCCAACATAGCACTCCATATATTCAAAAAAAATTATCCTTGTGGTGACACAATAAAAAAACATCGTTCAATATATTTATAATTAATCATCAAATGTGATAAAAATAACATCTCAAAAATATTAAGAAAAACCTTGTGGTGACACAACAAACTTATAATAATTAATGGATACTACAAAGCTATTAAAGCAGGGCAGCCCTCTCCCTCTACAAATCCATAGTAGAATCCCTCTCCCGAAATCGCCCATTGTGCCACCCACAAACAAGTAAGAAAAACAATTTTGTAAGATCCCAACTTTTTATAAATAAAACTGAATTTTCTCTAATTATTATTTTGAATAATAAAGTAGTAATTTGATATAATGCTTTGGTTATGGGTGAAATGTGCAAATTTTACAAAATAAGCAAGTGGTTATAAAATATTCATTGTTGTCGGAGAATATTCGTTCGGTCATAGAATATTCTTGCTGTCGGAGAATATTCGTACGATGGCGCAGCCATTTGTGGGCCCCATAATGGAAAATGGTCAGATGAAGAAAACAACAAGTTTGAGTTTTTTACAAGTAACGACATAGTTGTTATTGTTAACACTGTTCGAATACCCGGTGGTTGAAGTACAGTAATACGCGTGGTTACACAGTGGCACACGGTATTGCACAGTATTTTTAGATTATTGATTCTTACGTAATAAGGCACTACTCAATAATTGCTATAGTAATTACTGTTCAATATTTTATTTTATTGATTCAATAATTGTTACGTTGATATTTTATATTATTGTTGTTTCAATAATTGTCACTGTATATTATTTCCCATTATCAGATTAATAATTCATATTATTTGAATATTATTATTAGATAGCATTATTGGCAATGTCTAAGGAAGTTCTGTCTAGAAAATGGGCTTGATCACCTAATTGAGCGTCAGTAAGGAGAAATCCTTATCGGAAAGCCACCTCTTTCCTAGGAACGACCTGGTAGTCATTATTGTGTTTCTGTAATATTATTTGTGAATAATTAATTATTAATTTACATGATAAGGAAATATTTATTTTTATGTGGATATAAATGAAGGAATTAATGTTGAGGTGTTTCATCAGTATTTTTTCGGAATGAAGGTATTAAAAATCATCTATATGTGGATTTCGGTAATTTTCTATTTGGAATTTGGAAAAACTTTCTTCTACAAAGTTGTAGAGAATTATATTTCCTATGGAATGGACATAAAATTTGTATTTTTTGATAAAAGGGCTGTATATTATGAATTATTGAAGTTTCTGAATATTGTTTAAATTTAAAACATTTATAGAAATTTTCTAGAATGGGTGGGCCCCTCTCTTGTCCTTGTTGGTGTGCTGAGAATATTTTTCAATGGTGGTGTGCATGAATAGCAGTAGGTAAAACCATCAGGTAGCAGGTTAAGTCTGTTTTGGCATTCTAGCATTTTCCTATAAATATAGTGCTTAGGTTAGAATTGAAAATCACACCAGAATCAGAAATTTTCCCTCTATAATATCGAGCGTATTTTGTGAGTATTTAGATACTTTGAGAGTTGCTATTCAGTGCAAGCTTTTCTCAATATTATATTCGATATTCTAGTCAGAAGTACTATTCTTTTGAGGTAAGGGATGTTATTTTATTCGTAAATGATGTTATTTCGTTCAATATCATTATGCCGAAATATTAGTATGAATTTTATTATGAAATTTTTACCTTTTTATGTCGAGATTACTATTCACGTATATGACACTATTCACGTATACAATACTATTCACGAATACAATACTATTCACGAGTACTATTCACGAAGTATGATTTTTCTTGTGAAATTTCTACCTTTCGTGTAGGGGTTACTATTCACGTATATGGCACTATTCACGAATACGTCACTATTCACAGAAAAATTAAATTTTTTTTTCTTTGTTCAAGTTGTCTATTATGGCTACTATATTTGATTGTATCCATGTTTTGATCTTCATTCTTGAATTTTTCTCCACAATTGATTATTATGGAGTATTTTTAAACTTTGATAAACTGAAGTACGAATTCCTAATCTTTGTCCTTTTATCTCACTAGATTCATTTTTTTTAAGATATTTTTCATCATCCTCAGTCCTAAATGGTGATATAACTGAATATCTTTAGCCTGTAGTGCAAAGATGAATGATTACCTGATGAATATCTTTGGTCCGTAGTGCAAAGATGGACAGGTGTTGAGATGAACATGACCAATTGGTGATACAAATGAATATCTTTGGGCCGTAGTGCAAAGTTGAATATTTGGTTCAAGATGTATATTGATTGATGTTACAAGGATAACATATTGATGATGGACATTTAAATCATAGAAGATAGTAGACTTCGTTCTCTACTTAACTATTCTAATGAATTGTTATTTTCACTGTGAATATTGATCTAAAACTTATTGTCCATTATATTTTATCTGATTTATTGAAGGCTAACGATAATTTGTTCCACAGTATCTTAGTCATAATATTCTTTAATGAGCTAGTTGAGCTCACCCTTTCCCTTTTTGTTCCATTTTTCTTCTCAAGAGGCGAGAATATAGAGGGTACTAGTCAGGGTGTGGAGTGATGAGTTCAAACAGTTGTTTTAGCAGTGCTCACTATTTTGTAAAATAGTTTATCAATAATTATAACGAGGACTTATTTGAGTTTGGATATTGTCTAGAAGATAATATTTGTATTTAAACTCACAACATATGTGTTGTCGTATTTTACACGACAATTGTAATAATGAAGTTTGTAGTTGTTTCTGTACCATGTATTTGGCGACTCATAATGGGTTGTGTGGACATATTTTGGGGGCGTCACAGTTGGAATCAGAGCTTAGGGATATGATATCTGATGGAGATCTGGGGTTAGAACTATGAAGGGAGTGACGAGTAAATCCTTCTCTAGTGTGTCCTACCTAAGATTACTTGGTTTTTAATTAGTTGGTTAGAATATAAGGATAATATATGGAATGTTAAATTATTTAATTAACCCTTATTTTGTGACAGTATTTGAGAATGACAGCTGAAAATGTTAACAATGGAGTGAATGAGACCGTTGAGACACCTCTAATCACAAACCAAGATAATGTGATGTCATGCGAAGAAGAAATTAGAGATATTCATGTAGTGAGTGAAGAATTAATAGTTGCACCCGAGTTAGTCGCAGAGTTAGCGGCTGAGAGTGAGGAAGAAGAAGAACCTGAGGAGGATTTATTAGGAGAACTTTATGATCGAAATGTAGAACTGCAAAATCATATTTATGAGTTAGAAGAGCAGGCTGAAGAATGACAGGCGGTCGTGGCACAAAAGTATATAACAATTCAAGCTTGTATTACCTGATATGTGATGCTTGAACAGAAGTACTCTTTGGCAGAGTATAAGATGATAAAGCTGGAATCTGAGAATTCAAATGTCAAGGATCAGCTGAAAGAAGAAACAACTAAACGAGTGAGAATGAAGGATGCATGGGTAAAGGCCACACGATGCGTTGATATTGTGGAAAGAGAAGTCCGATCCAAAAAAGTCTAAAATAGATGATATATAATTCTCTTTTGGACAGCAATTGGGAGATCCCAACATCTTGTTTTGAATTACCCTATACATTGTGGTTAACCCCAATTTGATATGGATCGAAGATTAATGATTCAGATCATGAAACAGGAGTATGATGAAGCAGTTGAGGGTGGAATATGCCCTATAGCGAAAGTTAATTCTAGCGGTAATGATGACACCAAAGGCTGTCCCGGACAAGTCAAAGTCGGTGGTTCAAGTGAGAGCGCTTTTTGTAACTTCTAAAAGGCGAGGAACCCGAACAAGGTGATCACGGGTAAGCTAATCATAAACTCTTACGAATTTTATACCTTATTAGATACTGGTTCTACCCATTCTTTTATCTCTCCTACTTGTGCTCAACGTTTGAACTTGACTCCGGAGAAATTAGACTTTGACTTATCTGTTGAAACTCCGTTAGGAGAAACCTTTATTACATCCACAGTTTATAAATCTTACTTGATTCAAGTTGGGACTATCACATTACCTGTTGATCTTATTTCTTTGAAAATATTTGCATTTGATGTGATTTTAGGGAGTGTTTGGTTAACTACTCATCATGCCAAAATTGATTATTTTCGTAAGGTTGTTAGTTTTCATATTCCTAACCAACCTGTTATGCAAATTCAACCAACCAAACCAATAAAGTTAATCACTGTCATATCAAGCATCATTTATTAAAAAATGGATGTCAAGCTTTCTTAGCCCATTTCATGGACTTGAACAAAAATACGTCAGATTTGAATAATATTTCTGTTGTTAGTGAATTTCCTGATGTATTTCCTGAAGAACTTCCCGGTCTACCCCAGAGCATGAAGTTAAATTTTGTATTGACCTTGAACCCGATACAAAATCCATTTCCAAAACCCCATATTGAATGGCTCCTATTAAACTTTAGGAGTTAAAAACTCAACTACAGAAGTTGGTACCCGAGCCTCTCGCTGGTGACTTCCTTTGTGGAATGCACCGAAGCCAGACTCTCCGTAGGGGACACCATATTCGTGCGGTGATAAATTGATAGGTGCCATTGTGAAGTGCTATCTAAGGTTGGGATATGAGTCACAGTTGAGAGCAACCTAAGTCAGTGATCAAAGTACGTAGCTTTCTGGGCTTAGCTGGTTATTATCGAAGATTCGTGAAAGGATTTTCTCGAATCACTACTCCGTTAACTCAGCTGACTCGAAAAGATATAAAATTTGTATGGAGCGAGGAATGTGAAAAGAGTTTCCCAGAGCTCAAGATGAGACTCATTTCGGCACATGTTTTGACAATACCATCTGGTTCGAATGGATTTGTTATCTACAGCGATGCTTCGGGCAAAGGGTTAGGATGTGTTCTCATACAACATGGGAAAGTCATAGCCTATGCCTCGCAACAACTCAAAGAATATGAGAGGAATTATCCTACTCATGATCTGAAGTTGACAGCAGTTATTTTCGCGCTAAAGATCTGGAGGCACTACCTGTATGGGGAGAAAGTGGAGATTTATATGGATCATAAGAGCCTCAAATATTTCTTCACCCAAAATAAACTCAACACGTGGCAACGCCGTTTGCTCGAGCTATTGAAAGATTACGATCATGCCATCCAATACCATCTTGGAAAAACAAACGTGGTAGCTGACGCATTGAGTAGAAGATCGTATGCGGGTATGAGTGTGATGTTGTTAACAGAAGGACCCATTTCGTACAACTTACAAAGGATGGAGATAAAGTTAAAGGCTCCAAGTACCTATATGATGATATCAAATATACGAGTAGAACCGACTTTAATCGATAAAGTTAAAGATGCTCAAGCTACGGACCTGGAGCTGATGCGTATAAAGAAGAAAGTGTAAGAAGGTGCTATTCCAGAAGTAAGAATCGATGAAGAAGGAATACTTCAAGTCAACCCCAGACTTTATGTTCCTAACAATTCTGACTTGAAGCATATAATTATGATTGAGGCACATAACACACCGTTTGCAATCAATCGTGGGAGTACCCAAATATATCATGATCTTCGATATACATTTTGGTGGAGCAATATAAAGAGAGAGATCGCAGAGTTTATCTCGAGGAGTTTAACTTGTCAACGTGTAAAGGCGGAGCATCAAGTGCCAAAGGGTCCATTACAACCACTTGAGATTCTAAAATAGAAGTGGGAACACATTACCATGGATTTCGTTATGGGTCTTCCCAAGGTTTCTCAAGGCATAGATGCGATTTGGGTTATTGTTGATAGATTAACTAAGTCTGCTCATTTCTTGCCAATACGGGAGACTTATTCCCTTAAATGTCTTGCTCGTATATACGTGAATGAGATTGTGAGATTGAATGGCATACCTGTATCTATAGTTTCGGATCGTGACCCAAGATTCACTTCTCAATTTTGGGTTAGTTTGTAGAAAGCTATGGGCATGGATTTACGATTAAGTTCGGCATATCATCCTCAAACGGATGGACAATCAGAAAGAACTATTCAAACTCTTGAAGATCTATTAAGACTTTATGTCCTAGATTTTAAAGGGAGTTAGGATAAATACCTACCATTAGTGGAATTCTCCTACAACAACAGTTATCAAGCAAGTATAGGTATGACTCCATTCGAAGCATTGTATGGAAGAAAGTGTCGCTCTCCTGTATGTTGGGATGAGGTGGGTGAAGCAACATTGTTGGGACCAGAGTTGGTACGTATGACTACAGAAAAGATCCAAATGATCCGACAACGTATACAAATGGCATAAGATCGACAAACGAGTTATGCGAATCTTCATCGAAAGGACGTGGAATTTAATGTTGGGGATCATGTATTGTTACGTGTTGCTCCATGGAAGGGAGTTACAAGATTCAGGAAGAGAGGAAGGCTCAATCCACGATTTATTGGTCCATTTAAAATCCTCGATCGAGTAGGAAATGTGGCCTATAGACTCGCATTACCTCCAAGCATGTCTCGTGTTCATAATGTTTTTCACATATCTGTGCTTCGTAAATATGTGAAAGACCTAAACCACATTATTCAGTTAGAATCATACGACATAACCGAAGATTTAACGTACGAGGATGTACCTGTCAAGATCTTGGATAGGAAGGAGCATGTCCTACGCAAAAAGGTTATACCACAAGTCAAAGTTTTGTGGAGGAACCATGCTATTGGGGAAATGACCTGGGAGTTGAAATCAGAACTGAAAGTGAGGTACCCTCACCTTTTCGAAACACCAGGTACGTATGTCAATTAAGAGGATGAAATTTCATAAGGAGGTCAGGTTGTAAGACCCCAACTTTTTATAAATAAAATTAGATTTCCTCTAATTATTATTTTGAAAAATAAAGTGTTAATTTGATATAATGCTTTGGTTATGGGTGAAATATGCAAATTTTGAAAAATAAACAAGTGGTTATAAAATATTCATTGTTGTCGGGGAATATTCGTTTGGTCGTGGAATATTGTTGCTGTCGGGGAATATTCATGCGATGGCTCAGCCATTTTGTGGACCCCATAATGGAAAACGATTGGATGAAGAAAACGAGAAGTTTGAGTTTTTTATAAATAACGGCATAGTTATTACCGTTAACATTGTTGGAATACCCAGTGGTTAAAGTACAGTAATACGCGTGGTTACACAGTAGCACACAGTATTGCACATTATTTTTGGATTATTGATTCTTACGTAAAAAGGTGCTACTCAATAATTGCTACAGTAATTACTGTTCAATATTTTATTTTATTGATTCAATAATTGCTACGTTGATATTTTATATTAGTATTGTTTTAATAATTGTCACTGCACAGTATTTTCCATTATCTGATCAATAATTCATATTATTTGAATAATATTATTAGATAGTATTTTTGGCAATGTCTAAGGAAGTTCTGTCTTGGAAAGGGGTTTAGTCACCTAATTATGCGCCAGTAAGGAGAAATCCTTATCGGAAAGCCCATGGTATGAGATACCATGATGATTGGCTTTAGTGCAAGTGGGAGATTGAAAGTAGTATCCACACAAGCCAATCATGTTTGATGATAAAGCATATACTTTGTAACAATCTTATTCATTTATTAATAAAAAGTATTAATTTATTAAAGGCTTTTAATTATCTAAATAATGATGATTTATAATATGTGTTAAACCCATAGTTTTAAGTAATGCTTTTAGAATAATGATGATGATCATTCTAATGAGATCTAAATTCTTAGAAAGCTTAAAACTAAAATTGTTCCCAATCGTTGGATTACTAAAAAGGGGATTAATGAATCCGAATATATTGGTACATATGTTGCTTGCTAATTGGATGAGGATGATTGATCTCATGATCATTTATGTGGAGACACTAAAGTAATTATGTAGGTGCTTATTGGAGAATAAGTTTACTGAACGTGGCTCGCCGAGGAATACCTAATGGAGTTTACTTACCTATCAATAGGAATTCCTTAAGTGATAGTAGTACAAGTGATCCTTAGACTTGAGATCATCATAGTATCTTGTGTATAATGAATTATACTTTGACTTATTCCTTACGACTCTTAGGGTATATCAAAGGGTATCCATGGGGTATAATAAGTTTTATACGGAGATAATGAATGATCAATAAAGAATCTACCGCTTCTAGTAAAAGAAGAGATATGTCCTATGTGTTTCGATAAATGACAACCAAGTAGTCCTTGGCCAGGACTGAATGAAATTAAAAAGGAGTTTCTAATTTGTATTATTTGGTGTTGTGCATTTAAGAATCGAAATACATATAATTAAATAAAATAAGACTTGACAGTAATTCCATGTCTTATATTTAATTGGGATATTGTATTGTGGAATGATTAAATTGTACAGTAACTATTTACTCAAATGTTCTTTTATAATTAATGTGAAAGTCGTTAATCGCTAGGGAGACTTATCTCTATTGTAGAATAAATATTATTTATTTAAATAAATTAATTGTTTAATTTATTTATTTAAATAAGATTAGAATTGTTTTAATTGATTTATTCACAACTGGTTTAATATAGAGAACCTAAAGGGTCACACCACAAAAGGAAGAATATTTATTTAAGAAGTAAATGACATAATCGTAATAATAAGTTAAGTGTATTTAAATATTTAATCTATGGTGATAGAATAAATTAAATAGCTTAATATTTATTATTTAATATTTTGAAAATATTAAATATAAATTAATAAGAGGAGTCTTATTATTATTATTATTATTATTATTATTATTATTATTATTATTATTATTATTATTATTATTATTTAATTTCTAAAGGAATTTGGGAATTAATTAAAAAAAGTACTCTCATAAGTTCCTAATAAGATTAGCCTAGAATTTGGGAATTAATTAAAAAAAGTACTCTCATATGTTCCTAATAAGATTAGGAGGCTAATTAATTAAAAATGTTTAATTAATTATCCCTAATGAGATTAGAGAGCCTAATTAATTAAAGGAGTTTAATTAATTAAACAATACCCTAATTTCTAAATAGATTAGAATGGCTAATTGATATCTTTATATAAGAGGAATCTTATATTAGATATCAATATACTTAATTCCAATAGTTGGAGAATACGCCTATTTTTCTATAGAGATAGAAAAACTAGGGTTTGAGCCAAATACCCATCTTCTTGAATATTTATTCTTTATTGGTTGATCACCTCTAGAGGCCAAACACTTGGGTGACTAACGTTGATCAAAGGAAGGAATTTAACTTGGTAGATTCATGTTGAATGTGAAAAGGATTGGAGGTGAACTTGTACTTGAGGAAGCTAGTTCTATAAAGGTATGAATCTAATCTCCATCTCTTTTCTTTTGATTGATAATTGTGCACATAGTATGATCTTGGTGATGGGTTTGTATAAAAAATTTTAAATTCCTATTTTATCATGCTTCTGCACCTTATGTGTAATTTGATTGCATGTTCGCGCTATATACAAACCCAACAAAAGTTGTTTGCCAATCACAAAAGATGTCCTGACTTATTTCCTCTGACTTTGCTAGCATACCTCACCTCAATGTGCACTTCTATTGGGGCTACCCCATATTCACTAGTCTATGGCATGGAAGTTATCATCCTCATAGAAGTAGAGATGACATCATTAAGAGTGTTGATAGATACCCTGATGGAAGAAGACTAGTGGTTGCAAGAACGGTATAGCCAGTTATCTTTGATAGATGAGAAAAGGGCTACAACCATATTCCATGGACAATCAATATCCACAAAGGATTGCTCAGTCCTATAACAAGAAGGTCCGGTCTCGACAATTCAAAGAAAATGACCTAGTGCTGAAAAAGGTCCTTTCTAATCAAGATGACGCTAAAGGAAAATTTGCTCAAAATTGGGAAGGACCTTTCATTCGAAAAGAAGTGTTGTTAGGAGGAGCTCTCAGATTACAAGAAGTAGACGACGAATAATTTTTCGAGCTTATTAATTCAGAATCTGTCAAAAGATACTATGTCTAAACCATTGAAAGCATCACATTGCTTGGAAACATCAAGTCAATCAATCAGGTCTTGTCAGCTTTGCCTGAACTACGTAAGACTTGATCTCCCCCATACACAGGAGTACATAGGCAGCCATCTATGGTGCGGTCTAACCTTTGAAAAAATAACCAAAGAACCAAACACTTTACCTTAACTTAAACACTGACCAATACCAGTCCCAAATCACCAAAATTGTACTTGAAAGCCTATACCCCAAAAAAGCATGAAGATCGACAACTCATACTGAGAGACCCTGTGACACCTCAATGTCAGTCCATCAGGAAAGAGTTCGCGATGCATCAAGATAGTAAGTCACGGAGAAAAAGTTGAAACCATCAAGCCAAGTGAAAACATATCTGAAAGGGAAGTAAACTAAAATATATTTCCTTTTTTTATGTTACTGTTTGATATATACAATGTATCCTGTATATGACAAAAGTGACTAACCTAGTCTATGCAGGAAATGAAAAGTTAGTCAAGAAGAATATCTCTCTCTATAGACTAAAGGGCGTCTTTAAGCTCCTACCCCTCTATCTCAATACGTGTCATAAGCTTCATAGAAGTACGCAAGGTGTGTTAGGTTTGTAATATCAACAAATATGTAATAAATTGCATACATAGATCAGAGGCGTTAAATAAAACAAAGTTTAAAAAATTTTACAAACCATATACCTGGATCATCCTTTATGCGCAATTATTAATTAGATGAAAAGAGATGGAGATCAGATTCATACCGTTGTAGAAACTAGCTTCCTCATGTATGAGTTCACCTCCAATTCCTTTTCACGTTCAACTTGAATCCATCGGGTTTGATTCATTCCTTTGATCAACGTTAGCCACCCAAGTGTTTGGCTTCTAAAGGTGAACCACCAAGGAAGAACAAGTATTCAAGAAGATGGGTGTTTGAAAAAAAACCCTAATTCAATTTCTATAGAATAATGTGTACTCTCCCAACTCTTCGAATTATTATTTTTTGTCTGTAACCCTTACCCATAATAAGACTCCTCTTATTTATAGATGTAGGGAACCCTCCTAAACTATTTAGGAATAGGGTTTTGATTTAATTAATTAGGCTTCCTATTCTCATTAGGAATAATTAATTTAACTTTTTTAATTAATTAGCCTCCTAATCTTATTAGGAATTTATGAGAGTACCTTTTATTAATTAATTTCCAAACTCCTTTAAGAATTAAATAATAATAATAGTAATAATAATAATAATAAGACTCCTCTTAATTATTAATTTATATTTAATATTTCTAAAATATTAAATAATAAATATTAAGCTATTTAATTTATTCTGTCACCATAGATTAAATTAAATATACTTAACTTATTATTACGATTATGCCATTTATTTCTTAAATAAATATTATTCCTTTTATGGTGTGACCCTTTAGGTTCTCCATATTAAACCGGTTATGAATAAATCAATCAGAACAATTCAAATCTTATTTAAATAAATAAATTAATCTAATTATTTATTTAAATAAATAACATTTATTCTACAATAAGGATAAACCTCCTTAGCGTTCAATGATTTTCTAGATAATATAGATTTCAACATTAATCGTAAAAGAACATTTGAGTAAATAGTTACCGTATAATTCAATCATTCCACCATATAACGTCCCAATTAAATATTAGACATAAAATTACTATCAAGTCTTATTTAATTTAATTATATTTATTTCGATTCTTTAATGCACAACTCCAAATAATACAAATTAGAAACTCCTTTTTAATTTCATTCTGCCTTGACCAAGGACTACTAAGTTATCATTTATCGAATGACATAGGATATTCTCTTCTTTTACTAGAAGCGGTAGATTCTTTGTTGATCATTGTTGACGTTAGGAAAAATTTCTTTCTTTTGGAATTCCTCTTTTAGTCTTTCTTACCCTTTATGTTTTCTATGTGGTTCAAATTTAGTTTGAAAGGGTGAAATTGACAAAAGAGTCTGACATGAAATGTAGACGCTTTAAAATTTTAAAGTCGCCAGTTGGTAGTAGTGAAATGGTTGTACCAACTCAACCGAGTTATGAAAAGTTTTGCAAAAATGCCCAATTATTGAATTCTATTTAACATGCCTTGGAAATCGAGATTCTTAGAGTTCGGGGGATTGATTAAGCGGGGGGAAGGTGTTAGCCACCCCCCGACTTATGTAAAAACATGGTTACCGCATCTTTTCAGTTCCCTAATTATTTGAAATGTTTGTGTATGCAGTTAATTGGGTTTGAGTGCATTATTTGAAATTAGTGCTATGCCTCGTTTGCACCTATATACAAAGGGTTTGACTTGTATAAAAGTTCAATTTTAATATAAGGCATGTAAAATGGCATTTTTAAAACAGGCTTTCAAACCTTTATGCTCACATAGTAATTGAGACCTTTGATACTTCCATTTCATTCCGTATTCAGCTTGTTTTGATTTTATTCTAGAGATGCAAAACATCTTCGACAAAATTACATATAAGTTTTGAGCTTTTTATGGATATAAAAGCCATCGAACTGACCCGAGCACCACAAATATGATTTACAACCTAATTGTACCACTGAAAAGGGTCCATCATGGGAACAAGATCTAGATTCCTTAAGCTGGATCATAGATCTCGTGGTTCCTAGGATCATATAATGTCTCATGAATAGACTGCATAGAAAATATAGTAAAATAAAACTGATACTTAATCTAAACGTCACAAAACAAAGGATTCATCAGCTAAATCCTTGCGTGCGCGTAGCGAAGCTTCCCGTTTCCTCTAGATACAGATTTAGGGATGCGTGGTTGCTTAATATTAGCAAAAACTAGAAAGACCCCTATAATTAAATAAATCTTAGTCATTCTAGCTTAACGGTTCCAGTTTTATAACTTTTAAACCGATTAAAAGTTAGATATAGCTAGAGTTAGATAAATTTAGTCCACAAACATTAATATCACAACTTTAGATTGAATAAACAGTTAAAACATATATTTTAATCACAGTCAAGTATCAACATATATAACTTATATATATATATATATATATATATATATATATATATATATATATATATATCAAAATTAAACAGCTGAGCTTGGATTATAAATTTGTGGCTTTTTATTGCTTTAATATATATATATATATATATATATATATATATATATATATATATATATATATAAGCGAGTAAAAACTTTAGATCTGAAAGGATCTTACAGTGTGTAGCGAGGTGAGCTTTAAACCGCTTTTGAAGCTTGAAATTTTCGTTTCAACCAGTTAAAATTTGATATGTTGTAGTATATAAATATACAAGTGTTTATAAAGAAGAATATCGAAGTTTGGAACACTATAGGAGGGCTTAAAAGTTGAAATGGATGGAATTCCCTCTATTTTTTTGATGCTTGAAAACTCCTTTTCTGCCAGTTAAAGTTTGATATGATGTAGTATATATGTATACACGTGTTTAAAAAGAACAATATCAAAGTTTGGAACACTATAGGAGGGATTAAGAGCTTAAATGGACTGAATTCCCTCTATTTTCTTCTTTTTTTAATTTAGCTGATGGGGGGGTCTATTTATAGACCAAATGTAGCTGTGGGTCTACCTGCGGCTGCCCAAGTGGGCCCAGACCCTGTGGGTCTTGTCGTCTCAAAGTACGTGCACTTCGACCAATGTGCTATCTGCTTGAACTTTCATAACTTTCAATTCGAGAATTTTATGGAGGCATGCTATACTTTTCCAAAAAGCCCTTTCCGAGCTCCACACAATGACATGGGATTTGCCTTTTCTAAATCCAGGAAGATGGTTCCATGACCAGATCTTTGAGGCTTCGCAGTCCATCCGTTGAGCTGTCTTATGCTATTTTCACTCGGGATTTACTTTATGGTTTTGCATGACCTCTTTTGCAGTGATTTGTGTTGAATTGATGTTGAATTGGTAAAATTACTATTTTGCCTTCCCGGGTTAGTTCTAGGTTTGATGTGGCGGCATTCGTTTTCCTCGGGGTTATCTTTAAGGTTGGCCTTTTATTTGTCTTCAGGGTTGTTTCTGAAGATGATTTGATTTCCCAGAGTTATTTCTGGGGTTTTGACATGATCTCCCGGGGTAGTCTCCTGGGTTTGACTTGATCTCCCGAGATTGTCAACGGGGTTTGACTATATCTCTCGGGGTTGTCACTGGGGTTTGACTTGATCTCCATGGTTGTCACCGGGGTTTGACTTGATCTTCCAGGTTTGCCATTGGAGTTTGACTTGATCTCCCGGGGTT
Source organism: Panax notoginseng (assembly GCA_016801055.1). NCBI lineage: Eukaryota > Viridiplantae > Streptophyta > Magnoliopsida > Apiales > Araliaceae > Panax > Panax notoginseng. The sequence continues at coordinate 217,397,162 of CM029013.1, read as the reverse complement.
GTCACTGGGGTTTGACTTGATCTCCCAGGGTTGTCTCTGGGGTTTGACTTGATCTTCTAGGGTTGTCACCAGGGTTTGACTTGATCTCCTGGGGTTGTCTCTGGGGTTTGACTTGATGATTTTGACTTCCAGGGTTGTTTCTAGAAGATAAAAGACGATTCTACCCTCCTGCATAGTTAGTAATAGGGACGTAAATTTTTGACTGTCTTCAGATGCCCCTCTTTATTATGTTTATGTAATGGAATGGAATGAACAGTGTCGACTTCGAGATTTTTATTTGTCCCTTTCTGTTCTTGACTTTTGGTGTTCTCATTTTAGGTGAGATTTGTTTGAAAAAATAAGTTTGAAAAGGTCCGACATGTATATGTCGACGATTTGACTGTTAGAGTCGCCAGTTGGTATTTTTAAATGGTTGCACCAACTCAACTAAGAAAAGGTTTGCACAAAGACCCAATGTTTTGACAATGTTTAACTATTCTGAGAAAACGAAATTCGTTAGGATCCGGGGGTTTGATTAAGCAGAAGGAAGGTGTTAGGCACCCCCCGACTTCCGTGAAAATATGGTTACTACCACTTTTCATTAAACTTTTATCTGTGTGTGTGTAGGGCCTATGTCTAGTTGTCTGGAAGAAGTGTTATGCCTCGTTTGTACCTATATACAAAGTGTTTGACTTTTGTATAGAAGTTCAATTTTAACAAGATATAGTAGTGTTGTTTTGTAAAATATGTTTTTCAAACCCTTGTGCTCAATAGTAATTGAGGCCTTGGATACTTCCATTTTATTATGTGTTCGACTTGATTACTTTTATTTTCGAGATGCGAGGCATTTCGAGAAAATAAGATACATAGTAGTGCCAAACTCTTTATGGGCATGAGAGCCATCTAAGGATATTCAGACACCGTAGATAATTTACAAGCTGGTTGCAGCTGCAAAATGTCCATCACGGGAACCGAATCTAGATTCAAAAGCTGAATCTATGATCACATGATTCCTAGGCCCACATTAAAAAGCAATATGTAAAAAAGCTAGAAAAAGAATTAAATTTGAGTAAATCTAAACCATTCTAGGTTCAACGGTTCCAGTTTAGTCACTTTGAACCGGTTAAAGTTAGAAGTAGCCAAATTTATGCAAATTTAGCCCGTAGGCTGAAAGATTAAATATCTACATTATAAAAGTAGTTAAAACAGATATTTACATAAAAACGATATATATATATATATATATAAGTAGTAAAAAGCTTAAAAACCTGAAAAATCTTACAGTGGGCTGCCAAGAAGACTTTAGATAGCTTTTTGATGCCTGAAAACTCAGTTTCCACTGGTTAAACTTCAGTATGTTACAAAACACGAGCTTACAAGTGTTTAGAAAGAAGAATTACTTGGTTTAGAGCACTCTAGCAGGGGTTATAGACCGAAATGGACAGAGTTTTCTCTCTTTTTCTTTTTTTTAAAAGAGCTGCCGATAGCTTATATTTAAAGACCAGGTGGCTACGGGTCTACCTGCGCCAGTCACGGGTCTATCTGCAGCTGCTCGGGTTACCCTAGGCTATGCGGGTCTTCTCGTCTCGAAGTATGTGTACTTTGGCTATGCACTGCTCGCTTGAACATTTAGAACTTTCAAATTAGGCTTCCGATAAAGGAGTGTTATACCTTTTCATAAAGCTATTGTCGAGAGCTACACAATGACATGGGATTAGAGGTTGTACGAAGCCAAGAAGATGGGTTCATAACCAAATCTCCAAGTCTTCAAAGTCTATCTGTTGTACTGTCTTGTGTAGTAGTCACTTGGGATTTGAGCTATGGTTCTTGTGGGACACCTTGGTACGCAGTGTGGATTGAAATGTGCTGAGATGACATGAATGTGATGTTGAGGTGGAAAAATGATGATTTTGTCCCCACCAGGGTTATCTCTGGCTTTTGCACAGATGTAGTAGTCGTTGCTCAAGATTATCTCTGTGATTGGGCTATTGTGAATGCTGAATGTTCTCAGGGTTATCTCTGAGGTTTCTTGACCTCCCGGGGTTATCTCCGAGGTTGAACTGAGTATCCCGGGGTTGTCTCCGGGGTTAAACTGACTTTTTCGGGGTTATTTCCGAAACTTAGACTACTTCCCTTGGGGTTATCTCTGAGGTTAAAAATAAATCTCTCGGGGTTATCTTCGGGATTGCAACTGAGTATCCCGGGGTTGTCTCCAGGATTGAAAACTATACCTCCCAGGGTTGTCTCTGGGGTTGAAACAGATTTGACTTCCAGGGTTATCTCTAGAAGACTATTCTGCCGTCTTGCATGGTTAGTAACAAGAACGCAAAATTTTGAGTGTCTATAATGTCAACCTTCATTACACAAAAAGATCCATTGTAGACTCAAAAAGAAAATTAGATCATAACGAACGAAATAAAACTCAATATCTATAAAGATACTAGCATCTTGAATAAAAAGATGAATATGAAGAATAAAAGTAGTAAATAGAACCGTTGTTATTCTTCAATCCCTTCGTAATCTTCGTGCTCCAAATCCTCACTTCAATCCTCCAAAATCTTGATCCAAAGTTAGGTTTTTTTTTTGCTAATGATGATAATCGATGATAGAGAGATTCTTTGCTCCTAAATATGCCTTTTATCCTCTACTAATAGCGTCTTGAATCCAACGGCCAACGATCTTTAGAGTTAGCATAACATCAGAACACTTTATGTATCTGCCGCGTACCCCTCCCCGACGGGCATTTTGAACTGATAAAGCCCCACCCCGGCGGGTGATTTGACTTGGTGAAGGCCCGCCTCGACGGGTTTACTTGTAGGAATTTCCAATTTTTTCCTTCTTTTGCCCCCAATTGCTGCTTTAGCCATCTCAACCTGACCCTGCAACATGAACACAACACAACACAACACATAAAATAATACTAAAACAACATGAAATAGCAACTATTTAAGTCCAAAAAATACCCAATTCGTAGGTATGAAGCCCACTCATAAGGTATTTCCATGGACTTAGCATTGATAGCATTTTTTGATGTGATCATCAAAGTCTACTTTGAGGGAAATCCAATAATGCCATGTTCTTAATATCTTCTCAACAAGTAAAGGACCGCTCATGTGTGGACCACATACTCCACCATGGACATCATTCATGAGTCTTTGGGTTTGATATTTATTTAGGCATCTTAGAAGGCCTATCCCCGCATCCCTTTTGTAAAGTGCGTCTCCGCTCAAATAAAATTTTATGGCCATTTTATGGATCCACTTTCTTTCAGATTAACTTACTCTAGCGGGTGTAGAGCCATCTCGAAGATATTCATTGATGTTATGATACCAAGGCTGTTTGATGGGAGGTAGTTTATCTGATACTTCTCCAATGTAATTCCTATAGGCTGATGCGTTTTGACATATAAATTTGATATCGAGAATTCCCATCCTATTAGATATGTGGATCAAGGAAGCCAATGTTGCCAATGCATCAAAAAAGGCATTCCTACTTCGACGGATGTGGATAAAGGTTATTTCCTGAAACTCCATAGCCATCTTGATAACTTGCTGATGATAGGGCAACAAATGCAATTCTTTGGTATAATACTCACCGATAGTTTGTTTGATGACCAACTCAGAATCCCCAAAGACCAACAACCATTTGATATCTATGGATTGGGCTAGTTTTAATCCCATTATATAGCCTTCATACTAAGCTGTGTTGTTGGTGTTGACAAATTATAACTTGATGGCAATGAGATACTGTTCTCCCAAAATAGATACAAGAACTGCCCCTACTTCGGTGCCTTCCATATTTACGGCTCCATCAAAATATAATTTCCAAGATTGGACTATATTTTCTCGATGGATTTGTTGAATTATCATTATTCCTTCATCCGGGAAATATGTTTCCAAGGGTTTAAAATTCTCTGATGGTTCTTCGGCTAATTGATCTGCAATTCCTTGACCTTTGATGGAGTTTTGAGTCACGTAGATGAAATTAAATTGTTGTAGGATTAACTACCATTTGAATAATTGGCGATTCAACATGGGTTTATTGAATACGAACTTTAGAGGATCCATGAGGGATATGAGATAGGTTGTGTGCCCATGAAGATAATGTTTTAATCTCATGGCGGCCCATGCTAACGCACAACATGTCTTTTTAATCAAAGTGTACTTCTGGTCGCTGTTATTGAATCTTTTGTTGAGGTAATAGGTAGCTTTTTCCTTGCCTTTATCGTCTGTTTGTTCCAACATGTAGCCCATAACATTGGCATTGACTGACATATACATAAACATGGGAATCTTGTCCCTTGGGGGTACCAAGACAGAAGCTTCCACCAACTGCTTTTTGATGGAGAGAAAGGCTTTTTGACAATCTTCATTCCACTTCATAGATGAAATTTTCCTTAATAGCTTAAAGATGGCCTCACATGTTGCCCTAAGTTGTGATAAGAATCTACTTATGAAATTGATTCTCCCCAGAAATCCTTGTATCTCCTTTTCTGTTCGGGGCATGGGCATCTCAATGATGGCTTTAATTTTGGCGAGATCCAGTTTAATGCCTCTATTGCTCACTAGAAATCCCAACAACTTGCCTGATTTGACACCGAAGGCACACTTGGCTGGATTCAGCTTCAAGTTGTATTTACGCAACCGGTTGAAAAGATTTTTAAGGTGGTCGATATGGTTATCTTCCTTTCAAGAATTAATGATGATGTCATCCATATAAGCCTCTATTTCTTTACGCATTATGTCATGAAAAAGGCCCATTATGGCTCGCTGATAGGTGGCACCGACATTGATAAGGTTGAAAGATAAACGTCTATAACAAAAGGATCCCTAGGGAGTGATGAAAGCTATTTTCTCCCTGTCCTTTTCAATAACCATGATCTGATGATACCCAACGGAGCAGTTAACAAAAGACTACATATCATACTGCGCCATGTTATCTATTAGTATATGGATAAAAGGTTCTAGAATGTTATCCTAGAGACAAGCTTTGTTCAAATACCGGTAATCTACGCATACTCGTACCTTCCCTCCGGGCTTACACACAAGAACTATATTAGACATCCACTCAATGTAAGTTGATACTATGATGATACCGGCTTTGAATTGTTTAACAATTTCTTCCTTGACTTTCAGACTCCATTCAGGTTTTAGTTGCCTAAGCTTCTGTTTGACTGGGTTGAATCCTTCTTTAATGGGCAATCGATGAATGAAAATATCAGTAGACAAACCAATCATGTCCTCGTGTGACCATACAAACATATCATGGAACTGAGTTAGCAGAGCAATCGAGTCTTTTCTTTGGTTTGGATTCTTTAGGGTTTTTTGAGGTTCCGATATTAATAGAGGTGGTTTGATCGAGGTTTGGTTTGGGTTTGTCTTCTTCCTATTCTTTGATCTCCTCAGACACCTCATAGTCATCCATCTCTTATTTCTCAATCCCCATCAAGTCAAAGTCCAACTCTACATCAAAGTTATAGTCATTCTGGAGATTTGGCATTTCATCAATAAGGATAGACAAACCCAACTCTAGAGTCCTAAAAAAATGATTTCACTTAATATATGAAATTGTTTGATCATACAAAGCATTAGCAAAAGCACGACAAAAGTAACTGCTAGTATTGTGCAACAAAAGTAAAATGTTAATAATATCTACATTTTAGGGCAGATGAATTTTCTGCCCTTTTTACCCTTTTCGACTGATGCAAGGAGTGATGCTCTAATTGCCTAGGGTCAAATCCTCATTGACTAGGAGGATAAAGGGATTGTTATTGTCTGTCTCCTCCTTGATGATGACTAAGACAACATTCTCATCAGGTTTGACATCCTCCTTTGAACCACTCCTTTCAGCTCCATCCGATCAAGGGATTTTGAATTAATCTTCTTCATAATCATCCTCTGGGATATCATTGTTCATTCCCTCAGTATGCACCAGAAAGTACATCTTTGTTAACCAATTTTCACTTCTTGTTTGAGTCTCTCATTCTTTTCCTCGCTTTCTTTATCCGGAATTAGGACTTCTTTTCCACTAGCTGACTTTGCCCTAGGAATCAGTATACCAGCCACGGAAATAGAGATTTTCCTCATAGGCTTTACAAATCCTGCATTTGTAAGATTAGGTAGCAGAATGGTAAAGGGAAGGAACCTGTGGATGCTTGTGCGGGTTCTGGTGATTTGATTCAAAGGAATAGCCCAATCCAACCTTTCCTATTTGGAGAAGAATTTGAACTGGACTTTTGATTCCTTGCTGACTCTTCCCTAGCCCTTTTCTAGGCCAGAAACCCAATGATATCATTTCTTGACTAGCTGACATTACTTCAGTGGAAACTCTAGGCTTTAAAGTTGGGGCTCCAATAGGTTGGTATTGAGTGTTGCTCACCTCAAGGGCTTGAAAATGGACAGGCTCAATTCCTTCATCGAGACTGATTACATGTATATCGCTTTGTGTTTGAACAAGATATTCTGGCACGACATTGACAGTTACTAGATTAACATTAATGATGTATTTGACCTGTTGATAAAGGGTAGATGGAATTGTTCATGCCATATGGATCCATGGTCTTCCTAGCAATAAATTGTATCTAGTGGTGATGTTTAACACTTGAAAGGATATGTAGAAGGTATGTGGACCGATCTCCACTGGAAGTTCAATTTCTCCTACAGCTTCCCGTCGAGATCCATCAAAGGCCCTTATGACTACATGACTAACCCGGATTCGCTTTGGATTGATCTTCATTCTTTCCAACGTGTCATAGAGACATATATTCAAGGACGATCCTCCATCTATCAACACACCTCCCACCACATATCCTGAGGAAATCATTGTTATGTGTAATAACTTGCAATGACACATCCCTTCTGATGGTATGTCATCATCAGTGAAAGATATCACATTTCTGTTAAAAATGTGATCTATCAAATGATGAAACTTTTTGGTATACATCGTCTTCTAGTACCTTCACTAAGACCTTACGAAGATCTTCTGAAAATAAAACTAAATCTAGGATGGATATATATCGGGGTGCTTCTTTTAATCTTTGCACCACTTTGGCTTCATTATGTCCTAACTTGCAAAGGAATTCATCAACTTTCTCCTGGAGCACTGCTATATGTAATGACTTGCAATGACCCGTCCCTTCTGATAGTATGTCATCATCAGTGAAAGATATCACATTGTTATTGATAATGTGATCTATCAAATAATGAAACTTTTTGGTATCCATCATCTTTTGCAGGTGTGCTTCTTCCAGTACCTTCACTAAGACCTTACGATGATCTTTCGAAGATAAAACCAAATCTAGGATGGATATATGTCGGGGTGCTTCTTTTAATCTTTGCACCACTTTGGCTTCATTTTGTCCCATCTCGTAGAGGAATTCTTCAACTTTCTCCTCTGGCACTCTCCCCTTGGATTTAATGACTTCCTTTATTACTCGCTGAGGTAGATACAACATGTTTTCTTTTGATATAACAATAGTTTGGTTTGATGTTAATCCCCTATCTTTCCCATAGTTCTATGGGACTTTTTTTAAGATAATTATAGGATATTGCGGCCTGAATAGTAGCATAAGAGGCTCGGTCGCAACCACTTTCACAAGATTCTTTCCATCTTGATCCCATTTTATTTGAATGACTAGAGGTGTCATAGACAAGTCTCCTTCATAGGATATAACTGCTATAATTTCCCATTATCTCTATGTTCTAGGAGGGAATATCTCCTTTTCTTTAGGCAAGATATTACCACTATTTGCCATTTATAGGTCACTGTTGTCAATCATATTCTGGATTAGATGATGAAGTGTCCAACAACTTTCCGTGTTATTACCTCGAGTATTAGAATGGTATTGACAAACTCCGTTAGCATCAAACCTTTTGGAACATGGATTAATTTGGGGTAATAGTTATGTAATCTTCCCTTTATTGATCAACATCTACAAAATCTCCTCCATTGGTTGACCCAAAGGAGTGAACTTCCTTTGGTTTGCATAGTCCCGAAGAGACTGGGCTCTAATTTTTCTTGCAAGTTTTTCTTCCAAAGTTTCATTCTCTTGGAGTTGTTGTTGATTCCTTGTGATAACAGATAGGGGACTTGTATGCCCTTGACTGATCAGCTGTCGAGTTACCTGATGCTGATGTATCACCAATTCTGCCAGTTGATCAATTTGTTCTTTGATATACTTCATTTATCACTCTATCATAAACCAAATTTTTGAATAATCCCATTTATCATAATTATCTTTGCTTATTTGGGGAGAATCACCTATATATTTGAGGTAATTGGAACTTTCTCCACTCCCCCTGTTGATCATATTGACGCCCTCTTCATTGTGTTGGGGTAGAAGATTATCTTGCACATATAGTTGTTCTTATGTTGTCACCACAATTTTCCCATTATCTATCAGATCCTAGATTTTGTGCTTGAGAGACCAATAATCTTAGGTATCGTGACCCGGAGCTCCAAAATGATAAGTACATTTTTTACTCAGGTCAAAAATCCTTCCACTTGGATTGGCTTAGGGAAGGAGCTGGACAATCTTCTTTTGCGTTGTCAGAAGTTTGAGTATATTTCCCAGTGAGTCCCCTAACGGTGTGAATGTTCTGCGACGTTTAACTTCTCTAGTTTTTTGAAGTGGAGAATTTGAAGATTGTGCAGGAGTTTGGAGAAGGGAATAATTTCTCTTTTGAATGGGCACGTTCTGATTAATCCTCTGATTTTGTCCTTGCGATACTAAGGATACATCCTCTTCTTTCTTTTTACGACCTCTTTGAGTATTATTCCCATAATTTTTAGCCTAAATATGCTTAGCCACAACTTCTAAAGTAGTGAGGCCTTTAATTTTTCTAGACTTCAACCCCATCTCAGCCATTTCTTCGTGTTTAATCATTTCTGAGAATGATTTTCATATACCTGCTAGGACTCTCTCGTAAAATGGAGCTTCTTGTATATCAATGAATGTCATTACCATTTTTGCTTCTGTAATTGATGGAATGACTTGGGCAGCCAGACGTCTACACCATTGGGCATATTCACGAAAAGATTCACTACTTTACTTCTTAACCTTGGTGATTTGATACCTATCTGGAGCCATTTATGATTGGAAACTATATTAACTTTGGAAGGCATGTGCTAGCTCCTCTCAGCTGTGGATTTTGGAATTGTCAAGTCTGGCATATATTTAGTGGGTTTCATACCTACGAATCGGGTTCCAATTTGGACTTAACTGGTGTTGATCCTATCTATTTTTGTACAGTTTTACTTGTTTTGTTTTGTTTTTAGGTTGCATTACGTGTCATTAGTGGCATAATGGTGGCATTGTGGTGAGAAACCAGCATAAAAAGGCCAAAATCAGCAACGACAAAAGTCTTAACCCCTCGCCGAGGCAGGCCCTATAGAGAAGAAAACCCCTGCCGGGGTGGGGGTACAAGTTGTAGCCAATATCAACACCCTATGTCGGGGCGGGCATCAACAAGCTAAAAAACCCCACCGGAGCTGGGGTACGCAGATCAGAAGGAGAGTTTTGTTTGGTTTGGAATTCTGCAGCGGCCTGGATAGATTGTATTTGGCTTCAATTGGGAATGGTTTTGGAATATTTTCTGGGAGTCTTTACATGACTTATGCTGGGATTTACATGAGAAAACATAGACTTCAATTAACACCTAATCAAATATACTTTGGAGCCCTAATTTCAGAGAAGACATTGGAGGAGCAGAGCAAGGAGGCAAGATTACGAGAATTGCAGATTGGAGCAAGGATAAGGGTGGTGTTTTACTATTCTTTGTCTTTCAATTCAAATTTTTGTAATTGGGATGATGAATTCTTTTCTTTATTCAGTTTTTAATTTATCTATGATGAACTAAATTCTTAATTAGGCTTGCAATGGATCTTTAGTGTTGAATGATGATTGTTATGCTATAGTTTCAGTTTAATAAAACTATCAATTCTGTTCATCTATTGTGATTTATACTTAATTTATGAATTGCTTTATCACCAATTTTATGTGGATTTGTATGGACTCGAGAGATGATGTATAAATCTAGACCTAATTACAATAGCATGTGTTCTTGAATTCTACGTTTTGATGGAACTCTTGATGAATGTTTAGGATAGAGATATACCTAACATCGCATGCAATCAGTAAAGAACTTGGAATTTAAACCTTATTTGATTTTAATTCATATAGAGATATAGTGAATTAGTTAATTAGGGTGTTTGACTTAATTCTTTCAATTTATGCATTTAATTAATTAACTGAGATAGTAAATTAAATTGGAAAGAAGTGTGATAATCAGAATGAAATTTAAAGTGAAATTGTAAGCCTAATTCTTCAATATCTGCTTGAAATTTACGGTTATTTAGTGTGTTTATTGGTTTCAATTTTTATTTTATTAGTTTTTATTAATTATAATCATTAATTTGAATAGTTTAATAAAATTGAAATAATATAAAACTAGTAATTGTTAGATTAAATTTCATACTTCTCTCTATGGGAACGATACTCTATTCATTATTATATTACATGTTGACCACGTACACTTGCGTGTTGAGCGTATCTAGAATTTACCCAACAACATACCATGTTTTGGCCTCTCCAGTTAAACTTTTCTGGAACAACTGCATCCTTAGCTTTTCATCCTCGGCATATGACCCAAGTTCTCCAATAAATACCTTCAAATGAGTGTAAGGATCTCCCAATCCATCATATTTTTCAAAATCTGGAGTTTTGAACTCGTTTGGATAATGGGCCCTAGGGAAAATGTAGAGACCCGAGTAAGTCACGCTCTCATACGCTCCAGTCCCTTTAATTAACCGGATGGTTTCTTCCATTTGTTGCACTTTCTTTCGAATATCATCAGTTTCTTCATCTTTTTAAAGATTGGTGATTTCGGGAGTTTTGGTTTATTTTTGGGTTTGAGGTTCAGGTATCTGCACTTCCTTTTCTTTATTGTCAGTATCATGGCTTCCTCCTTGTGCATAGGATTCTATTTGAATGGGTATTTATTGACCGTGAGTCCTTTTGTTTTGTTCTTCCAAAAAGACAGCTAATTCTGCTATCTGGTTTAATAGTCCCTCAAACTCCACTCGAGAAACAAGAGTAGATTCAGGTTGGGCACTTGCAGCCATGTCTGAAGGTGGGCTTAGTGCATTTTCGGACTTTGATCGGGTAACGGGACCAATTGTTTCCCTACAATGAAAGTAGGCAAATTAATTTTGATGTATATATTAACAGGATGCATATTGTGCAATGTATTTGTTTAAGGGTTTTTAATGTTTTCCTGTAAAACAGATGTCAGTCATTTTGATGACAAGATAGCATGAAATATTTTGACAAGGAATAGAATGTAAATTGACATTTTCTTATCTTTTCTTTTATATTTACATGGAAAGTAATTTACACTGAATTGAAATTTACATGGAATTCGAAAGGGAAAGGCATGAAGAGACTTCCCTTCGAGTTTGGTTTATCAGAGGCTGGCCTATCTTAGGCTACTCTCATGGCTTTTCGACATGAAGGTCTCAAGGTAATCGCAATTTACTAGATGGGAAGCTAATTTGATCTTTCAATTAGAGCAAATCTGAGTGGTGCCTTTCCTGAGGCTCGCGGGATTATTCTCTGCTGAGTATAGTAATCAAACACTGACGGGTTTGCCTCTTGGTGGAGGAATCACACAACATGCATTCACATACATCATATCTCACCGTATGTAATGATGACATTGTGCGAGGCACTAATATAAAGTAGTAAAAAAATAATTTGCATCCATTCAATGTAATTATAAAATCCACACACAAGCAGATATAAAGGGAATTTGAAAAGTTTGAAAAGCAGCGTAAGCCCTCTACGGTCCCCAGTAGAGTCTGTGATGCCCCCAAATATGGGTTACCTGATCCCCGAGTTTGGGGCTCACGATCCACAATATAATATCATCTAACTACCCATTCATTTATAAATAGCAATACATATATCGTTAACAGATATTGTTAATACATTCGTCCCAGGTCATCTAACCATAACATTACAAACATACCCTTTAGATATACAAAAAGGGTTTACAAAAACAACATTATAATAATGTTCATCATATACTACTCCAGCATTATGTCTTTGCCTTTGTTCTTCTTAGACCCGCTGGCCTCTTCGTTCCTAGATGAAATATTTTATTTAGCAAGGGTGAGCAACAAATTTACCCCGCAAGTTGAGACATACAATGAATGTATAAGAATTAGAACAACAAACTATCAAATTTGATAGAATAACTCCAAAGTTCGGAGAACTTTGAAATGACTGAACAACTCATTCTTCTCTAGCCAATCTTCTCGCAACCTAAGCAACACATTAACGAAAGGATACAATGCTTTCAAGTTTCTACGATATTCTATGAAATAACAATTTAGACATACTCTCCAGAGTTTATGATGAATGATCTTACAAGATGTAACGACCCGATATTTTCTATATAAATTAAATCAAAAATTTTGCGTATAAATTTTTTTTATTTTAAGGATGAAGATTTGTACAAGATATTGTGTATATGTATTTATGTGATAAATAAAAATATATTTATTACATGAATATTTATAAATAATTTTATTTTAGAATTATTGATTATTATAAAGTATATTCTTATAATAATTAATATAATAGAAATGTTTTTATTAATTATTTTCCACGAAAATAATATATGAAATGATTTTCTTTGAATAATCATAATAATTATTTTATTATACGAATTTTAGTACAGATTATTAAGTTAATTATTTTATCTTAATTATTAAGGTTAAATATTGGAGAATAAATCAAATATGGAATCCAAACCCTAATTTTGGATTTTTATCAAAGAATGAGAATAATAATATAGAATATTAATTATTTTGATTTTTCAGTGCTATAAATATGTATTGTATGTACGTATTGAGGATGGTTGGTCAATTATGGTGTATTCTGACCAAACCCTAGCATTAATTTGTTTAACCCTATTTTTAAATTTATATTGTAAATTCAAGACTGTTATATAACTGTGTTATATTATTTATGATGTGTATTAAATGATTAATTAGAGAAACCTTAATTAAAAATCTAGGAATTCTAATTAATATTTAGAAAACCCAATTATAAAAAATCCTAATTTCTAAAATCTTAAACCCTAATTTGAAACTCAAATTAGAGTTCAATATTGATTGGTGATTGTGTTAATGTGATTACAATTGTAAATAGGAAAACTCTAATAAATTTTGGAAATCCTAATTAACTAGAAACCCTAATTCTAAAATTAGTAACACTAATTTGCTAATTTGGTAACCCTAATTTGTTAATTATAAGCTAAATGCTAATTAGTGGACACTAAAACACTAGTGTTCATGTGTAGTGTAATTAGAAATTAATCATAATTAGGAAACCCTAATTTCAAAATTTTAGAAACTAAAATTTTTATTTTATTTTTATTTTGTGCAAACCCTAAATTGAAAATCCTATAAATAATTTGTACTCAAACCCTAAGGGTTTGCAAGATTACAAGAATGACATTAAATTTGTGAGTGAAATGACCAAAATACCCCTCTTGCATTATTGAATTTTTGTCAAGTGTTAGAGTTGTTGGAGTTGGTGAACCACTTGGTTGACATTGTGACTTAATTTTTGTCAGCAATTAGCCTCAATTATCAGCCATACATGCATCTAACATTTGTATATAAGGATAGAGAGAGAGAGAGAGAAAATGTCATTTGTTAGGCCATTTTGCTCAAACACCCAACCAATCCTCTCTCTCACTAAAACCCACGAAATTATATAGTTTATCAGTTACATAATCAAGCCCCACAAACACCACAACCAAATCAGAAGCCTAGAATCAAAGATTGATCATAGAAGGTATAAAACCCTAGCTTGATTTCTGTCCAATTTTTTGTTGTTTGATGTTTGAAATTTTTGTTAAAACATGTTGGTTATAGTGTCTAATGATGATCTGGGTTACTATATGTTGAATCCATAACATCTAGAGGCTTGGATTTGAGTTTTTGTAAAATTTGGAAAAAAATTAAACTGTGGTCTGACAACAAATGTCAGTGGCCACAGATCTTTGGTTGTGACGCCCCCAAAATAGGTATACAACACCCATTCTGAGTCGCCAAATACATGGTACAGAAAGCAAACTACAACTTCAATAATATAATTGTCGTGCAAAATACGACAACACATACTGTGAGTTTAAATATAAATATTGTCTTCTGGATAATATCCACACTCAAATAAATCCTTATTACAATTATTCAAATACTATTTTACAGAAATAGTGAGGACTGCTAAAACATCTTTCTAGAAACATCACTCCATACCCCGACTAGATCCTGCTATGTTCTCACCTCCTGAGAAGAAAAATGGAACAAAAAGGAAAAGGGTGAGCTCAACTAGCCCAGTAAAGAATATTATGACTAAGATAATATACAACAAATTATCGTTAGTCTTCAACAAGGAAAAATCTGATAGAATATAATCGACAACAAGTTTTAGATCAACAACTGCAGCAGAAACAGCAAACCATTAGAAGAGTCAAGTAGAGAAAGAATTCTACTATCTTCTAAGATTTAAAAGTCCATCATCAATGTTTTATCCCTGTAACATCAATTAATAATCATCTTTATCCAAATATTCATATTTGCACTACAGGCCAAAGATATTCATTTGTATCACCTGTCAGTCATGTTCATCTCAACACCTGTTCATCTTTGCACTACAGGCCAAAGATATTCATCAAGTAATCATATATCTTTGCACTACAGGCCAAAGATATTCAGTAATATCATCATTTAGGACTGAGGATGATGAAAAATATCTTAAAGAGAACGAATCATGTGAGACAGAACGACAAATATTAGGGATTCGTATAACAGTTTATCAAAGATCAATAATACTTCATAATAATCAATTGTGAAGCAGAATTCAAAAATAAAGATCAAAACATGGATACAATCAAAGATAGTAACCATAATAGACATCTTGGACAAAAAGAGAAAATTTTATTTTTCGGTGAATAGTGTCGTATTCGTGAATAGTACCGTATACGTGAATAGTGCCGTATACGTGAATAGGAACCCCGAAATAAAAAGTTCCAAATTTGAACAATAACTACTGTAACAATTATTGAGTAGTGCTTTCTTACGTAAGAATCAATAATTGGTGCAATACCGTGTGCTACTGTATTTTAACCACCTGGTATTCCAACAGTATTAACGGTAACAACTACGCCGTTATTTACAAACAACTTATACTTGTCGTTTCCTTCATCCAATCGCTTTCCGTTATGGGGCCCACACAAGGCTGCGCCGTCGTACGAATATTCCCCGACAGCAAGAATATTCCACGACCAAACGAATATTCCCCGACAAAATGAATATTTTATAACCACTTGCTTATTTTGCAAAATTTGCACATTTCACCCATAACCAAAGTATTATATCAAATTAAATCCTTATTATTCACAATAATATTTAGAGAAAATTTGATTTTATTCATTAATAAGTTGGGGTCTTACAACCTCCACTCCTTATGAAATTTCGTCCTCGAAATTGACGTACGTACCTGATGTTTCAAAAAGGTGAGGATACCTCGCTTTCATTTCTGATTCCAACTCCTAGGTCATTTCTTCAATAGCATGGTTTCTCCACAAAACCTTAACTTGTGGTATAACCTTCGTGTGTAGGACATGCTCTTTCCTATCCAAGATCTTAACAGGTACCTCCTCGTACGTTAAATCTTCAGCTATCTCGTCTGGTTCTAACTCAATAATGTGGTTTGTGTCTTTAACATATTTACGAAGCATAGATATGTGAAAAATATTATGAACACGAGACATGCTTGGAGGTAATGCGAGTCTATATGCCACATTTCCTATTTGCTCAAGAATCTCAAATGGACCAACAAATCTTGAATTGAGCTTTCCTCTCTTCCTAAATCTTGTAACTCCCTTCCATGGTGCAACACATAACAATACATGATCCCCAATATTAAATTCCACATCCTTCCGATGAAGATCCGCATAACTCTTTTGTCGATCCTGTGCCGTTTGTATACGTTGTCGAATCGTTTGGATCTTCTCTGTAGTAATGTGTACCAACTCTGGTCCCAATAATGTTGCTTCACCCACCTCGTCCCAGCATACTGGAGAACGATATTTTCTTCCATACAACGCCTCGAATGGGGCCACACCTATGCTCGCCTGATAACTGTTGTTGTAGAGAATTCCACCAATGGTAGGTACTTATCCCAACTCCCTTTGAGATCTAGGACACAAAGTCTTAATAGATCTTCAAGAGTTTGAATAGTCCTCTCTGATTGTCCATCTGTTTGAGGATGGTATGCCGAACTGAATCGTAGATCCGTGCCCATAGCTTTCTGCAAGCTAACCCAAAATCGTGAAGTGAATCTTGGGTCACGATCTAAAACTATGGATACTGGCATGCCATGCAATCTCACAATCTCGTTCACATACATACTAGCAAGACGTTCAAGGGAATAAGTCTCACGTATCGGCAAGAAATGAGCGGACTTGGTTAATCTATCAACAATAACCCAAATCGCATCTATGCCTTGAGAAACCTTGGGAAGACCCGTAACAAAATCCATAGTAATGTGTTCCCACTTCCATTTTGGAATCTCAAGTGGTTGCAATGGACCCTTTGGTACTTGATGCTCCGCTTTTTCACGTTAACAAGTTAAACATCTCGAGATAAACTCCGCGATCTCTCTTTTCATATTGCTCCACCAAAATGTATGTCGAAGATCGTGATACATTTTGGTACTCCCAGGATGGATTGCAAACAGTGTGTTGTGTGCCTCCATCATTATTCTATGCTTCAAGTCAAAATCGTTAGGAACACAAAGTCTGGAGTTGACTCGAAGTATTCCTTCTTCATCGATTTTTGCTTCTGGAAAAGCACCTTCTTGCACTTTCTTCTTCATACGCATCAGCTCCATGTCCGTAGCTTGAGCAGTTTTAACTTTATCGATTAAAGTCGGTTCTACTCGTATATTTGATATCATCATGTGGGTACTTGGAGCCTTCATCTCTATCTCCATCCTTTGCAAGTCATAAAAAATGGGTCTTTGTGTTAACAACATTGCACTCGTACCCGCATATGATCTTCTACTCAATGCGTCAGCTACTACGTTTGCTTTTCCAGGATGATATTGGATGGTATGATCGTAATCTTTCAACAGCTCAAGCCAACGTCGCTGCCGCATGTTGAGTTCCTTTTGGGTGAAAAAATATTTGAGGCTTTTATGATCTGTATAGATCTCCACTTTCTCCCCATACAGGTAGTGTCTCCAGATCTTCAACGCAAAAACGACTGCTGCCAACTCCAAATCATGAGTAGGATAATTCCTCTCATATTCTTTGAGTTGTCGTGAGGCATAGGCTATGACTTTCCCATGTTGCATGAGAACACATCCTAACCCTTTGCCTGAAGCATCGCTGTAGATAACAAATCCATCCGAACCAGATGGTATTGTCAGAACAGGTGCCGAAATGAGTCTCCTCTTGAGTTCTTGGAAACTCTTCTCGCATTCCTCACTCCATACGAATTTTGTATCTTTCCGAGTCAGCTAAGTTAACGGAGTAGCGATTCGAGAAAATCCTTCCACGAATATCCGATAGTAACCAGCTAAGCCCAGAAAGCTACGTACTTTGGTCACCAACTTCGTTTGCTCTCAATTGTGATTCATATCCCAATCTTGGATAGCACGTCACAATGGCACCTATTGTTTTACCACCACACAAATATAGAGTCCCCTACGGAGAGTCTGGCTTTGGTGCATTCCACAAAGGAAGTCACCAGATAGAGGCTCGGGTGCCAACTTCTATAGTTGGGTTTTTAACTCCTGAAGTTCAATAGGAGCTATTCAATATGGAGTTTTAGAAATGGGCTTTGTACCGGGTTCAAGGTCAATAAAGAATTCAACTTCACGTTCTGGGGGTAGACCAGGAAGTTCTTCAGGAAATACATCGGGAAATTCTCTAACAATAGAAATATCATTCAAATCTGACGTATTTTTGTTCAAGTCCATAACATGGGCTAAGAAAGCTTGACATCCGTTTTTCAATAAACGAATAGCTTTGTGGCTTGATATGACAGTGACTGATTTTAGTGGTTTAGTAGTTTAAATTCGTATGACAGGTTGGTTAGGAATATGAAAACTAACAACCTTACGAAAACAATCAATTTTAGCATGATGAGTGGTTAACCAATCAATTCCTAAAATCACATCAAAAGCAAGTATCTTTAAAGAGATAAGATCAACAGGTAATGTGATAGTGCCAACTTGGATCATGTAAGATTTATAAACTATAGATGTAACGAAGGTTTCACCCAACGGAGTTTCAACAGATAAGTTAAAGTCCAATTTCTCCGGAGTCAAGTTTAAACGTTGAGCACAAGCAGGAGGGATAAAAGAATGGGTAGAACCGGTATCTAGTAAAGTATAAACTTCGCAAGAATTCAAGATTAGCTTACCCGTGATCACCTCGTTCGGGTTTCTCGCGTTTTGGCCAGTCACGATAAACGCCCTTCCAGGAACCGCTGATTTCGACTTATCCGGGATAACTTTTGGAGTCACCATCCCCGCTGAACTTGGTTTTGTTACAGAACACTCTCGAGCTATATGACCCTCCTTTCCATGGTTATAACATACCTTGGATTGTTGTGGGCAGTTTGGGCTGATATGTCCCTCTTTCCCACATTTGTAACATACGACCGGTGGTCGTTCTCCTCCCCTAGAAACAGTTGATGTTTGTGCTGACGTCTTCACGTTATCATTGTTGTACCTTCTCTTCTTGAAATCTCTTCCCGACTCGCTCCTTCTATTATCACGACCACGATTACCACCAGAGTGGTTACCGCTTTTGTCCGAATGTTTTTCTCCCTGCTGGTTTTCATTGCTTCGATGACTGCCACCACCGGTATGACCCTGGTTGTGGTCCCTCGGTTGCACATACTCATTATCTCGCTCTAATAATTGAGCCCTGTTTACAACATCTGAATATAAAGAAAATTTATGAGACATAAGATATTGCCGAATCTCGGGTTTTAGACCTCTCAGAAACATCCTTATCATTCGTTCCTCAATTTTGACCAAATGAGGTGCAAACCTGGATAACTCTGCAAACTTCGCCTCGTACTGGGACACCGTCATGTTGTTTTGTTCCAGTCTGATAAACTCCACCTCCTTCATATGACGAATACTTTCAGGAAAGTACTTGTCATTGAACAGTTTTTGAAATGTTTCCCAGGACATGTTGAGTGCGTCAGGCTGGGTACGCTTCACAGACTCCCACCAGTAGTCTGCCTCACCGCGGAACATAAAAGTGGCGAATGGAACCTTCTGTTCCTCCGTGCATCCCAAGACATCGAATATCTTGGTAATTTGCTTGACCCACGTTTCCGCCATGATCGGATCCGGCTTTCCCTTAAATTCTGGTGGTCCCAATTCTTTGAACTGCTTAGCTGTGACAAATCGTGCGTTGTTATCATTTCCACCCGTATTCTGCACACGAGTCTCCCTCGTCTGATTTTGCATGAACTGCAAAAAGCTCCTAAACATTCCATCATTCATCGTTTGCTCAGTAACATTGTTTACAGGAGGAATATTGCCTTCCTGTTGCACGTTCTCCTAGGTGGTGATCAAAGGTGTCTCCACGGTTTGATTTACTCCATTATTAACGTTCTCAGCTGCCATTCTTAAATACTGCCATAAAACAAGGGTTACTAGTCATGTCATATATTATCCCTATACTCTGACCGACCAAATAAACACCAAACAAACTTAGTCAGGTCATACTAGCGAACGAATTCCCCGTCTCTCCCCTCCTAGTTCTTGTCTCACATCTCAGCCAGGGATCATATCCCTCAGCTTTGATACCAACTGTGACGCCCCCAAAATAGGTATACAACACCTATTCTGAGTCGCCAAATACATGGTACAGAAAGCAAACTACAACTTCAATAATACAATTGTCGTGCAAAATAGGACAACACATACTGTGAGTTTAAATACAAATATTGTCTTCTGGACAATATCCACACTCAAATAAATCCTCATTACAATTATTCAAATACTATTTTACAGAAATAGTAAGGACTGCTAAAACATCTTTCTAGAAACATCACTCCATACCCCGACTAGATCCTGCTATGTTCTCACCTCATGAGAAGAAAAATGGAACAAAAAGGGAAATGGTGAGCTCAACTAGCCCAGTAAAGAATATTATGACTAAGATAATATACAACAAATTATCATTAGTCTTCAACAGGGAAAAATCTGATAGAATATAATCGACAACAAGTTTTAGATCAACAACTGCAGCAGAAACAACAAACCATTAGAAGAGTCAAGTAGAGAAAGAATTCTACTATCTTCTAAGATTTAAAAGTCCATCATCAATATTTTATCCCTGTAACATCAGTTAATAATCATCTTTATCCGCCAAAGATATTCATCAAGTAATCATACATCTTTGCACTACAGGCCAAAGATATTCAGCAATATCATCATTTAGGACTGAGGACGATAAAAAATATCTTAAAGAGAACGAATCCAGTGAGACAGAAGGACAAAAATTAGGGATTCGTATAATACTTCAATAATACTTCATAATAATCAATTGTGAAGCGGAATTTAAAAATAAAGATCAAAATATGGATACAATCAAAGATAGTAACCATAATAGACATCTTGGACAAAAAGGGAAAATTTTATTTTTCGGTGAATAGTGCCGTATTCGTGAATAGTACCGTATACGTGAATAGTGCCGCATACGTGAATAGTAACCCCGACACAAAAAGTTCTAAATTTGATAAAAACTCATATCAATATTTCAGCATAATGATATTGAAGAAACTAATATCATTAAGAAGAAAATAATATCCCTTACTTCAAAATATCAGTACTTCTGGTCGAAATACCGGTATAAGGCTGAAAGAAACTTACTCTGATGAATAGAAACTCTCAAAGTATCTAAATACTCACAAAATACAATCAATAATCTAGAGAGAGAAAGAGAGAAAACTTGTTTCTGGTGTGATTTTCAATTCTAACTTAGCCCTCTATTTATAGGAAAATGTTAGCACACCGAAGTAGACTTAACCTGCAACCTGATGGCTTTACCTGCTACTATTCCCACCCACCACATTTGAATAAAAATCTCAACACATTTCTTCACCAACCAAGAGTGGGGCCCACCAATTCTAGAATTTTCCATCAAAATAATAAACTCTGAAAATTCAACAATTTCTGAACCAGTCATCTTGTAAAATTCATAATAAATCATACGTTCATTTTTAACGGTTCAAAATTTGTGGACATATACTCAACTTATATATGTATAACATATCCAAATATTACCACGATCCAACGGTCGGATTAAAAATTATAACCCCAGCAAAATATCTCAAAAACCCTAATTTTTAATACCTCCATTCCGACAAAAATACTGATAAAAACCTCAACATTAACTCCTTCATTTTTAACCACAAAAATATATCCCTTACTTATATCCACATAAAATAAATATTTTCTTATCATATGAATCAATAATTAATTATTCACAAATAATATTACAGAATCACATTTATGACAACCAGGCCGTTCCCAAGAAAGAGGGGGCTTTCCAAAAAGGATTTCTCCTTACTGGCGCGCAATTAGATGACCAAACCTCTCCTTAGACAGAACTTTCTAGACATTGCCAATAATGTTATCTAATAATATTATTCAAATAATATGAATTATTGATCTGATAATAGAAAATACTGTGCAGCAACAATTATTGAAACAACAATAATATAAAATATCAACGCAACAATTATTGAATCAATAAAATAAAATATTGAACAATAACTACTGTAACAATTATTGAGTAGTGCCTTCTTACGTAAGAATAAATAATTGGTGCAATACCGTGTGCTACTGTATTTTAACCACCGGGTATTCCAACAGTATTAACGGTAACAACTACGTCGTTATTTATAAACAACTTATACTTGTCGTTTTTTTCATCCAATCGCTTTCCGTTATGGGGCCCACACAAGGCTGCGCCGTCGTACAAATATTTCCCGACAGCAAGAATATTCCACGACCAAACGAATATTCCCCGACAAAATGAATATTTTATAACCACTTGCTTATTTTGCAAAATTTGCACATTACACCCATGACCAAAGTATTATATCAAATTAACCCCTTATTATTCACACTAATATTTAGAGAAAATTTGATTTTATTCATTAATAAGTTGGGGTCTTACATTGGTCGATTATGATTTTTGTTGTTTTTAAGTTGTTATGTGTAGCTTGTAATGTGATCTTTAATCTGCAAAATGAATCAGGGTCATTTGATGTCTAGAATGGAAGTTATTAATGGTCAAATACCGTTGACCGGCATTGACCGGAAGAAATTTGGGTAGCCCAAATTATGCCCAGATCGGCCTGACAGTATGTTTGTGTGACTAGATCTGTCAGGTTTTGCAAGTTATGTTGATGTTGTTGTAATTCATGTGTAGCCTGTTTCTATGACTATAGATCCATGACTTTAGATCGTGTAGATAATCATCAAGTAGATTGTAGCAAGTGGTCAAAGTAGGCCACTCGCAGTGACTTAGCTTTTTTGGGAATTTCCAGAAACTGAAAGGGGCTTATTTCTGGCAAGGTTTGACCAGGTTGGATCTAATGATTCTGTTGATGTTATGGTAATGTTTTGTGATAGATCTCTTAAGTTACATGTTGTCTACAAGCTATAACTTTTAGATCACAAAAACAGCACTTAGATCACAAGTTGTGGAAGCCCAAAGATGCATACTCGAACTGTTCTTCATTTATGGGCAACCCAAAATTGAAGAACTGTCTCTGACAGCTACTTTAGGCTCTTATATCTTCTATGTTATGCATGTTATGACTTTGGTTGTTGTTGGATCTTATAGTGTTGCACTTGTACTACAACCTCCAGTCAGTAGATTGCCTAGAAACACATTTATTTGATCAGTGTTCTTGGTCAAACTAAGCCACTTGAAATCTGACATGGTGGTCTTGGTTTTCATGAAGAACACCTATAGCGACGGTTCTGTCGCTATAGGTGGTCTTTAGTGACAGTTTATTTATAAAAATTATATTTTTATTAAATAATTATAGAAAATTAGTTTTTAATTATTAAAAATACAAAATAAATTATTAAAAATTATTTTAAATTCTAAAAATTAATTTTTAATAATTTTTAATATATTTCATAAATATTTAATATTTTTGAAATATAAGAGATATTTAATTTATTTAATTATTATATTAAATAAATTATTTAAAAATAATTTTAATACTTGAAAAATCATTTAAAATTATATTATGATATAAGAAAATATTTTAAGTTATTTTTAATGACTTTTAATAATTTCTGATGAAATTCAATAATAAATTAATATTAATGATATTTAAGTTATTTAATAAATGAATTAAATAAATTATTTTAAAATGAATTTGTTATATTAAAAAAATTATTTTAAATAATAATAATGTATTTAAAAATATTTTAAGTTATAAAATATAACTTTCAATATGTAAAGGTAAATTTCATTAATTAATTATTATTAATGATATTAAAATTGTTTAATAATTATATTAAATAATTTAATTTAAAAATGATTTTAATATTAGAAAAATCATTTTAAATGAAAATAAAGTGTTTAAAAATATTTTAAGTTATAAAATATAACTTTTAATATTTAAAGAATAATTTCATTAATATTTTAATATTAATGATATTAAATTTATTTAATAATTATATTAAATAAATAGTTTAAAAATAATTTTTTTAATTTAAAAATCATTTAAAAATGATATAAATGAATTAAAAATATTTTAAGTTATAATTAATGACTTTAATATTTTGATAAATAGTACATTAATATTTAAATATTAATGATAATTATTTAAAAATAATTTTAATTGTTTTAAAAATCATTTAAGGGTAATATTAATACTTTAAAAATATTCTAAGTTGTTATAAATAACTTTAATATTTTAGAAATGATTTCATTAATAGTTTAATATTGATTAAATATTAATGATAATAGAATTGTTTAATATTTAAATATTTTAAAAATGATTACGATGTTTGAAAATTTATGATAAATTATAATAAATGTTTAAAAATTATTATAAGTCAATTAAAAATAATATGACTGATAATTACAGTTATTGAACTTCGGGATAGAGTCTTAGACTCGATAATTACCCGATAAAGCCGTCGGTACACAGACATGTTTCAGAAATTGATCTGGACTTAGATATTTTGTTTGTATAAGTGTTTATTTGTGATTCAATGGTTGTTAAACTTATGTGACAATGTGATTAGGTAATGTGCTGACTGCAATAAGTAGTGCTATGTGTTATAGTATGTGATTCTAATCAGTAAAATGATCTTATTACTGATAGGTTGTTATACAAAAGATAGAACTAAGTTGCGAATTGTATGCAGCGTATCAGGCAAGTATCTTACATTTGCATTTTCTTTATGCAATGGACATGAGTAAGAATATTTCTAAATTATATTATTATTGTACAGATTATTAATCCTATATTATATACGCTCATTGCTTATCAACATGTTAGTATATGGTAATTCAGATAAATATTCTGTTCGTTAATTTCTATAAATGGTTATACAAGTGTCCCCACTTGGATAATCATTGTATTTAATCACATGTTGATACACCTTTGTCAATTACCCGTATATATATATGTTGAATTATAGATTATTGTTGAACAAGATAAATCCTTTGATTTGGAACCCAGACAAGTATGAGCATCCCTCCACGGAAAAACTTTTATGCGCCCAAGGCGGACAGAGTGAACGATACCCTCGTTCTTGCATGTAGTATTGATCAATACAGGGTACAACGGGCTGATCACCCCCGTGCCCGTAAGTTATGATGATTTGTAGAATAATGTCTATTTAACCTTTTCAAAAATGAAAATAATGTTCATAGTATGTCACCTTAACCCTAGTTATAGTCATTACATAGTTTCAAAAATTTGATAGAGAGTTGTTATGTTATTATTATCGGTTCAGATCACTTCACAGCTATTGACTTGTTGTAGAAGGGTAGTACAAAGAAAACATTTAAACTCTTTCAGCTTATATATATATATATATATATATATATATATATATAAAAATATATATATATATAATTAAAACCCTGGCTCTACAACAAGGTGCCAGTGTTGCAGATCCCTACATTTGTAGCACTCATGGAGAAGGCTATTATTGCTGAGGAGGGAAGTGAGGACATGAGCATCTACAACAAGAAGAGGAAGAATAAGGGTAAGGTAGAAGGAGCTGGAATGTAGGAATTAATAGTGGGAGCAGGTGTGAAGATGCAAAGAGGAAGGTGAATAATTTTGGGAATGTTCAGATCAAGCAGGAAGAAGTTAAGAAGCAAGCTGTGCAGTGTAAGACTTGTGGAAAGAACCACTCTAGGGAATGTCTGAAGAGAAAATTTGTATGCTACATGTGCGGGCAGGAGGGCCATATCTCTCCCAACTGCCCCAATCCTAGGATGAATAGTGGGTGTTTTCTGTGTGGATCGACTGAACACAAGTTGAAGGATTGTCCGAAGAGGAGGACGGATACAAGAAGTGTGAATACTGGCACTGGCAGCTGGACTTTAGCAATCACGGGGACTACATCATCAAACCAGCCAACAAAATCAACAGTAAGGGTCTACAACATGACTGTCCAGGACATGATGACAGCTACAAATGGAATTTCAGGTATTATTCGTATAACTTTTATTTTCTTATATACATAATTTTCCTATATGTAGTATATTAATTCTAAAGAAATTTTGAGGGAGGAATTTGAGTTCTTTTAGAAATCAAATTTCCGTTTAATCAGAAAGACAAGCTTTATATAAATAGTTAAAGATCAGTTCTTTCAAAGTATGATCAAGATCTACTTACAATAATTGTGTATGCTATGTACCGTGTTTGTATAGATTTTAAAACGGTGATTCCGGGGACGGAATCTTTATAAGGGAGGGTGAATGTAACGACCCGATATTTTCTATATAAATTAAATCAGAAATTTTGCGTATAAATTTTTTTTATTTTAAGGATGAGGATTTGTACAAGATATTGTGTATATGTATTTATGTGATAAATAAAAATATATTTATTACATGAATATTTATAAATAATTTTATTTTAGAAATATTGATTATTATAAAGTATATTCTTATAATAATTAATATAGTAGAAATGTTTTTATTAATTATTTTCCATGAAAATAATATATGAAATGATTTTCTTTGAATAATCATAATAATTACTTTATTATATGAATTTTAGTACAGATTATTAAGTTAATTATTTTACCTTAATTATTAAGGCTAAATATGGGATAATAAATCAGATATGGAATCCAAACCCTAATTTTAGATTTTTATCAAGGTATGAGAATAATATATAATATTAATTCTTTTGGTTTTTAAGTGCTATAAATATGTACTATATGTACGTATTGAGGATGGTTGGTCAATTATGGTGTATTATGACCAAATCATAGCATTAATTTGTTTAACCCTATTTTTAAATTTAAATGGGAAATTCAAGACTGTTATATAACTGTACATGTGCTATATGATTTATGTTGTGTATTAAATGAATAATTAGGTAAACCTTAATTAAAAATCTAGGAAACCTAATTAATCTTTAGAAAACCCTAATTATAAAAAAAATCTTAATTTCTGAAATCTTAAACCCTAATTTGAAACTCAAATTAGAGTTCAAGATTGATTGGTGATTGTGTTAATGTGATTATAATTGTTAATTAGGAAAACTCTAATAAATCTTGGAAACCCTAATTCTAAAATTAGTAACCCTAATTTGTTAATTTGGTAACCCTAATTTGTTAATTGTAAACTAAATGCTAATTAGTGGACACTAAAACACTAATGTTCATGTATAGTGTAATTAGAAATTAATCATAATTAGAAAACCCTAATTTCAAATTTTTAGAAACTAAAATTTTTATTTTATTTTTATTTTGTGCAAACCCTAAATTAAAAATCCTATAAATAATTTGTGCTAAATTTTAGGGTCAAACGCTAAGGGTCAAACCCTAAGGGTTTGCAAGATTACAAGAATGATATTAAATTTGTGAGCGAAATGACCAAAATACCCCTTTTGCATTATTGAATTTTTGCCAAGTGTTAGAGTTGTTGGAGTTGGTGAACCACTTGGTTGACATTGTGACTTAATTTTTGCCAGAAATTAGCCTCAATTATCAGCCATACATGCATCTAACATTTGTATATAAGGATAGAGAGAGAGAAAATGTCATTTGTTAGGCCATTTTGCTCAAACACCACTACTAGAAAACAGTAAATAGACAACGCGGAAAAAACGTTGTGGTTTCAGTCAGGAAAACGTCGTGGTTAAGTGTCTCATCTATTTGACACCCTTACACAACGTTTTAAAAACGTTATAGTTAAGCACAATACACAACATTTTTTAGGAAAAAAACGTTATAAATTTGTTTTTCAAAAATTAGTAGATGCTTATAAACATTGTAGTAGGTATGATTCCACAACGTTTTCTGAATAAAAACGTTGTAGTTTAGTATATTAGACAACGTTTTTAACCAATTTATACAACATTTTTAAAATGTTGTAGATAAAGAAAAAAAAATATTGTGGTTCACCTATATTACCAATGCACCTGCAATGCCATGATATATAGCTAAAATGTCTAAATTCTCATTTAAATTTAAAACCAAAATGTATCAACCATTCAAAATACATCCCAATAATACCATTTGTTTATAGTTTCAAATGTCTCAAGCATTGATTATGAAATAACATGAATTAAAAAATACAAGTGAAACTAAATTAGTGATATGGCAACACTGAACCTCCTCTTCAATTAGTGATATGGCAACACTGAACCTCCTCTTCATACCTCCACTGTACTTTCCAGCCTGCTTGTCAGCAACTCCTCCACTGAAAATATTAACACTCCTATCAAAATAATGAAATGATTAAACATAAATATATCAAACAAATATACCCAAAACTTCAATAAAATGACTTATACAAACAAAGAAAAATGGTAGGTGCCCCCTGTGTCATCTCTTATTTATCATTCTTCAAGAGACCCACTTGAACCATTTCAAAATAAGTTCATTGCCACATTTACCAAACCCAACAAACTTTCTTTCTAGCATATATGACACATTTCAAATTAGTTGATTGCCACATCTAACAAACCCCAGAAGCATTCTCTCTAGCATATATGATGTACTTAGCAGACAAGCAATCATCTATAGCAATTTCCTTGCACATAGTAGTCATAATGAGTTACATTGATTATAAATCTTGTGATAAGAACAAAAATGATCATATGTGCTGCAAAAAAGGAATAACAATCATAACAACAAAAAGTAAACAAATAATTTCATTATTATTCGGAACTCCAATTCTGGTAATGTGTGTCAAGCAAGGCCTAATAGATTATTTTATGCTTTGACTATATAGAAGAAGGCTGACCTTTCTGAGTGGATCAATTGTCTCTGCCTTCCGTCGATGAAGAAATAGTCCTTAATAAAATTGAGAAGGTAAAACAAGAGGCACTGAAGTTTCTTTTGACCTGGATAAACGAAAATATACTGTTCCTAAATTAAAATGCTTAGATTATAGAAAGTTTACCAAGAGTTCGGCGTCCTTGAGGGTCTTCATCATTAAAAGCCTGAACACTAACCTATTAATTTGACAGATAACATCAATCAATATGGTATACAACAATTATTTGAATTGGGAAATGCTCTTCAAAATACGATATTTACATAACCAGTTGTTCTCTACATACCTTCCATAAAGAACCAGCATAAAATACTTCTGGAGAGTGCTTCACTTGGCCATCACTGAGCCTGTGTACGTCTTCAAATTCAACCCTGTAGAACCAGTAAATAATTGCCATGCGATAATCAATGGCTTCGTTCTGGCTAGCAGCCGAAGAAGATAAGCTAAAGCGAGTAGTTCATAATTATTCCACATTAAAACTAACAGAAAGACTCAAATATGCCACTAGACTACAAGTTCAATAATGATTATTTATCAACTGCCAAGAAATAGTATACTCAGGAATAGAGCTGAAACTAGCAATTTCCTGTTTTTAGGCAGTCACTTCAAAATAACCAATTTCATCTATTAATGGGGAATGTGGAGCAAATCAACCAAAACTCAGCATTTAAAAACTGCAAGTGTGGCATGGTTTCTGTTTAAATATATCTAATAAGACCAATTACTGGAAGGAAAAAAAACTAAAATTTTTTATATAAAATACTATAACAAGATAATTGGTGATAAAGACAGCCAGAATTATGACTCCCACCAGATGCAAATGCTTATTTAATAGTACACTACCAATTAAATCACTTTCATCAAATACTCAAACATGTACGAAAATTATTGTCCAAGTCCCAACCACATATAATGAACAACAGTTGCTTCTTTCCATAGCCATGATTGTAATTACTCGTTGACAAACAGTAATGAGACTGATGAAACAAAAGATCCCATCAGTTTATTTATAACAACAGCAAAAAAAATACAAATTCCTTGAGACACAGCCTCAGGAGGATATTGGCACATAACTGTGCCAAATAACTTAGTTGTTCACATGTCAGCTTACTTGCAACAGCTAAACCAAGCTGAATTTCAGATCCCAGTAGTTTACTTGTAACAACTAAACCAAGCTGAATTTCAGTTCCCTGAAAATGTGATACAGGAAAAACAATCGCCAATTTTCCTTTGAGCAGCCAAGTAAGAGTAAGAAAAGATAATTATAACTTGAGTAATTCTTTTAGGTAGTACATACCTGTGCTAGTGCTTGAATTGAAATAGCCTCCAAAACACCCTCATGCAAATCTTTAGGCAGCTTGCTCCTGGTCACATAATTGAGGTTGATCTTATAGAAAGTGACTAAGAAGAAAAGAAAAACAGATGTTTGAAAAATATTATGTCTGCCTATTTATGTCTTTTCTCAAATTCTCAAAAACAACCTGTACACATAAAATTATTTCTTATCTCAAATTCTCTAAAACATAACTTGAGCATCAATAGAAAAAATAATCGTCAAAACAGATTCATAAGCCCCTTTATAAAAAATTCGAAGTTAAACATCCATTCACTCAAAAGTCACAACAGAAAATCAGTCATTAGAGCAGATTCATCAATAATCAAAACCGAACAGAATAAGAGCAACACATTTTCTGAAGGGAAACA
This sequence comes from Panax notoginseng, assembly GCA_016801055.1. Taxonomy (NCBI): domain Eukaryota; kingdom Viridiplantae; phylum Streptophyta; class Magnoliopsida; order Apiales; family Araliaceae; genus Panax; species Panax notoginseng. Next base: position 217,366,866 of record CM029013.1, on the reverse strand, counting down.
AATAGAGAACAAAACTGCAGTTATGTAATTTGAAGGTAATAGAGAACAACACATTTACTTTTTTATGTAATTTGAGGGGAAACAAATAGAGAACATGCTACTAGTGAAACTAAACTGTAGTTATGTAATTTGAATGGAAACTGCATATGCACGAATTAGAGGAACTAAAATTAGCAGAAACTACTAGTGAAGGAGCAAAAATAAAATTAAGAAAATTGAGAGAAATCCAAAAAAAATAAAGGAAGTAATTCTTGCCTGGTTGTCGTTTACAGCATCTGCAGTCCGTTTCTTCACATCTGACAGTTTATTCGATAAATTTCAAAATTTATTGGAAAAAATGAAAAGCATATGCACGAATTAGAGGAAGAGGGAGGAATAAAAGTTACCAGGTTGAGAGGAGGTAAGATCAGAGAAGCGATTAAAAATATGATGTAACTGCCCCTCGACAGCATCCCCGAACTCTGGTACTCTGATGGTTCCGTTTGGCGTCCCCGTTCGGAGAAGAGAAAAGTTATGACAAAAAATTAGAGGAGAAAATTGGTTATCAAACCAAACACGAACTGAACCAAACATATCGGTGGCTTTGAACTTTACCATTTTCGTCGGTGGCCATGTCGGATTCAAGGGTTTGAATCGAAACCAAGGGGCGAGCAGCGGGGACGGCTGGTTATGGAGGTAGGGAGTGAGAGGGAAGAGAGGCTAGCTAGGGTTTTTGTTACAAAGACTAATTCTATTCTCGCGTTAACAAGGGATAGATTACTTTCGCCTTTTTTTTTTGGCTCCGTGTTTTTTTACAAAGATAACGTTTTTTTAAAAAAACGTTATCTAATTAAAATCAAAAAATTACCTTTTTAAATAGATAACGTTTTTGCATATATATCTACAACGTTTTAAAAAAAACGTTGTGGAAAAAAATACCACAACGTTTTTATAAAAAACGTTGTCTTTTAAGCGTTGTCTATTTAGTATTTTGTAGTAGTGCAACCAACCAATCCTCTCTCTCACTAAAACCCACGAAATTATATAGTTTATCAGTCACATAATCAAGCCCCACGAACACCATAACCAAATCAAAAGCCTAGAATCAAAGACTGATCATAGAAGGTATAAAACCCTAGCTTGATTTCTGTCCAATTTTTTGTTGTTTGATGTTTGAAATTTTTGTTAAAACATGTTGGTTATAGTGTCGAATGATGATCTGGGTTACTATATATTGAATCCATAACATCTAGAGGCTTGGATTTGAGTTTTTGCAAAATTTGGAAAAAAAATTAAACTGTGGTCTGACAACAAATGTCAGTGGCCACAGATCTTTGGTCGATTATGATTTTTGTTGTTTTTAAGTTGTTATGTGTAGCTTGTAATGTGGTCTTTAATCTTCAAAATGAATCAGGGTCATTTGATGTCTAGAATGGAAGTTATTAACGGTCAAATATCGTTAACCGGCATTGACCGAAAGAAATCTGGGCAGCCCAAATTATGCCTAGATCGGCCTGACAGTATGTTTGTGTGACTAGATCTGTCAGGTTTTGCAAGTTCTGTTGATGTTGTTGTAATTCATGTGTAGCCTGTTTCTCTAACTATAGATCCATGACTTTAGATCGTGTAGATAATCATCAGGTAGATTGTAGCAAGTGGTCAAAGTAGGCCACTCGCACTGACTTAGCTTTTCTGGGAATTTCCAAAAACTGAAAGGGGCTTATTTCTGGCAAGTTTTGACAAGGTTAGGTCTAATGATTCTGTTGATGTTATAGTAATGTTTTGTTATAGATCTCTTAAGTTACATGTTGTCTACAAGTTGTAACTTTTAGATCACAAAAATAACACTTAGATCACAAGTTGTGGAAGCCCAAAGATGCATACTCGAACTGTTCTTCATTTCTGGGCAACCCAGAATTGAAGAACAGCCTCTGACAGCTACTTTAGGCTCCTATATCTTTTATGTTATGCATGTTATAACTTTGGTTGTTGTTGGATCTTATAGTGTTGCACTTGTGCTACAACCTCCAGCCAGTAGATTGCCTAGAAACACATTTATTTGATCAATGTTCTTGGTCAAACTAAGTCACTCGAAATCTGACATGGTGGTCTGAGTTTTCATGAAGAACACGAAGAACACCTAGAACACCTATAGCGACAGTTCTGTCGCTATAGGTGGTCTTTAGTGACAGTTTATTTATAAAAATTATATTTTTATTAAATAATTATAGAAAATTAGTTTTTAATTATTAAAAATATAAAATAAATTATTAAAAATTATTTTAAATTCTAAAAATTAGTTTTTAATAATTTTTAATATATTTCATAAATATTTAATATTTTTGAAATATTAGAGGTATTTAATTTATTTAATTATTATATTAAATAAATTATTTAAAAATGATTTTAATACTTAAAAAATTATTTAAAATTATATTATGATATAAGAAAATATTTTAAGTTATTTTTAATGACTTTTAATATTTTGTGATGAAATTCATTAATAAATTAATATTAATGATATTTAAGTTATTTAATAAATAAATTAAATAAATTAATTAAAAATAATTTTGTTATATTAAAAAAATCATTTTAAATAATAATAAGGTATTTAAAAATATTTTATGTTATAAAATATAACTTTTAATATTTAAAGGTAAATTTTATTAATTAATTATTATTAATGATATTAAAATGGTTTAATAATTATATTAAATAATTTAGTTTAAAATTAATTTTAATATAAGAAAAGTCATTTTAAATAAAAATAAATTGTTTAAAAATATTTTAAGTTATAAAATATAACTTTTAATATTTACAAAATAATTTTATTGCTAATTTGATATTAATGATATTAATTTAATATTAAATGATACTAAATTTTTTTAAGAATTATATTAAATAAATAGTTAAAAACGATTTTATTAATTTAAAAATCATTTAAAAAAGATATAAATGAATTAAAAATATTTTAAGTTATAATTAATGACTTTTAATATTTTGATAAATAGTACATTAATATTTAAATATTAATGATAATTATTTAAAAATAATTTTAATTGTTTTAAAAATTATTTAAGGGTAATATTAATACTTTAAAAATATTATAAGTTATTATAAATAACTTTAATATTTTGGAAATGATTTCATTAATAGTTTAATATTGATTAAATATTAATGATAATAGAATTGTTTAATATTTAAATCATTTAAAAATGATTCCGATATTTGAAAATTTATGATAAATTATAATAAATGTTTAAAAATTATTATAAGTCAATTAAAAATAATATGACTGATAATTACAGTTATTGAACTTCGGGATAGAGTCTTAGACTCGATAATTACCCGATAAAGCCGTCGGTACACCGACATGTTTCAGAAATTGATCTGGACTTAGATATTTTGTTTGTATAAGTGTTTATTTGTGATTCAATGGTTGTGAAACTTATGTGACAATGTGATTAGGTAATGTGCTGACTGCAATAAGCAGTGCTATGCGTTATAGTATGTGATTCTAATCAGTAAAATGATCTTATTACTGATATATTGTTATGCAAAAGATAGAACTAAGTTGCGATTTGTAAGCAGCGTATCAGACAAGTATCTTACATTTGCATTTTCTTTATGCAATGGACATGAGTAAGAATGTTTCTAAATTATATTATTATTGTACAGATTATTAACCTTATATTATATACGCTCGTTGCTTATCAACATGTTAGTATATGGTAATGCAGATATATATTCTGTTCGTTAATTTCTATAAATGGTTATACAAGTGTCCCAACTTGGATAATCATTGTATTTAATCACATGTTGATACACCTTTGTCAATTACCTGTATATATATATATATATATATATATATATATATATATATATATGTTGAATTATAGATTATTGTTGAACAAGATAAATCCTTTGATTTGGAACCCAGCCAAGTATGAATATCCCTACACGGAAAAACTTTTATGCGCCCAAGGCGGACAAAGTGAACGATACCCTCGTTCTCGCATGTAGTATTGATCAATGCAGGATACAACGGGCTGATCACCCCCGTGCCCGTAAGTTATGACGATTTGCAGATTAATTTCTATTTAACCTTTTCGAAAATAAAAATAATGTTCATAGTATGTCACCTTAACCCTAGTTATAGTCATTACGTAGTTTCAAAAATTTGATAGAGAGTTGTTATGTTATTATTATCGGTTCAGATTACTTCACAGCTATTGACTTGTTGTAGAAGGGTAGTACAAAGAAAATATTTAAACTTTTTCAGCTTATATATATATATATATATAATTGTTATTACTTGCTGGGCACTAAAATACTCATCCTTGCTTAATTTAAATATTTTCAGTTAAGTGTGAACAACTAGAGAGCTCGACTAAGAACAAAGGAAAGGAAAAGGTTGCTAAATGAACGCAAATGCTATTGTTATGTAATAGATGATTTTATTAAGACAAGTATGATATATATTATCTATCATGGGTTGTAATGAATGTTAAAAGGTCACGTACTTGGGATTCAGACTCTGATAAATATGTAAATTAAGTTGATCTTTATATTATTGTTATTATTATTAGTATTATTCTGCTCATAGAAATGGTATCATGAAGCACTGAGTTCGGGTTTCAAGTACCCAGATTTGGGGGGGCTTTATAGGTTGGTATCAGAGCTTAGGGTTAAAAATCTTAGGTGGGCTAGACCTTAGTCTATAACCTTAAAACAGAGGGAAACGTTAAAAATATAATTAACTCATATAGAGTTTAAAAAGAGATGAATTGAATAAATTCATCGTCAAACAAAATAAAAGATAACTTATATAAAACTATTATTTGCTGTGTGTATATATTATATGTTAATCAGGATAATTTATGTGTGTAGATGTATGGTGGAAAAGGCTTGTTATATGCTTATTGCATGAAGAAGGATCAAATCCATACACCCGAGCTAATATCGAAGCCAATAACTGAAATAGAGGCTCATAATGAAACCAACTCGGACGAGGTAGTTATCGTGGAAAATGTAGTACCAGATCCGAAAATGGTGGAGCTGACAGATAGTGATTCAGACACTAAAGTTGAAGCTGATCAAGCATCAACGGAAGTGTATGATCTGAGGAACAAAGTTTCTTTTCTAGAAAGGTTGTGGGAAATAGAAAAGCTGTTGAATAGTCAGTTGCGTCAAGCGTTAATAGAAATAATGGAAGAACAAGATAAGCTTAAAATCCAAATTGATCAGATGGAAGCCACAAGTAACACATCGTGTGCAGCTCCGAGCAAGAAGGGGAAAAGAAAGATGGAAGACCACGACTTAGGAAAATTCGATAAGAAGAAAGGGAAAAGAATATGTTATCATGAAGGACATACTACTCTGTACTGTCCTGACTACAAACCAGGATCATATTTTATCTGTGGGATAGAAGGTCATCAGGCGAAAAGTTGTCCAAGGAAAAAGGCATAGCGAATAGGTAGTATAAGTTTTGTGTTGTGGGTGTGTTTAATGTAATATATAGGATAAGTATGTCTATGTAAGTTAATGTTCCCAACTTTTGTATTAATTAAGTTTATAAATCCCGACTTTTGTAGTCACAGAGGGATATCTGATGTTTAAAGCAGTATGTGCTATGCTATGTAAAATATTCGCTAAATGAATATGAATCTATGTTTGAGTAATGAAACAAATTTAATATGATAAACTTATGCGATAAGGTTTAGAATGTAAGTTAAATTCATGATTTTATTTAATCAACTAATGCCGCCAAGACGTCAAACTCGAAATCAAAGGGCAGAAGAATCTGTCAATAACGTTGAGGGACAACAACAAGCAGACCCGATGCTGCACTTTGCAAACATGGTAGCACAAGCTATGCAGTAAGGGATGCCAGCCACAGGGAACCAGCCGGACAACCGTTTAGCAAACTTCAAAGATTTTAAGGCTGTAGGACAGCCAGAATTCAAAGGTACAACTAACCTTGTTGAGGCCCATACTTGGGTTAAAGGAATTAAAAAAGCATTCATGATAGCTAGGGTAGCTGAGGGGCAGAAGACTGCTTTTGCCACCTATATGATGAAGGGTGAGGCAAAGTTTTGGTGGGAAGCGGATCAGACAAGGGCAGGAGAAGGTGCAGTTACTTGGGATAGGTTCAAAACTTTATTTTTCAAAAACTATTTTTCATCTAGTATGCAGGCTAGGATGGATGTGAAATTTTTAGAATTGAAGCAGGAGAATATCACGGTGTCCGAATATGCTGCCAAATTTAATGAGTTAGTTAGGTTTGCCTTGCCTCAAGTTGATATGGAGGCTAAAACAGCGAAAAGGTTTGAGCTGGGGTTAAAACCCTGGCTCTACAATAAGGTGGCAGTGTTGCAGATCCCTACATTTGCAGCACTCATGGAGAAGGCTATTATTGCTGAGGAGGGAAGTGAGGCCATGAGCATCTACAACAAGGAGAGGAAGAATAAGGGTAAGGTAGAAGGAGCTGGGAAGGTAGGAATTAATAGTGGGAGCAGGAGTGGAGATGGAAAGGGGAAGGTGAATAATTTTGGGAATGTTCATATCAAGTAGGAAGGAGCTAAGAAGCCAGCTGTGCAGTGTAAGACTTGTGGAAAGAACCACTCTAGGGAATGTCTGAAGGGAAAATTTGTATGCTATAAGTGCGGACAGGAGGGCCATATCTCTCCCAACTGCCCCAATCCTAGGATGAATAGTGGGTATTTTCTGTGCGGATCGACTGAACACAAAAGGATTGTCCGAAGAGGAGGACGGACACAAGAAGTGTGAATACTGGCACTGGCAGCTGGACTTTAGCAATCACGGGGCCTACATCATCAAACCAGCCAACAAAATCAACAGCAAAGGTCTACAACATGACTGTCCAAGACGTGATGGCAGCTGGAAATGGGATTTAAGGTATTATTCGTATAACTTTTATTTTCTTATATACATATTTTCCTATATATAGTATATTAATTCTAAAGAAAATTTGAGGGAGGAATTTGAGTTCTTTTAGAAATCAAATTTTCGTTTAATCAAAAAGACAAGCTTTATGTGAATAGTTAAAGATCAGTTCGATCAAAGTATGATCAAGATCTACTTACAATGATTGTGTATGCTATGTACCGTGTATGTATAGATTTTAAAACGGTGATTCCGGGGATGGAATCTTTATAAGGAAGGGTGAATGTAACTACCCGATATTTTCTATATAAATTAAATCAGAATAAATTTTTTTTATTTTAAGGATAAGGATTTGTACAAGATATTATGTATATGTATTTATGTGATAAATATAAATATATTTATTACATGAATATTTACAAATAATTTTATTTTAGAATTATTGATTCTTATAAAGTATATTCTTATAATAATTAATATAGTAGAAATGTTTTTATTAATTATTTTCCATGAAAATAATATATGAAATGATTTTCTTTGAATAATCATAATAATTACTTTATTATATGAATTTTAGTACAGATTATTAAGTTAATTATTTTACCTTAATTATTAAGGCTAAATATGGGATAATAAATTAGATATGGAATTCAAACCCTAATTTTGGATTTTTATCAGGGAATGAGAATAATATATAATATTAATTATTTTGGTTTTTCAGTGCTATAAATATGTACTATATGTACATATTGAGGATGGTTGGTCAATTATGGTGTATTATGACCAAACCATATCATTAATTTGTTTAACCCTATTTTTAAATTTAAATGGAAAATTCAAGACTGTTATATTACTGTACATGTGCTATATGATTTATGTTGTGTATTAAATGATTAATTAGGTAAATCTTAATTAAAAATCTAGGAACCTTAATTAATCATTAGAAAACCCTAATTATAAAAAAAATCCTAATTTTTAAAATCTTAAACCCTAATTTGAAACTCAAATTAGAGTTCAAGATTGATTGGTGATTGTGTTAATGTAATTATAATTGTTAATTAGGAAAACTCTAATAAATCTTAGAAACCCTAATTCTAAAATTAGTAACCCTAATTTGCTAATTTGGTAACCCTAATTTGTTAATTGTAAGCTAAATGCTAATTAGTGGACACTAAAATACTAATGTTCATGTATAGTGTAATTAGAAATTAACCATAATTAGGAAACCCTAATTTCAAATTTTTAGAAACTAAAATTTTTATTTTATATTTATTTTGTGCAAACCCTAAATTGAAAATCCTACAAATAATTTATGCTAAATCTTAGGGTTAAACCTTAAGGGTCAAACCCTAAGAGTTTGCAAGATTACAAGAATGACATTAAATTTGTCAATAAAATGACCAAAACACCCCTCTTGATTTATTGAATTCTTGCCAAGTGTTAGAGTTGTCGGAGTTGGTGAACCACTTGGTTGACATTGTGACTTAATTTTTGCCAGCAATTAGCCTCAATTATCAGCCATACATGCATCTAACATTTGTATATAAGGATAGAGAGAGAGAGAAAATGTCATTTGTTAGGCCATTTTGCTCAAACACGCAACCAATCCTCTCTCTCACTAAAACCCACGAAATTATATGGTTTATCAGTCACATAATCAAGCCCCACGAACACCATAACCAAATCATAAGCCTAGAATCAAAGATTGATCATAGAAGGTATAAAACCCTATCTTGATTTCTGTCCAATTTTCTGTTGTTTGATATTTGAAATTTTTCTTAAAACATGTTGGTTATAGTGTCTAATGATGATCTGGGTTACTATATATTGAATCCATAACATCTAGAGTCTTGGATTTGAGTTTTTACAAAATTTGGAAAAAAAATTAGACTGTGGTCTGACAACAAATGTCAGTGGCCACAGATCTTTGGTCGATTAAGATTTTTGTTGTTTTTAAGTTGTTATGTGTAGCTTGTAATGTGGTCTTTAATCTGCAAAATGAATCAGGGTCATTTGATGTCTAGAATGGAAGTTATTAACGGTCAAATACCGTTGACCGGCATTGACCGGAAGAAATCTTGGCAGCCCAAATTATGCCCAGATCGGCCTGACAGTATATTTGTGTGACTAGATCTGTCAGGTTTTGCAAGTTCTGTTGATGTTGTTATAATTCATGTGTAGCCTGTTTCTCTAACTATAGATCCATGACTTTAGGTCGTGTAGATAATCATCAGGTAGATTGTAGCAAGTGGTCAAAGTAGGCCACTCGCACTGACTTAGCTTTTCTGGGAATTTCTAGAAACTAAAAGGGGCTTATTTCTGGCAAGGTTTGACCAGGTTGGATCTAATGATTCTGTTGATGTTATGGTAATGTTTTGTGATAGATCTCTTAAGTTACATGTTGTCTACAAGCTGTAACTTTTAGATCACAAAAACAACATTTAGATCACAAGTTGTGGAAGCCCAAAGATGCATACTCGAACTGTTCTTCATTTCTAGGCAACCCAGAATTGAAGGACAGCCTCTGACAGCTTCTTTAGGCTCTTATATTTTCTATGTTATGCATGTTATGACTTTGGTTGTTGTTGGATCTTATAGTGTTGCACTTGTACTACAACCTCCAGTCAGTAGATTGCTTAGAAACACATTTATTTGATCAGTGTTCTTGGTCAAACTAGTTTAAAAATGATTTTATTAATTTAAAAATCATTTAAAAAGGATATAAATAAATTAAAAATATTTTAAGTTATAATTAATGACTTTTAATATTTTGATAAATAGTACATTAATATTTAAATATTAATGATAATTATTTAAAAATAATTTTAATTATTTTAAAAATCATTTAAGGGTAATATTAATACTTTTAAAATATTCTAAGTTATTATAATTAACTTTAATATTTTGGAAATGATTTCATTAATAGTTTAATATTCATTAAATATTAATGATAACAGAATTGTTTAATATTTAAATCATTTAAAAATGATTTCGATGTTTGAAAATTTATGATAAATTATAATAAATGTTTAAAAATTATTATAAATCAATTAAAAATAATATAACTGATAATTACAGTTATTGAACTTCGGGATAGTCTTAGACTCGATAATTACCCTATAACGCCGTCGGTACACCGACATATTTCAGAAATTGATCTAGACTTAGATATTTTGTCTGTATAAGTGTTTATTTGTGATTCAATAGTTGTTAAACTTATGTGACAATGTGATTAGGTAATGTGCTGACTGCAATAAGCAGTGCTATGTGTTATAGTATGTGATTCTAATCAGTAAAATGATCTTATTACTGATAGGTTGTTATACAAAAAATAGAACTAAGTTGCGAATTGTATGCAGCGTATCAGGCAAGTATCTTACATTTGCATTTTCTTTATGCAATGGACATGAGTAAGAATATTTCTAAATTATATTATTATTGTACAAATTATTAACCCTATATTATATACGCTCATTGCTTATCAACATGTTAGTATATGGTAATTCAGATATATATTCTGTTCGTTAATTTCTATAAATGGTTATACAAGTGTCCTCACTTGGATAATCATTGTATTTAATCACATGTTGATACACCTTTGTCAATTACCCGTATATATATATGTTGAATTATAGATTATTGTTGAACAAGATAAATCCTTTGATTTGGAACCTAGCCAAGTATGAACATCCCTATACGAGAAAACTTTTATGCGCCCAAGGCGGACAGAGTGAACGATACCCTCGTTCTTGTATGTAGTATTGATCAATGGAGGGTACAACGGGTTGATCACCCCCGTGCCTGTAAGTTATGACGATTTGCAGATTAATTTCTATTTAACCCTTTCAAAAATGAAAACAATGTTCATAGTATGTCACATTAACCCTAGTTATAGTCATTACGTAGTTTCAAAAATTTGATAGAGAGTTGTTATGTTATTATTATCGGTTCAGATTACTTCACAGCTATTGACTTGTTGTAGAATGGTAGTACAAAGAAAACATTTAAACTCTTTCAGCTATATATATATATATATATATATATATATATATATATATATATATATATATATATATATATATATATATATAATTGATATTACTTGATGGGTACTCGAATGCTCATCCTTGCTTAATTTAAATGTTTTTAGCTAAGTGTGAACAACCAGATAGCTCTGTGAAGAACAAAGGGAAGGTTGCTGAATGAACGCAAATGCTAATGTTATGTAATAGTTGACTTTATTAAGACAAATATGATATACATTATCTATCACGGGTTGTAATGAATGTTTAAAGGTCACGTACTTGGGATTCAGACTCTGATAAATATGTAAATTAAGTTGATCTTTATATTATTGTTATTATTATTAATATTATTCTGCTCATAGAAATGGTATCGTGAAGCACTGAATTCGAGTTTCAAGTACCTGGATTTGGGGGGGCTTTACAGGTTGGTATAAGAGCTTAGGGTTAAAAACCTTAGGTGGGCTAGACCTTAGGCTATAACCTTAGAACAGAGGGAAACATTGAAAATATAAATAACTCATATTGAGTTTAAAAAGAGATGAATTGAATAAATTTATCGTCAAACAAAATAAAAGATAACTTATATAAAACTATTATTTGCTGTGTGTATATATTATATGTTAATCAGGATAATTTATGTGTGTAGATGTCTAGTGGAAAAGGCTTGTTATATGCTTATAGCATGAAGAAGAATCAAATCCATACACCCGAGCTAATATCGAAGCCAATAACTGAAATTGAGGCTCACAATGAAACCAACTCGGACGAGGTGGTTATCGTGGAAAATGTAGTACCAGATCCTAAAATGGTGGAGCTGACAGATAGTGATTCGGACACTAAAGTTGAAGCTGATCAAGCATCAACGAAAGTGCAGGATCTGAGGAACAAAGTTTTTTCTCTAGAAAGGTTGTGGGAAATAGAAAAGCTGTTGAATAGTCAGTTGCGTCAAGCATTAATAGAAACAATGGAAGAACAAGATAAGCTTAAAATCTAAATTGATTAGATGGGAGCCACAAGTAACACATCGTATGCAGCTTCGAGCAAGAAGGAGAAAAGAAAGATGGAAGACCACGACTTAAGAAAATTCTATAAGAAGAAAGGAAAAAGAATATGTTATCTTTGCGGTTATAAAGGATATACTACTATGTATTGTTCTGACTACAAACCAGTATCACGTTTTATCTGTGGGATAGAAGGTCATCAGGCGAAAAGTTGTCCAAGGAAAAAGGCATAGTGAATAGGTAGTATAAGTTCTGTGTTGTAGGTGTGTTTAATGTAATATATAGGATAAGTATGTCTATGTAAGTTAATGTTCCCAACTTTTGTATTAATCAAGTTTGTAAATCCCGACTTTTGTAGTCACAGAGGGATAACTGATGTTTAAAGCAGTATGTGTTATGCTATGTAAAATCTTCGCTAAATGAATATGAATCTATGTTTGAGTAATGAAACAAATTTAATATGATAAACTTATGCGATAAGGTTTAGAATGTAAGTTAAATTCATGATTTTATTTAATCAGATAATGCTGCCAAGACGTCGAACTCGAAATTGAAGGGCAAAAGAATCTATCAATAACGTTGAGGGACAACAACAAGCAGACCCGATGCAGCACTTTACAAATATGGTAGCACAAGCTATGCGGTAAGGGATGCCAGCCACAGGGAACCAGTCGGGCAACCGTTTAGCAAACTTCAAAGATTTTAAGGCTGCAGGACTGCCAGAATTCAAAGGTACAACTAACCACGTTGAGGCCCAGACTTGGGTTAAAGAAATTGAAAAAGCATTCATGATAGCTAGGGTAGCTGAGGGGCAGAAGATTGCTTTTGCGACCTATATGATGAAGGGTGAGGCAAAGTTTTGGTGGGAAGCGAATCAGACAAGGCAGGAGAAGGTGTAGTTACTTGGGATAGGTTTAAAACTTTATTTTTTGAAAACTATTTTTAATCTAGTATGCAGGCTAGGATGGAGGTGAAATTTTTAGAATTGAAGTAGGAGAATATAATTGTGTCCGAATATGCTGCCAAATTTAATGAGTTAGTTAGGTTTGCCCTGCCTCAAGTTGATACGGAGGCTAGAAAAGCGAGAAGGTTTGAACTAGGTTAAAATCTTGGCTCTACAATAAGGTGGCAGTGTTGTAGATCCCTACATTTGCAGCACTCATGGAGAAGGCTATTATTGATGAGGAGGAAAGTGAGGCCATGAGCATCTACAATAAGGAGAGGAAGAATAAGGGTAAGGTAGAAGGAGCTGGGAAGGTAGGAATTAATAGTGGGAGCAAGAGTGGAGATGGAAAGAGGAAGGTGAATAATTTTGGGAATGTTCAGATCAAGCAGGAAGGAGTTAAGAAGCCAGCAGTGCAGTGTAAGACTTGTGAAAAGAACCACTTTGGGGAATGTCTGAAGGGAAAATTTGTATGCTACAAGTGCTGGCAGGAGGGCCATATCTCTCCCAACTGCCCCAATCCTAGGATGAATAGTGGGTGTTTTATGTGCGGATCGACTGAACACAAGGTGAAGGATTGTCCGAAGAGGAGGACGGATACAAGAAGTGTGAATACGGACACTGGCAGCAGGACATTAGCAATCACGAGGCCTACATCATCAAGCCAGCCAACAAAATCAACAACAAGGGTCTACAGCATGACTGTCCAGGACGTGATGGCAGCTGAAAATGGGATTTCAGGTATTATTCGTGTAACTTTTTTTTCTTATATACATAATTTTCCTATATATAGTATATTAATTCTAAAGAAATTTTGAGGGAGGAATTTGAGTTCTTTTAGAAATAAAATTTTCGTTTAATCAGAAAGACAAGCTTTATGTGAATAGTTAAAGATCAGTTCGATCAATGTATGATCAAGATCTACTTACAATGATTGTGTATGCTATGTACCGTGTATGTATAGATTTTAAAACGGTGATTCCGGGGACGAAATCTTTATAAGGAAGGGTGAATGTAACGACCTGATATTTTCTATATAAATTAAATCAGAAATTTTGCGTATAAATTTTTTTTATTTTAAGGATGAGGATTTGTACAAGATATTGTGTATATGTATTTATGTGATAAATAAAAATATATTTATTACATGAATATTTACAAATAATTTTAATTTAGAATTATATATTATTATAAAGTATATTCTTATAATAATTAATATAGTAGAAATGTTTTTATTAATTATTTTCCATGAAAATAATATATGAAATGATTTTCTTTGAATAATCATAATAATTATTTTATTATATGAATTTTAGTACAGATTATTAAGTTAATTATTTTACCTTAATTATTAAGGTTAAATATAGGAGAATAAATCAGATATGGATTCCAAACCCTAATTTTAGATTTTTATCAAGGTATGAGAATAATATATAATATTAATTCTTTTAGTTTTTCAGTACTATAAATATGTACTATATGTACATATTGAGGATGGTTGGTCAATTATGATGTATTATGACCAAACCATTGCATTAATTTGTTTAACCCTATTTTTAAATTTAAATGGGAAATTCAAGACTGTTATATAACTGTACATGTGCTATATGATTTATGTTGTGTATTGAATGATTAATTAGGTAAACCTTAATTAAAAATCTAGGAACCCTAATTAATCTTTAGAAAACCCTAATTATAAAAAAATCATAATTTCTAAAATCTTAAACCCTAATTTGAAACTCAAATTAGAGTTCAAGATTGATTGGTGATTGTGTTAATGTGATTATAATTGTTAATTAGGAAAACTCTAATAAATATTGGAAATCCTAATTCTAAAATTAGTAACCCTAATTTGCTAATTTGGTAACCCTAATTTGTTAATTGTAAGCTAAATGCTAATTAGTGGACACTAAAACACTAATGTTCACGTATAGTGTAACTAGAAATTAATCATAATTAGAAAACCCTAATTTCAAATTTTTAGAAACTAAAATTTTTATTTTATTTTTATTTTGTGCAAACCCTAAATTGAAAATCCTACAAATAATTTATGCTAAATCTTAGGGTTAAACCCTAAGGGTTTGCAAGATTACAAGAATGACATTAAATTTGTGAGCGAAATGACCAAAATACCCCTCGTACATTATTAAATTTTTGCCAAGCGTTAGAGTTGTTGGAGTTGGTGAACCACTTGGTTGACATTGTGACTTAATTTTTGCCAGCAATTAGCCTCAATTATCAGCCATACATGCATCTAACATTTGTATATAAGGATAGAGAGAGAAAATGTCATTTGTTAGGCCATTTTGCTCAAACACCCAACCAATCCTTTCTCTCACTAAAACCCACGAAATTATATAGTCTATCAGTCACATAATCAAGCCCCACGAACACCATAACCAAATCAGAAGCCTAAAATCAAAGATTGATCATAGAAGGTATAAAACCCTAGCTTGATTTCTGTCCAATTTTTTGTTGTTTGATGTTTGAAATTTTTGTTAAAACATATTAGTTATAGTGTCTAATGATGATCTGGGTTACTATATGTTGAATCCATAACATCTAGAGGCTTGGATTTGAGTTTTTGCAAAATTTGGAAAAAAATTAAACTGTGGTCTGACAACAAATGTCAGTGGCCACAAATCTTTGGTCGATTATGATTTTTGTTGTTTTTAAGTTGTTATGTGTAGCTTGTAATGTGGTCTTTAATCTGCAAAATGAATCAGGGTCATTTGATGTCTAGAATGGAAGTTATTAACGGTCAAATACCTTTGACCGGCATTGACCGAAAGAAATCTGGGCAGCCGAAATTATGCCCAGATCGGCCTGACAGTATGTTTGTGTGACAAGATATGTCAGGTTTTGCAAGTTCTGTTGATGTTGTTGTAATTCATGTGTAGCCTGTTTCTCTAACTATAGATCCATGACTTTAGATCGTGTAGATAATCATCAGGTAGATTGTAACAAGTGGTCAAAGTAGGCCACTCGCACTGACTTAGCTTTTTTGGGAATTTCCAGAAACTGAAAGGGGCTTGTTTCTGGAAAGGTTTGACCAGGTTGGATGTAATGATTCTGTTGATGTTATTGTAATGTTTTGTGATAGATGTGACAAACGAATTTTTTTTTAATTAATTTCTAATATTTATTGAATTAGATAAATATTTTTTGATGACTTAATTATTGGATTAAATAATTAATTAATGCAATTGTGATAGATTAATTTAATTATATGTGTTACATTTATTAAATTAATGTGGGAAATTTTATTATTCGAAGTATGTGATTATGTGAGCTTATTGTATTAAAAGAAATATTTAATAAGCCATGTTATTTTAATTAATGTAATAATTAATTAGAAATTTAATAATTTGACATTATTAATTAATGAGAAAATTTATTTTATGATTATGTGAATTTATGATAGATTATTATATGTTATTTAATTAATTTAAATAAGATATTTGAATTGGGTGTCACATGACTTAAACTATATGATAAAGCTTTATTAAATTAAATGGTTTTATAATATACTCTTGCTAGCCAAACATGGCCTTAGAGGGAGTTGAGAGCACTTACCCATGATGGGTAACTGACCTTAACGCGTCAGTTCAAAGCGTCAGTTCAATTGAATACGGCGTCTTCTTTTTATTTCTTATTATTCCTAAGTCTAGAAAACAAGCAGAGTATATTTCTTAAGAGTTCACAGAGAGAATTGTCAGAGCGAAATTGTGAGTTGTGAAGGAGATTTGAGAGTGATAAATTCTAAATCTACGCTTTATACTCTACAGGGTAATCTCCTCATTCCCAAATTCTAAATTTCATGTATTCAAGTTTTTATAAAAATGGCTTTCAAAGCTTTTGTAAAATCTCGGCGAATTGGGAATTGGTGTTAATGAAATTAAGGATTATTTAGTGTCCTTTTCGCTGAACTCTGTGTTCTTCGTGAACTGGGAGTCGAAGTCTGGAGTCTCGCGCCGCGGCGCCAACTCCAGAACTGAAGTCCCGCGTCGCAGCGCCACCGCGCCACAGCGCCAAGAGTCCGGCCGCAGCGCCATCGCGCCGCAGCGCGAAGGTCATGTATAACAGTGGCGCCGCAGCGCCACTCTCCAGAAAGTTCAAGAATGGGATTTTTTAAAATGTTTAAGCCTAACAATGTGTTAGAGAATTAATGTAATGAACATGTAAACATGTTAGAAGTATAATGTGATGATAAAATAGTTGTTTAACGTGCAAATAACATAATTACATGTGGATTGAATTATTGAATTCATAATTAGATTATTATTCATGAAGTGATATTATGTGGCAGTAAATGTGATAAATTGACTAAGTATAGTCAATAATTAAAGTAAACAAAGAGAATGAGTTTATGATGATTAGTTAAGTTATAATTAACTGGTATTGTGAATGTGAATGGTATGTAGGATTAAATTCAAAGAACGAGTTTAGTTAAAGTGTAATCTACGCATGAGGCAAGTTTCCTAAACTTAAACTCTTAAATTTGAGCAAGTTCCCTAACCCTACTTGTCATTATTGTTCAAGTTTATTATTTACCTTGAATAAATTATCGTTACTATTGTTCAAGTTCAAATGTTATATTAAAGATTGATTATCTTTTCAAAGTATGATTTAGTTATACAATAATTGTTCTATTGTATACTTCTTGAGATTATTATTCAAATTGAATATCATTATTGTTGAACCTTATTAGACTAGTGAAACCTTAATGATTCAACTAGCCCATAGTTGATGAGCGTTCTAAATTTCAGAACCCTTGATGAATTATCCAAACCAAACTTCCTTTGGTGCGGACTCGAATGCCAAACTGAGATGAACAACCATGTATAGGGGATTATTTACGCTTTAGCGTTAAGATATTGTGCACAGTATGGTACTAATGGCTGATCCCCCTAAGTACGAGAAGAAGGTCCATAGTCTTATGACTGTTAAAGGTTTTAAGTATAACCCTTGTTAACCTCGGACATAGTTCAAGGTCTTATGACCCTCAAAATTCTTTTGATTCTTGTTATTCACTATTGATTCAAAAGTTGAGCTTTTATTCAGATGTCTTTGATTTATTCACATGTTATTATACTGTTATTTCATTTTTATACTTGTGGGCATTTGTGCTCACTCTTGCTTAATAATAACATTGCAGTTAAGAACGAAAGAGCTGACGAACCTTCCACTAGTAAGGGCAAGGGCAAAGTTAGCAAATGATGGTGACTTGTTATTGATATGACTTGTTATTTTATATGATGTATTGTTTAAGACTTATTTATTTATAATTCCGCACAGATGTTTAAGGTAAGTTTAACCTGTGATTGTATTACTATTCAGATGTTGTAACCCTATAAAGGGAGGATTTTAATTCTATTTATTGAATGGTTGCAATTGTTACGGGTAGATAGATAGATGCTATTTGTGCAGTGAACACCAAATCCCGTGGAATCGAAGTACCTGGATTTGGGGGTGTCACAATAGATCTCTTAAGTTATATGTTATCTACAAGCTGTAACTTTTAGATCACAAAAATAACACTTAGATCACAAGTTGTGGAAGCCCAAAGATGCATACTCGAACTGTTCTTCATTTCTGGGCAACCCAGAATTGAAGAACAGCCTCTGACAGCTACTTTAGGCTCTTATATCTTATATGTTATGCATGTTATGACCTTGGTTGTTGTTGGATCTTATAGTGTTGCACTTGAACTACAACCTCCAGTCAGTAGATTGCCTAGAAACACATTTATTTGTTTAGTGTGCTTGGTCAAACTAAGCCACTCAAAATCTGACATGGTGGTCTGGGTTTTCATGAAGAACACGAAGAACACTTATAGCGACGGTTCTGTCGCTATAGGTGATCTTTAGTGACAATTTATTTATAAAAATTATATTTTTATTAAATAATTATAGAAAATTAGTTTTTAATTATTAAAAATACAAAATAAATTATTAAAAATTATTTTAAATTCTAAAAATTAGTTTTTAATAATTTTTAATATATTTCATAAATATTTAATATTTTTGAAATATTAGAGGTATTTAATTTATTTAATTATTATATTAAATAAATAATTTAAAAATAATTTTAATACTTGAAAAATCATTTAAAATTATATTATGATATAAGAAAATATTTTAAGTTATTTTTAATGACTTTTAATATTTTGTGATGAAATTCATTAATAAATTAATATTAATGATATTTAAGTTATTTAATAAATGAATTAAATAAATTAATTAAAAATGATTTTATTATATTAAAAAAATCATTTTAAATAATAATAAGGGATTTAAAAATATTTTAAGTTATAAAATATAACTTTCAATATTTGAAGGTAAATTTTATTAATTAATTATTATTAATGATATTAAAATTTTTTAATAATTATATTAAATAATTTATTTTAAAAAAAATTTAATATTAGAAAAATTATTTTAAATGAAAATAAAGTGTTTAAAAATATTTTAAGTTATAAAATATAACTTTTAATATTTACAGAATAATTTCATTAATACTTTAATATTAATGATATTAATTTAATATTAAATGATACTAAATTTATTTAAGAATTATATTAAATAAATAGTTTGAAAATGATTTTATTAATTTAAAAATCATTTAAAAAGGATATAAATGAATGAAAAATATTTTAAGATATAATTAATGACTTGTAATATTTTTATAAATAGTACATTAATATTTAAATATTAATGATAATTATTTAAAAATAATTTTAATTATTTTAAAAATTATTTAAGGGTAATATTAATACTATGAAAATATTCTAAGTTATTATAAATAACTTTAATATTTTGGAAATGATTTCATTAATAGTTTAATATTGATTAAATATTAATGATAATAGAATTGTTTAATATTTAAATCATTTAAAAATGATTCCGATGTTTGAAAATTTATGATAAATTATAATAAATATTTAAAAATTATTATAAGTCAATTAAAAATAATATGACTGATAATTACAGTTATTAAACTTCGGGATAGAGTCTTAGACTCGATAATTACCCGATAAAGCCGTTGGTACACCAACATGTTTCAGAAATTGATCTGAACTTAGATATTTTTTCTGTATAAGTGTTTATCTTTGATTCAATGGTTGTTAAACTTATGTGACAATGTGATTAGGTAATATGCTGACTGTAATAAGCAGTGCTATGTGTTATAATATGTGATTCTAATTAGTAAAATGATCCTATTACTGATAGGTTGTTATACAAAAGATAGAACTAAGTTGCGAATTGTAAGCAGCGTATCAAGCAAGTATCTTACCTTTACATTTTCTTTATGCAATGGACAAGAGTAAGAATGTTTCTAAATTATATTATTATTGTACAGATTATTAACCCTATATTATATACGCTCATTGCTTATCAACATGTTAGTATATGGTAATTCAGATATATATTCTGTTCGTTAATTTCTATACATGGTTATACAAGTGTCCCCACTTGGATAATCATTGTATTTAATCACATGTTGATACACCTTTTGTCAATTACCCGTATATATATATATGTGTATATATATATATATATATATATATATATATATATATATGTTGAATTATAGATTATTGTTGAACAAGATAAATCCTTTGATTTGGAACCCAGACAAGTATGAACATCCCTACACGGGAAAACTTTTATGCGCCCAAGGAGGACAGAGTGAACGATACCCTCGTTCCTGCATGTCGTACTGATCAATACAGGGTACAACGGGCTGATCACCCCCGTGCCCGTAAGTTATGACAGTTTGCAGATGAATTTCTGTTTAACCTTTTCGAAAATGAAAACAATGTTCATAGTATGTCACCTTAACCCTAGTTATAGTCATTATGTACTTTCAAAAATTTGATAGAGAGTTGTTATGTTATTATTATTGGTTCAGATTACTTCACAACTATTGACTAGTTGTAGAAGGGTAGTGCAAAGAAAATATTTAAACTCTTTTAGCTATATATATATATATATATATATATATATATAATTGCTATTACTTGCTAGGCACTCAAATGCTCATCCTTACTTAATTTAAATATTTTCAGCTAAGTGTGAACAACCAGAGAGCTCTGCTAAGAACAAAGGAAAGGGAAAAGTTGCTGAATGAACGCAAATACTATTGTTATGTAATAGTTGACTTTATTAAGACAAGTATGATATATATTATCTATCATGGGTTGTAATGAATGTTTAAAGGTCACGTACTTGGGATTCAGACTCTGATAAATATGTAAATTAAGTTAATCTTTATATTATTGTTATTATTATTAGTATTATTTCGCTCATACAAATGGTATCGTGAAGCATTGAGTTCGGGTTTCAAGTACCCGAATTTGGGGGGGCTTTACACAAGATCTTGAAATTCTCTTCTCGAGTAACTATCAAAGATTTACTCTGATATACCCAAATAATAAGTTGGAAATATTTTCCAGAGTTTATGCTGAGTGATTACAAAGGATCTAGAACTTCTCTTCGCGAGTAACTATCAAAGATTTACTTTGATATACCCAAGTGTATAAGATAACCATAAAGATTAAATCATACCCCTCTGCAAGTATATAAAGTGATCAGCTTCATTATACCCTATATTATGCATACTATTCAAACGCGCGCGCAAAGGCTGAATGTACGACCAAAAATATTCCCTTTATATAAAAGGTTGTTCTTCTAAGTCTTTAAATTAGAATTTGGTTTAACAACGAAATACAATGATTTCAATATCTAATCACTTCTCTTCTCTTCTCTTCTCAAACCTATAAAGTTTTCTTTTTCGATCTAGCCGAAATAATTGGCATCGATCTATCAATAATAATTAAATTCTCTTCTCTTCTCTTCTCAAACCTATCAAGTTCTAACAAATGTTCGTCTAGCCGGAACAATTAGCTAAGACATTTCTTAACACGATTCAACAATAGACAAGAATTATCTGTACTATTTGTAATCACTAATAGCTTCTACGGATGTGATTTTCTAATAACAACTATTATTTAAGTATATATATTCTCAGAATCATTAATTCAGTTTTAATTAATAAACATACACTAACTGCGAATAATCAACAATAAATTATTGGACGTGGTCTAGTCAACAATAATTAACCACCATAGTATTTAAACAGATGTAACTCAAGGTTGAGTTAGAAAACTTGCCTTCTTCGTTAATTACTGCTACATAATATACTTATCTGCATTTACAAGACCTATAATGTAAGACCCCAAATTTTTTTTTAATAAAATGGAATTTCCTTTATTTATTATTTTGAAATAGTAAGGGTATATTTGATTAATGTGGTTAGTTATGGGTAAAATACATAAATATTTTTAAATAAACAAGTGGTTATAAAATATTTATTGTTATTAGGGAATATTCGTTTGGTCGTGGAATATTCTTGTTATCGGGAAATATTCGTACGACGGCGCAGCCTTTTGTGGGCCTCACAACGAAAAGCGATTGGATGAAGAAAACGACAAGTATAAGTTGTTTATAAATAACGGCCTAGTTGTTACCGTTTATACTGTTAGAATATCCGGTGGTTAAAACACAGTAATACGCATTGTTGCACAGTAGCACACGGTATTGCACTAATTATTAATTCTTACGTAAGAAGGCACTACTCAATAATTGTTACAGTAATTATTGTTCAGTATTTTATTTTATTGATTCGATAATTGCTACGTTAATATTTTATATTACTGTTGTTTCAATAATTGTCACTACACAATATTTTTCATTATCGGAGCAATAATTCATATTATCTGAATAATATTATTAGATAATATTATTGGCAATGTCTAGAAAGTTCTATCTAAGGAGAGGTTTGGTCACCTAATTGCGCGCCAGTAAGGAGAAATCCTTATTGGAAAGCCCCCTCTTTCCTGGGAACGGCCTGGTTGTCAGTATTATGATTCTGTAATATTATTTATGAATAATTAATTTATGATTTATATGATGAGGAAAATATTGATTTTATGTGAATATAGATGGAGAAAATTTTAAATGTGACAATTGTAAAAAATTAATATTTTATCTTTTTCAGATAAAAAATTCATTTAAATATATTATTATATTTTTTAATAATATAATAATAGTGATATTTTTACAATGAATGTGAGATATTTGACTATATGAGGAGAAAAAGTATTTTTGTTGCATTAAATGATTAACACATATTTTGTGTGTTGGTGGACCCCATTTCTTGACTAAAATTTGATTATAGCCTGTAAAATCGTCCGTATGTGGATTTCGGTCAATTTATATTTGGAATTTGGAAAAATTTTCTTCTGCAAAGTTGTAGAGAATTGAATTTTCTATATAAATCGAGAGATTTGATTTTTCTGATAAAAGGGTCATTTATTATGAATTATTGAAGTTCCGTAAAGAAAAACATTTTTTAAATGTTCGTGGACATCTTTAACATATGTTAGATGGCTGAAATCAGATTTCTAAGTGGGCATAGGAATTTGTTTTATATATAATATTATTATATTAAATTTTCTGCTTTGGTGTTCTAAGCATTTACCTATAAATAGGGTACTTAGGTTAGAATTGAAAATCACACCAGAAATTGAAATCTTCTCTCTCTTTCTCTCTCGATATATTGAGCATATTCTTGTAAGTATTTTGATACTTTGAGTGTTGTTATACGGTGCAAGTTCCCTTCAGAACTATATTCAGTATTCCAGCTAGAAGTACTGTCTTTCTGAGGTAAGGGATGTTATTTTTTTATCAATGATATTATTTCTTTTCGTATCATTATATCGGAATATTGGTAAGATTTTTCTTGTGAAATTCTTATCTTTTCTTGTCGGGATTACTATTCATGAGTTACTATTCACGAGCATGAGTACTATTCACGAAGCATGATGATTTTTTTTCTCATGGAATTTCTACCTTTTAGTGTTGAGATTACTATTCACGTATACGACATTATTCACAAATACGGCAATATTGACAGAAAAATTAAATTTTCTTTTCTGTGTCCAAGATATCTATTATGGATACTAGCTTTGATTGTATCCATGTTTTGATCATTCTTGAATTTTACTTCGCTATGATTATTTATGAAGTATTTTTGAACTCGGATTATTTGAAATACGAATCTTTACTATTTGTTCTTTTGTCTCACTGGATTCGTTTTCTTTAAAATATATTTTTCATCATCCTCAATCCTAAATGATGATATTACTGAATATCTTTGGCCTGTAGTGCAATGATGAATGATTTCTTGATGAATATCTTTGGCCCGTAGTGCAAAGATGAACATGTGTTGAGATGAACATGACCGACTGATTAATATCTTTGGCATGTAGTGCAAAGATGATTATTTGATTTAAGATGTATATTGATTGATGTTACAGGGATAAAATATCGATGAAGGACTTTTAAATTCATAGATGATAGTAGATTTCATTCTCTACTTAACTCTTCTAATGAATTGTTGTCTTCGCTGCAGTTGTTGATCTAAAATTTGTTGTCTATTGTATTCTATCAGATTTTTTTCTGTTGAGGACTAACGATAATTTGTTCTATATTATCTTAGTCATAATATTTTTTACTGGGCTAGTTGAGCTCACCCTTTTCCTTTTTGTTCCATTTTTCTTCTCAGGAGGCGAGAATGTAGCGGGTACTAGTCGGGGTATGGAACGATGGTTCAAGATAGTTATTTTAGTAGTCCTCACTATTTTGTAAGATAGTGTATCAATAAGTATAATGAAGACTTATTTGAGTATGAATACTGTCTAGATGACAATATTTGTATTTAAACTCACAGAATATGTGTTGTCGTATTTTGCACGACAATTATAATAATAAAGTTGTAGTTATTTTCTGTACCATGTATTTGGCGACTCAAAATGGGTTGGTTAAAATGGACCTATTTTGGAGGCGTCACAGTTGGTATCAGAGCTTAGGGATATGGTCTCTGGCGGAGATCGGGGAATAAAACTAGGAGGGGAGAGACGAGTAAATCCTTCGCTAGTGTGTCCTACCTAAGCTTATTTGTTGGTCGGTCATAATATAGGGGTATTATGTGACATGTTAATTTTTTTAATTAACCCTTGTTTTATGGCAGTAATTAAGAATGGCAACTGAGAATGTTAATAGTGGAGTAAATGACACCGTGGAGACACCATTGCTCACCAATGAGGAGAACGTGCAACACGCCGATAATGTTCCACTTGTGAACAACACCACTGATCAGACGATGAACGATGGGATGTTTAGAAGCTTTTTGCAGTTCATGCAAAATCAGACAAGAGAGACTCGTGTAAAAAATACCGGTAAAAATGATAGCAACGCACAGTTTATCACAGCAAAACAGTTCAAAGAGTTGGGACCACAAGAATTCTGGGGAAAGCCGGATCCGATTAAGGCGGAGACGTGGGTCAAGAAAATTACCAAAATATTCGATGTCTTGAGATGCACGGAGGAACTAAAGTTTCCATTCGCCACTTTTATGTTTCGTAACGAGGCAGATTACTGGTGGGAATCTGTGAAGCGTACCCAGCCAGCCGCACTCAGCATGTCTTGGGAAACATTTCAGAAACTATTCAATGACAAGTACTTTTCTAAAAGTATTCGTCATATGAAGGACGTAGAGTTTATTAAACTAGAACAGAACAACATGATGGTGTCCCAGTACGAGGCGAAGTTCGCGGAGTTATCCAGGTTTGCACCTCATTTGGTGGAGAATGAGAAACGTATGACGCGGATGTTTTTGAGAGGTTTAAAACCCGACATACGTCAATATCTTATTTCTCATAAATTTTTTCTATATTCAGATGTTGTGAATAGGGCTCAGTTATTGGAGCGCGATAATGAGTCAGCTCAATCGAAGAATAACGACCTATAACTCGATGATAATCGTATCGATGGCAACAGTCATCGGAATAAGGATAACCATCATGGAGGAAATTATCGTGCCAGAAATGGTAACCACTTCGGTGGTAATCATGGCCAAGATAATAGAAGAAATAACTCAAATAAAAATTTTAAGAAGAGAAGATTTAACGATGACGGGAAGATGTCGGCAGCAGCACCAGCACCAGCAACAAATTCTAGGGGAGGAAAACGGCCGCCAGTTAGATGCTACAAATGCGGAGAGGAGGGACATATAAGTCCAAACTATTCACAGCCTTCCAAGGTATGTTATAATAGTGGAAAAGAAGGTCATATCGCTCGAGATTGTACGGTAGCGAAACCCAGTCCAGTGGGGACGGTGACTCAAAAGGCTGTCCCAGAAAAGTCAAAGTCAACGGTTCCTAGAAGAGCATTTGTCGTGACTGGTCAGAATGCAAGGAACCCGAACGAAGTTAGCACGGTTTAGTTAATTATAAATTCTTACGAAGTTTATACCTTATTAGATACGGATTCTACCAATTCTTTTATCTCTCCTACTTGTGCTCAATGTTTGAACTTGACTTCTTAGAAATTAGAATTTGACTTATCTGTTGAAACTCCGTTGGAGAAACTTTCGTTACATCCACTATTTATAAATCTTGTTTGATCCAAGTTGGCACCATCACATTACCTGTTGATCTTATCTCTTTAAAGATACTTGCTTTTAATGTGATTTTAGGGATTGATTGATTAACTACTCATCATGCCAAAATTGATTATTTTCGTAAGGTTGTTAGTTTTCATATTCCTAAGCAACCTGTTATTCGAATTCAAGCAACCAAACCATTGAAGTCAAACACTGTCATATCAAGCCATAAAGCCATTCGTTTATTAAAAAACGGATGTCAAGCTTTCTTACCCATGTCATGGACTTTAATACGTCATATTGAATAATATTTTGTTTCCTGACGTATTTTCTAAAGAATTTCTTGGCTTACTCCAAAAGTGTGATATTGAATTATGTATCGACTTTGAACCAGGTACAAAACTCATTTCTAAAATCTCATATCAAATGGCTCCTATTGAACTTCAGGAGTTCAAAATTTAACTATAGAATTTGGTACCCGAGCCTATCTGGTGACTTCCTTTGTAGAATGCACCGAAGCCAGACTCTCTGTAGGGGACGCCATATTTGTGTGGTAGTAAACTGATAGGTACCATTGTGACGTGCTATCCAAGATTGGGATATGAGTCATAGTTGAGAGCAACCTAAGTCAGTAATCGAAATACGTAGCTTTCTAGGCTTAGTTGGTTATTATCGGAGATTTATGGAAAGATTTTCTCGAATCGCTACTCCATTAACTCAGCTGACTCGTAGAGATACAAAATTCGAATATAGCAAGGAATGTGAGAAGAGCTTCGAAGAACTCAAAAGGAGACTCATTTTGGCACCTTTTCTGACCATACCATCCTGGAAAAACGAACGTGGTAGCTGACGTTTTGAGTAAAAAAAATCGTATGTGGTTACGAGTGTGATGTTTTTAACAAAAAGACTCATTTCGTATGACTTACAAATGATAGAGATAGAGTTAAAGACTCTATGGATCACGTGATGATATGCGAGTAAAATCGACTTTAATCGATAAAGTTAAAACCGTTCAAGCTACACACTGGAGCTGATGAATATGAAGAAGAAGGTGCAAGAAGTTGTTATTCCAAAAACGAGAATCGGCGATGTGAGGAAAGCTCAAACCTTCGATTTATTAGTCCATTTGAAATCCTCGATCGAATAGGAACTGTAGCCTATAGACTCGTTTTATCGCCAAGTATGTTGCGTGTTCATAACGTTTCTCACGTATCGAAGTTACGAAAGTATGTGGACGACCCGAACCACGTTATTGAGTTAGAACCAGACGAAATAGCCAAAGATTTAATGTACGAGGAGGTACCTGTTAAGATCTTGGATAGGAAGGAGCATGTCCTACGCACAAAGGTCATACCGCAAGTTAAGATTTTGTGGAGGAACCATGCTATTGAAGAAATGACCTGGGAGTTAGAAACAGAAATGAAAGCGAGGTATCTTCACCTTTTTGAAACACCAGGTACGTACGTCAATTTCGACGACGAAATTTTACAAGGGGGGAGGTTGTAAGACCCCGAATTTTTTTTTAATAAAATAGAATTTCCTTTATTTATTATTTTGAAATAATAAGAGTTTATTTGATTAATGTGGTTAGTTATGGGTAAAATACGTAAATATTTTTAAATAAGCAAGTGGTTATAAAATATTTATTGTTGTCGGGGAATATTCATTTGGTCGTGAAATATTCTTGCTGTCGGGGAATATTCGTAAGACGGTGCAGCCTTTTGTGGGCCCCATAACGGAAAGCGATTGGATGAAGAAAATGACAAGTATAAGTTGTTTATAAATAACGGCGTAGTTGTTATCGTTTATACAGTTGGAATACCCGGTGGTTAAAACACAGTAATACGCGTTGTTGCACAGTAGCACACGGTATTGCACCAATTATTAATTCTTACGTAAGAAGACACTACTCAATAATTGTTACAGTAATTACTGTTCAGTATTTTATTTTATTGATTCAATAATTGCTACGTTGATATTTTATATTACTGTTGTTTCAATAATTGTCACTACACAATATTTTTCATTATCGGAGCAATAATTCATATTATCTGAATAATATTATTAGATAACATTATTGGTAATGCCTAAAAAGTTCTGTCCAAGGAAAGGTTTGGTAACCTACTTACGCGCCAGTAAGGAGAAATTCTTATTGGAAAGCCCCCTCTTTCCTGGGAACGGCCTAGTTGTCAGTATTGTGATTCTGTAATATTATTTGTGAATAATTAATTATTGATTTATATAATGAGAAAAATATTGATTTTATGTGAATATAGATGGAGAAATTTTTTAATGTGACAATTGTTGAAAATTAATATTTTATTTTTTTCTGATAAAAAATTCATTTAAATATATTATTATATTTTTAATAATATAATAATGGTGATATTTTTACAATGAATGTGAGATATATGAGTATATGAGGAGAAAGAGTATTTTTATTACATTAAATGATTAACACATGTTTTGTGTATCGGTGGACCCCATTTTCTTGACTGAAATTTGATTATAGCCTGTAAAATCATCCGTATATGGATTTCAGTCAATTTATGTTTGGAAGTTGGAAAAACTTTCTTTTGCAAAGTTCTAGAGAATTGAATTTCCTATAAAAAAAAGCGAGATTCGAATTTTCTGATAAAAGGGCTATTTATTATGAATTATTGAACTTCCGTAAAGAGAAATATTTTTTAAATGTTCGTGGACATCTTTAACATGTGTTAGATGGCTGAAATCAGATTTCTAAATGGGGATAGGAATTTGTTTTATATATAATATTATTATATTTAATTTTCTGCTTTGGTGTTCTAAGCATTTACCTATAAATAGGGTGCTTAGGTTAGAATTGAAAATCATACCAGAAACTGAAATCTTCTCTCTCTTTCTCTGTCGATATATTGAGCGTATTCTTGTGAGTATTTTGATACTTCGAGTGTTATTATACGGTGCAAGTTCCCTTCAGCACTATATTCAGTATTCCAGCTAGAAGTACTGTCTTTTTGAGGTAAGGGATGTTATTTTTTTTATCAATGATATTATTTCTTTCAATACCATTATAACGGAATATTGGTAAGATTTTTCTTGTGAAATTTTTATCTTTTCATGTCGGGGTTACTATTCATGAGTTACTATTCACGAGTTACTAATCACGAGTTACTATTTACGAGTTACTATTCACGAGTTACTATTCACGAGTACTATCCATGAAACATGATGATCTTTTTTCTTGTGGAATTTCCACCTTTTAGTGTCGAGGTTACTATTCACATATAGGGCATTATTCACAAGTACGGCACTATTCACAGAAAAAATAAATTTTCTTTTCTGTGTCCAAGATATCTATTATGGATACTAGCTTTGATTGTATCCATGTTTTGATCATTCTTGAATTTTACTTCGTTATGATTATTTTTGAAGTATTTTTGAACTCGAATTGTTTGAAATACGAATCATTACTATTTGTTCTTTTGTCTCACTGGATTCGTTTTCTTTAAAATGTATTTTTCATCATCCTTAGTCCTAAATGATGATATTACTGAATATCTTTGGCCTGTAGTGCAAAGATGACTATTTGATTCAAGATGTATATTGATTAATGTAACAGGGATAAAATAATGATAATGGACTTTTAAATTCATAGATGATAGTAGATTTCATTCTCTACTTAACTCTTCTAATGAATTGTTGTTTCCGGTGCAGTTGTTGATCTAAAACTTGTTGTCTATTGTATTCTATCAGATTTTTTCCTGTTGAGGACTAACGATAATTTGTTCTATATTATCTTAGTCATAATATTATTTACTGGGCTAGTTGAGCTCACCCTTTTTCTTTTTGTTCTATTTTTCTTCTCAGGAGGCGAGAATGTAGCGGGTACTAGTCGGGGTATGGAACGATGGTTCAAGATAGTTATTTTAGTAGTCCTCACTATTTTGTAAGAAAGTGTATCAATAAGTATAATGAAGACTTATTTGAGTATGAATACTGTCTAGATGACAATATTTGTATTTAAACTCACAGTATATGTGTTGTCGTATTTTGCACGACAATTGTAATAATAAAGTTGTAGTTATTTTCTGTTCTATATATTTGGCAACTCAAAATGGGTTGGGTAGAATGGACCTATTTTGGGGGCGTCACATATAATCACAATATCGGTCTTACAATTAGCATAATATTTCACAACATGTGTCACTATAATTTACAGTCAATCTTTCTCCTAGGCGCATTACCACATAGTCACATCAGTGTTTATAACATATATAAACACTCATCAAGTCTAACTAGTTCGGTCTAGTTGAACTTCAGTCTATTCTCGGTGTACTGGTCACCCTATTCGACAATTAATACATTTATTGTCACTTAAACTCGGTCTCAAAGCTCTAATATTATTTTAGATAAGTCAGATATCGTTCATAATATTTTTCAAAAGCTTTTAATAATTTTCAAACAATTATTATAATTTATAATAATTTTTTAAACACGGGAATCATTTTTAAATGATTTAAATACCAATAAATCCATCATCAATAATATTTAATAATATTAAAATATTAATGACATACTTGTCAAAATATTAAAGTTATTAATAATAACTTAAAATATTTTTAAATCACTAATATTCTACTTAAATGATTTTTAAAGTAATTAAAATTATTTTTAAACCATCACCATTAATATTTAAATATTAATGAAATTCTCATCAAAATATTTAAAGTCATTAATTATAACTTAAAATATCTTTAAATCATTTTTCTCATTTTTAAATGATTTTTAAATAAATAAAACCATTTTTAACTCATTTATTTAATATAATAATTAAATAAATCTAATATCATTAATATTAAATTATTAATAAAAATTACTCAAAAATATTAAAAGTTACATTTTATAACTCAAAATATTTTTTAACACTTTATTCTTATTTAAAATAATTTTTATAATATTAAAATTATTTTTCTCTAATTTATTTAATACACTAATTAAATAAATTAAGTATCATTAATATTCAAATAATTATAAATATTAATGAAAAATATCTCAAATTATCAAAAGTTATCTTTCATAACTTAAAATAATTTTTAAAACCATTTTTGTAATTTTTAGAATTTATTTTCTATTTTTAATCATTTTTCGAAAATTCAGAAAATAAATTAATTATATCTGTCGCTATAGCCTATTACGGCGCTTTCTGTCGCTGTAGGTGTTCTTGGGCTGAAGAACACTGACAGCCAGCTTAGCAAGGGGTCAACTTTGACCACTTATAATTTCCAATACAAAGTGTTTCTAGGCTTACTTGAGCATCGATCTTGTAGTATGAATGCAATACTGCAATCATCAACCAACATCTTGGTCATACAACAACTCAAATGCAAGATATGATCCTTCAAAGTCGCTGTCAGACAGCTCCTAGGTTTTTTAGGTAACCTAGAAACCAAGGCAGTTCCGAGTGCCTATATTGTGGCTCGATTATTTATATGTTATGGTCATTAAATGGTCGATCTCATGATTCAAATTTATAGTCCATGTGTCAAGGAACATTTGCATAGCAACATCTCAGTTCAACAACATCCAAATATCCAGATTTAGCCCAGTCAAAGGCTGTCAGAAAACTTGTTTATACGATTTTTGCGTTTTTCATAAACTCTAACCGTGACCGAGTGGCCAAGTTTGAACACTCACTTCACTCAATCTTTTGATGTTTTAGAGGATCTAAAGACATGGATTTAGAGTCCATACAACATCCTACAATCTAGTTAGAACAACATCATCAAACAACTTAACACCTAACAGATCTCGGGCTAACAAAATCCTGTCAGGCACTGAAAACGAGTTTCTAGGTTGCCCAAAAATTCTTGTTCATGCTCAATCAATGGGTTTTGACCATGAATAACATGCAATCTGGACAT